>JAWMAG010000012.1:35257500-35572500 GCA_037013455.1 Ceratitis rosa
CTCATGCCGCTCCAGCTGTCGCAAAGGCTGTCACATATGCCGCACCAGCGGCTGTTGCCACCAAGACCATCAGCTATGCTACACCAGCACATCAACTGTACCACCATGAAGCACCAGTGACAAAGACCATAAGTTATGCTGCGCCCGCTCCTGCTCCAGTATACCATCATGAAGCTCCTGTCGCCACCACAACTTATAACCATGGACCCGCTGCTTCGACTTATACTCACAACTCACCCTCTGTTGCTGCTTACGGTTCCAGCCAGACGGTGCACTATTCACCCGCTGAGATGGTATCGCACATGAGCTTTGATGGTTTCGGCACACACTGGGGATTCTAAAGAACTGATAAAATGTGATTTTTGTTCTTGGTAAGACTGTGTTCTTGACAAAAACGGAACTGTTCAACGACTTGGAACTTAATTTGTTATTGTTTTAAGTCTTGTTGTTGTTATTTTTGTTGATTTTTAAACTTCATGTAATAATTTTTGATGTATGGATGTATGTACTTATCATATATGTAATTGTTAAAATGAACTTTATCACTCAATTAACGAAGTTTCTTTATTTACCTGCAAATAAACGAAGAAACTTGTAGCAAAAAAAGATGTTCTGCTTTCGACATTATCTTTTAATTCAACAAAGCAACCATGCAATCAGCTATAAACAAATCATAAAATTGCTATTGCCTTCAGAGTAAATAAAAGCAAAAATATTCTCAAATCCTTTTAACCATTCTGGTCAGTCATCTACAAATGGGTTAAGTGCTTTAGTGGTACATTAAATGATTGTGTGTGTGGTACAGTGGTACAGAGTGGATTTTTATAACACAAATTTCACGTTTATAAACAAATTGACCTGTGCAGATGGTAAGACACTTTAACACTAACTAGTTCTCTTCCTTGGTCTTTTCCGTGTTTTAGAGCATCATTCGATTACCAGTTAAATACCAATTAATATACCCATTTGTGGAAGTAAAATATGCTTGTCAGCATTACTTACGCCTTGATTGTGCTACTAATTCCCTACATACATATCTCCAAAGAAGAAGCGTTCGGTTCTGTCCAAAATGTCGCTCTAGCCTTGATGCATTGTAAGTCGATAACGTCTTACAGAATGAAAAAAAGGTGATCGTAACGTCGTAACAACAGAATTGACATCAGAGACGAGATCGTCTGTAGCCAAGAATCGTTCGTTCGGCCTGTTGTTTGATTTGTGTATTGGCCCAACAATGAAGTTTAACTGAACGTCTCTCTCTCACTCTCTCTCCTTCTTTCCCCCTCTATTTTTTAATCAGGATTGGAATAGTTAGTTAGTTGATTAAGTTGCTCAATCATCGGGTCCCTTGTTCGAAGGAGTTTAGGTATATTGGCTCGTTTTTGTAACTATAGGGGATCTATAGAAGAGATTCCCCTCACCATTCTAGATGATGAAACCACTTGGTTTGTTTAATGAAACACACAAGATTAAGGACAATTGCTGACGCTATATCTGCAAGGCAGTCAAAGTAGAAGTTATCTAGGAAACGATATCGGGCTTCATTAGAGCGAGACGGTGGTGGAGATAGTACTCCACCGACTCCTCCTCATCTATACCTCTGCAGCCGTAATAAAAGTCATTAGAAAAGTAGCACATCCTTCTACCATGAGTCCCCATTAGAAAGTGTACAGTAATTACGCCGGTTGTTATGCTCGTGGAGCTGCTGTTTATAAGGGGTAGAGATCGATCATTGGTCAGATCTACCAGGTCACATTGTATGTATATGATTTCACCATGCCATCTGATATTCGCCTTGCTGGTGTAGGCCGATCTTAGCAGGTATTTGCAGAGGGAAGAGGTGGTTTGTATTGCGATCTTTCTTGCTAGCTCGTCGACCTAGCAGTTTTCTGACCCGAACCATGGTTATTTCACATACAGCCAGTGACGATGGCGGTGAGATTATAATGAAGAGATTTAAATGCAGTTTGGCTGCCAGAACAAATTGTGTTAGGCTGAGATACTGCATTAGAATTGAGTAACCATGTAACGGTTTTCATTATAGCAGTTAGTTCACTTGCCGTCGTTGTGAAGTCTCTGGCTCATGTCGATTACAAGTGCCTGCGAATGAACCCCGCAGCCCATTCTGCCAAGATGGGTGCGGATCTTTGATTCACAACTGTTACGTTTTCCCATTCATTCCTCTCTGAGAATTTGGTCGAAAAATGCTACACCACTTCCTAGAACGGTGTAAAATTCACTATTCGGGCGTGCACTGTGTGGTTACTCCAAGACTAAATTGGATTTAACCTTACGACTTTGCAGCTCGCCTGTAATGGTTGAGGGCAACGCTCCTGTAATGCGTACGGATGCTGCCCTTAGCTTTGACCAGTGTTGGCCATCAGACAGTGACACCGGAAAATAATATGTAAAATATTTATATGCGGTCTTATGCTGCAACTACCCATCTTACATGCCTCCCAGCCGTAGCAAGCTATCTATGTAACTGAAAAGTTACACCCACTTGCCGATCTGTTACTGACGGTTGTCCAGCAGAAAATATTCTTTCAGTCGGTTAGTATGGCTGTGAGGTATGTAAGATGGGTAGTTGCTGCATTAGTCCACAACTATCATCTATCTCCGCCTATCGGGCGTAGAACCCGGTTATAGCTCTCTTACTTCTTGTTTCGTTTCCAGATGAGCTTCCTATCTAAGATTATACCTAGGTGTTTGATCTCGGTAGAAAGAGTGATCTCGATGGCTTTTAGCAAGGGCGGTTTAAGCGCAGGTAGTAAAGAGTAACAGTTCTCTTTGAGGGATTTAAATCCAGACCGCAATGCTGCACCAATTGTTTACTACAACTTACAGGATTGGATCGATCGTTATGGATTAATTTTGGTCAAAGGTTTGTATTAATACCAGAAGGAGAAGAGATAAACCCTTCAAAATTTATACCGATCGGGTCAAAATAACGAGTTGAGTTGATTTACTCAGATCTGTCTGTCCGGCTATTTGAACGCAAATAAGTCGCTGAGATTTGGAAATATTTCAATCAAATTTGGTACACAGCTCCACTGGTATATTTAAACGATCATTTGTCAGAACCGAGCAAATCGGACCACTATAGTTTAAGATTTTAGGGCATAAATCCTTTAAAAAATCGTCTTGGATCATAAAATTCGGTATTATGCATTCGTATCTACGAATATATGTACATTGACTCCAAGAAAGAATCATCGAAATCGGAAAGTTTCGTCATCTAGTCCCCTCCCCTCCCTGTCAGATATTAGATTTAGTATTTAATATCGTATATGGAAAGAGATATGGCGATGATATGGTATCTAAACTCTCTCTCTTCTCGCTCTTCTCGCCCATGCTTTGATATTAAATTTTGAGATTACTCTACTATTATACCCTCCACTGTACACATAATGCACTCGCACGTTAATGCAATTCTGCAATCGTATTCTTACTGAATTTCGTGCGAAAATCTCAACTCAAATCATCGACATTATTTACCCTTCCAATGTGGGCATGAGCTAAGAAAGGTGAAAGGCAAAGAAAGGCCAAGACCAACAAAGCACACGATGACTATTTACGTGATTTCTGCTGCAACAACTTAAAAATCGGACATTGGCAGCAACGTGCTGAGCATACGGAAAAGTCAACAGATTCAAGAAAATCACAGACACACAAACACACCTCAATAAAAGAAGCTATGTACTCGTATGTACATATGTAGGTAGAGGAGCCCGAAGGAAGAAGTAGCTGCAAATGCAAGCAGAGAAAGAATAAGAAGAAGAACAGAAGGAGAAGAATCGTAAGCACATTTCGTTCATTGGTAAGTGCCAACGGCAGTCGTGCTCATCATAAAGGCATTCCAATGAAGGTATAAAGTTGCATGAAGAGCTCATAAAAATGTGCAATGCAATACCAACCATACATACACAAACATACATACTTATGAATGCATGCAAAGGCTGACTGTTTTAAGGGTGTGTGCAGAGTGCTGAACATTTTTCATGCGTGCAATATGATAACTTGCCTCGTTTGTCACTCCTTTGACTATACTCACTGAGCTATCAACAGTCCCATGTGTGTGTGTGTGTTCGTAGAGAAACTTTCTGCAATTGCACTGCTTTTGATGCATCAATTCATCGTCTCGTTGTCGTTGTCGTTGTCTTTGTCCTTCTTTGCTGTCAAAAAAATGTTCGATTTGATTTCCAAACGAACGGTTTTCAATTTCCAATAAAGAATTTTTGTCTTTTTTAGGAAAAATTTAAATTGATTTATAAAATAAAATAAAATTGTTGTAATTGAATTTTTGAACATTTAATTTCACAACGAGTGTCGTTAGCAATAAATCAATTATTTTCGCTTATTTCCGTAAGCTCTCAGTCTCGCTCTCGCTCTCTTCAATGCATGTGCGGCAATTCACCTGCATCATCTAATGCTTCGAAATGTCTTCATCTTCCTTTTTGGCAGTGCGAGTTAATGTTCGACTGTCGATTTTGGGTTGTTATAATTTATGTATATTTTTTTTGTTTTTGTTTTTTTTTTTTTGGGCGCAACACCTTTTGATTTTTCCTTTTTTTATTTTTTTATTAGAGTCATTAATTTTGCATTTTTCGTACACTCAAAAAAGGAGACACAATCCTGTGGGTTACTCTGTTCGTGACTGCACTCTTCCTTGTAGCAATAACTTCGTTTTATTTTTCGCATAATTTTCGATGTCATATTTTAAATGGTGACGCCGTTTTGTGCGATTTTATCATTTTAATGGAAAATCGATGAGTCTTAAATGGTAAATGGTTCGCAGCCTTTTTCTTTCTCTTTTTTTTTTTTGATGGGAAGAAAGTGATTTTAGTTCATATAAATATTTATGTGTAATTGACTTTCTGCAATGTAAATTGATTGTAAATTAAATTTCCAAAAGTAAGTAATAGTTTTTCGGTGTTGGTGAAACGAGGTGTATGGTATAAGCACCAACATGTTCTCCATAAATTTAAAATAAAATGAAAACCCAATTTAAGAGTCAATTTACAACCACTTAAGGCAGTAGTCTGCTTTAGAGGTCTCAAAAAATGCATTTTCTTTTCTTAAATCTATTCTAAAACTATTCAAGAATATATCTTCAAAATTTCACTGGTCAATTCGACATAATTTAGAAGCTAGAGCAGTTTTATGGCCGAGCGTCGAGCAGATTCGAATGCTCGGGCAGAACTTTGAAGCGCATTTTTACATATAGGTAAAAAATTAAAAAAACGACCTCCATCACCGACACCGTTTCACAAGTTCAGACTGCAGCCGCTTCAGAAAACTCATCACAACATTGGAAAACTCGAATATTTTTTATATTAAAAAGTGTTTTTTGAAGCTTATATGCGGTACATTATTGTTTGAAAATTTCATTTACCGCAATAATTTCTTCCCTTTGAAAAAAAAATTGCTGAAAAAACGCTTTTTTCGGGTTCTAATGCCTTAAACGATTTTTATTGGAATTCTTCTCCTAAGCCCCTGACTCACTCGCGCCTACACAATCGACTGAAGTGGCCACATTGTAGTACTTTTTTCCTAATTTTTCTCAACCTACCTCCAATTGATATTATGTCAACGAAATTCACCTTAAGACTGACGGCTTCTTGTAATTTTTTTTTGCCAGAACCTTCGGTCTTAGCTGACAACAATAGCCAGAACAGATTGCATGCCTCCGCATTGTAAGTGGGAACCGTGTGGTATGAAAAGCTCCTGAGCTAACCAATACTGCAGATGACATTATAAAGGATTACCTCATTACCTCATGAAGTGCATGGTCAGCCCTGGGCGGGAACTCTTCTGGTAGCGCTGGAATAGTCAAAAGTTTTTGATATCGTCAACCATTCAACGCTTCTAACGGACATTGAAGATTCCTTCTTATCGCAGGGGTTGAAAAGGTGAACTTTGAATTACCTTAGTGGTCGACAGTAGAGGTGAAACTTCTAAACTCCGTAAAATTAAACAATCGATTACGCAGGGTTGTGTCCTCTCCCCGTTTCTACTTAATTATTACACTTCGAAGCTTCCTCTTCTACCAAAGGTTGTTTCTTTGGACTCTTATGCTAATGGCTGTATCGAGTGTTTGGAAACGTACCAACTCTCTCGGATTCCATGCACCACTTATTGCAGACCAAGAGCTAGAACTGCTTCAAGAGACTTGAGTAATGCTGGCGTAATTAAGTTCTGGATATTGTAGTCAACTTAATTCCTACTTATCTAGACTTGACCCCTACATACCCCGCGTAACCTCTTTGCATGCCCCCTCAAACCAACTTATCTAATTCCCTTTGCCTCTGATCCGAATCAGTCGAAACTGCCCGTTTCAGGAACCTCTTGTTAGATGACTTCAATGACTTTTAAGACTAGTCTAGGTCAGAAATAACCTAACATCGTACCATGTCGTCTTCAATGAAACCACTAATATATAATTCGACGGCGATTGAATCGGTACAGCAAGTAACTCCGTAAAATGAAATTTGAAGCAGAAACACAAGATCTGATCTGAGCTTGATAGCACCTGTTAACTGCTTGCAAGATCATAAAGATCATCTGTAGAAGCATCGAAGAATACTTCGAATTATCTCGAAGGTACCACAGGATGCTACTAACAGTGATACATGCAGTAAACTTAGGGAGGTGGGCATGTCTAAGGGGCTAGAGCGCCTGCTCAGCACCTGTCCGATCTTATCTCAACTTCTCACGCAAGCAGAGATTACTTAGTTCAGAGAGCTATATAACCTGCAATTGTAAATAAATAAATTAACGAAAATTTTTCTCTTCTGATGACTTTTATCATGGGAGCAGTGTTGATCACTCACCTCTGTGGTGTTCGAGCTCATGTACACGGCAACCAGGAAAGAGAAAATACCCTATAGTCTATAACTCTTCTTCGATAAAGGCGAAGTCAGACAGTTGCCCAGGAACCGAATATTGCACAAAAATCAGTTTTGGGTCATTTGAAAAAGGCTGGATACACAAAGAAGCTCGATGAATGGGTGCCAAATGAGTCCACGCAAAAAACCTTCATCAGAATTACAGCCGAATCGTAACAATATCGACTCATTTCTGAAGCGAATGCTAACTAGTGATGAAAAGTGCTTAAACGAAAACAAACGTGGTTGAAGGGCAGTGAGCCGGCACAAACGGTCTCCAAACCAGGATTGACGGGAGGGAAGGTACATATGTACGTTTAGTGGGATGGGGGAAGAATCATCCATTATGAACTGTTCCCCTACGACCAAACTTTTAATGCGAACAGTTATCTTTCAGCCTGTTATAGCAAAATATTGAAATCTTTTATAAAAAATCTCTTCTATTCCACATTTTTAAGTAACTGAAGTGCACTCAGGAATTAGGTAATAAAGCGCTGTAAAGAAATATTTCATTTTACTTGACTGCCGCTTGCCTCCCAATGATGCTACACAATAAATACTAATACATATATGCACCGAAAAAAATCATTGTAAAATATCCACAAGTCGACAAGTGAAGTATTTCCCCCAAAAAAAAAGAAATTCCTTCATGCTAACAAATTCATTCAGATGAAAAATATTCCCCACTGAAATTACAAATATTTGCGAAATAATATATTTTCCTTCCGATGCGGACCCTCCGACGAACGTCAACAGTTAAGAGGCGACGCTTATTGAATTAGTGGCATCCAAAGAGCCAACCAAGTGTCGGCATAAAAGTGGCCATCAACACCAAAACAAAGAGAGCAAACAAAACCACAAAATTCTAGATGGAATGTTGAAAGTGGCTGAAAGAACTGAAAGAAATGTGCAACGAAACGAATGAGAACGAATGGCCAGAAGGCAAAGTGGCCAACAAATTGGAAGAATAGACATTAGAGTGCATACTTAGTTGGTGGTATGACTAAAGTGGCCAACAAAAAGAGAGAACTTGTAAGTGTTTGTGTGTGTGTGTGTGTGTGTGTGTGTGTGTGTGGGAGAGAGAGAGAGGAGGAGTGGCGAAGAAGAAAGGCAGGAAGTTGTGCAAAATAAAAGAGGTATTTATCAACATAATTACATTTTTAATGGCTTTTTAAACCGCAAAAGCCGCACGGCAAACATAAAATAGCAACACTGTGGCGTTGACAACACGCCGAAGTGCAACGAACGTAGAAAAAACACAAGGAATTCAAAGAGATCGGCTGGATGGCGTAAGTAGTAATATTGCTGCAAGCGAGTTATGCATAAATGTTCTTTCCCCGAATTTTTTTTTTTGTTGAGCGTTTTTCCGATGATTGCATTTCACAGTTCAGTGACAAGAGTAAAATGAGAAATTCGTTTGAATTCTTGTGTTCTTGTGTTCTACTTGTGAAGACGAACGAAAGGAAACAATGAAGGGAATATAAAAATTAATATTCTGTTATATTTTTCAAGTTACTCTTAAAATATGAAATAATAGGCAATATGCTTGTAACAAGTCGACAATTGCAAACAGCCTAATTGTAGGCAACATTAAAAGATATTGCGCTGAAATGTTGCCTACATCTAGGCAAAATTCATATTCAACCTTTTCATTATTACATAACCATCATTTCGAACTCTTTCTTTTCAATTCCAGCTTACGTAACTTTATCTGCAATTATTCTGTTACAGACGTATAAATACATATAAGTACATATGTATGTATTTAAGTATTTCATTTACATATTTCTGGTGGATGTCTAACTGCCAGTTAAAGTTTGCCTTATCTCGTAGGAGTGATAAAAAATATGCAATAAATTATTGTTTTGCAGAACCTCACATATTACAGTCGAAATAGAAATTTTTTTCGTATAGGTTGGAGAAATGATATATGAGCAACTAGGTGTAAATAAAGAGTGTGGCATGCCGCAAATTGAAAGCGCGTTATTTGCGTATGTGGCACACTTAATGGTCGTTAAGATGACAAGTGGCAAGAACAAAAAAGCAGACGGCATAGATAGGTATGTTGCAAGAAATCGTGAAATCGTATCTAATATTTAGAGCATATGAATATGTATGGGGGTTTTTTCTTTGTAAATTAGATTTTATTATCGGCATTTATTGTTTGGTTTACGCAGCATTGTCAACGAAAAAAATGTTCTTTTCAAAAATTTCTTAATTTTTTTTTTTTTGGAGAAATTAACATAAAAAAACTAGATAATTATTGTCAGAAAGTTTTCTATGCCAGCTAAATAGTAATTAAAAAGCTAAGAACTCTCCGGTACAAACAGTCTTCAAGTCAGTATTGACAGCCAGTAAGATTCTGTTGGTGTTTGGTGGAATTCGCTAGGAATTATGCACTATGGGCTGCTCCCCTACGACCAAACTCTTAATTCATAAAGACATTACTCTCAAAATGGCAAAAAGTTATCAAGCAAAATGGTGCATATTCGATATAAATCGGATAGTTCTAATTATGATAAATAAAGCCTTCAATTCAATGCAAAAATAATGGATTATTTTTTACTAGACCTTATATAATATACAGCCTTGGCCTAAAGTATTAGGCACCCCATTAAAATACAAGTATTCTCAAATGTGGCTATCAAAGTTCGCAAAGATCGCAAAAAATCTTCTTCTGCCCTTGCAGCTGCCCTTTCGGATGAATTTAGTAAACCAGTTAGTGCTCGAAGAGCTAGAAGAAGACTTCTGGAAGCAGGTTTAAAAGGATATAAAGCCCGAAAAAAGCCGTGGCTCTCAGAAAAGAATAGGAAAAATCGTTTGGAATGGGCTCGCCGATACCAACATTTCACGGAAGAAGATTGGTCAAATGTTCTGTGGTGTGATGAATCAAACTTCGAGGTAAGCTTAGTTAAGATCGTCTTAATGTATTAACAGCCATAGCTTCTTACCCTAGAGCAATTTTGAAGACATAATACAAATCTTATGAAAACATTATTTTTTCTTTTCTACAGAGATTTGGAACACCTGGTGTGACGTTCGTGAGGCGACGGGTTGGGGAAGAATATCATCCAGATTACGTGGTACCCACTGTTATGCATGGAGGAGGCAGCATTATGATCTGGGTCTGCATGGGTCGCATGAACAGTCAAAAGTACATAAATGTATTAGAAGCTGTTCTTCTGCCTTCGTTAACGCGCATTTTCGGTGATACTAATTTAGACGGGGTTCAATTTCAGCAAGACAATGCTCCTTGTCACAAATCAGCGACTAATTCAGTAATTAGTGGGGTGCCTAATACTTTTAGCCAATGCTGTATTTCAAACTTATTTATTGTGGTATATATTTCAAAATTTCTTGACTGGTTTACAATTTATTTTTTATAAAACAAATTTTGCAGAAGTTTTGTGTCAGCTTAAAGTATTTTTATTGAAAATATTATTTTGTTTATTTGCAATATGTATTATTATATTATATAATATATAGATTAGTTGGCAACTCCATAATAATTTGCTTATATTTTCACGCTAAATTGGTCTTTTTTAATTTTATTACATTTCTTTTACTATTTTTTTCCTTTTTGTAATATATTTGAAAAGAGTTTTACTTTGATAGTCATATTTTACTATTTTTCCTGTTTATTTGGCTTCCAAACAATTTTTGAATTATGCCAATTATGTATATTAAAAAGAAAAATCATATGTTTTACTCAAATATGAAAACAGTAATTAAAAAATAAATAAATAAATTTAATTCAGTTACCTCCATATTTATATTATTTACTTGCTTACGTAGTCGCTACAATTAACACTAACACTTACTGATTAATACATTCAATAAACATTCACACATACAAACATAACTGCATATGTACGAGTATGTCTGTATGTAACAAAAATTAAAGCAAATAATCAATATTTAAAAGAAAAACTAATTGAAATTGTTTTTATCTCACAAATGTTTATTTAGTCTCGTTCGTTTGTTGTTTGTTGTTTTGTTCTCGATTATTATGCTTTGCTTGCCGAATGACGACACCGCACCGAGCACTGAGCGCAGTCTGCGGTGATGCGATGTGCTTGCCGAGAGTACTTTCACAGCAAGACGAGGTGGCCGAGTGGTTAAGGCGTTGGACTGCTAATCCAATGTGCTCTGCACGCGTGGGTTCGAATCCCATCCTCGTCGAACAATAAAATTTTTTATTAAAAATAAAATTTATGTATTATTAATTAATAGAAGTTAAATGTAGTTTGAAAAAAAAATTATGCTAATAGCTAGTAAATTGGAAAGTGTTGAAATGTTGCTAAATGGGTGTGTTTGTATGTATAAACATAATTAATAAATGTAAAATATGTACATATATGAAATTGACAAATTTTGTAAATTTAAAATAGGTGAATTGGCTTAAAATTACTTCGAAAAAATAATTAAAAATACAATACATGCTTTGCATATAATATATATATATATACAATATGTATGTACATACACAAAGCTAAGCGAAAAAAATTTGTATATCTATTATTCTATATAGCATTTTTTATTTTTCTTAAGAAAGAATACAAAATATATATATATATATTTTTTTTTTTTGAAAATTAATAATGTCTTAATATCTCATTTTTAATGAAGAGCGCAAAGTTGAAATGATTAACCCGGATTCTTAATTCGAATTTATTATATTTAAACTCAGTTAGGATATAATAAATTGATTACTTCGTATTTCTTTCATATACACTTAGCTTAATTTAGTTAATTATTTAGTTTTTAACAGCGGTAATAAATAATTTTTAAATTTATTTTTCAAATATTTATGGTACATTATTATTTTAATATAAATTTAATTTTGAAAATGTTTAATGCAGTTCACTTCCAGAAATTACCACTATTTTTAAGAGTAACAAAAAACTAGCAAATTGCTAAGTTTTACTGAGGAAACTCGATTCTGGAAAAATGGCTAATTGAGTCAATTATGATTCTGTCTGACCAGTACAAGCTAGCCAAAAACGCCTAAAGTGAACCTGGGACCGATCTAATAAAAAAAATCCTATTTATAATTCGATTTACTTGAAATATGATAGTCAACTTTTTGCCTGGCATACCTTTGTAACCGCTGAAGCGATTTTCGGTCAAGGTCCGCCTTCACTTTGGAGGGACCTACAGTTTATTCTAAGCCGCTTCCGAATGGTTGAAGGATTTTTATGAGGACCTTTTACTTCATATCAGAAAAACGCTCCTGTAGGGAACACTTCTCCAGCCTGCTGAATAGCAGTGAAAATGGAGTATCCGGAGTTGATGAACCGAAAACCCCAATCGACGACGATGGAAAAGTCATTCCATTACCTGACCATGAAGAAGTTCGAATAGCAATCGCCCGCTTAAAAAACAACAAAGCGGCTGGAGCTGACGGCCTACGGGCAGAACTATTCAAGCATGGCGGTGCAGAGCTGACAAGGTGTATGCATCAGCTACTTTGCAGAATATGGTCAGACGAAAGCATGACGAAGCTCAGCCTTAAAATCCAGCGCTGAATCACTCTTGCCAACAGGAGCTACTTTGGACTGAGTGGGCAATTGAGAAGTAAAGTCCTCTCCCGACGAACGAAAACCAAACTCTACAAGTCTTCCATCGTTCCCGTCCTGCTATATGGTGCGGAAGCATGGACGATTACAACATCTGATGGATCGGCATTAAGAGTTTTCGGGAGAAAGATTTTGCGTAAGATTTACGGTCCTCTACGAGTTGGTAGCGGTGAATATCGGTGACATTGACATAGTTCAGCGAATCAAGAAGCAGCGGCTACGTTGACTAGGTCATGTGGTTCGGATGGATACAAATACTCCAGCTTTGAAAGTTTTCGATGCAGAATCCGCCGGTGGAAGCAGAGGAAGAGGAAGACCTCCACTCCGTTGGAAAGACCAGGTAGAGAAGGACCTGTCTGTATCTGGTATTTCCAATTGGTGCCAAACAGCAAAAAGAAGAAACGAATGGCACAATCTTGTTAACTCGGCCAGTAAAGTAAGTAAGTTTTCTGAAGCTGAATGAAGGTTTTACTGCATAATTTTTTTTTTAAGAAGTAGTTTTTCAAACGCCTCCTTGACAAGATGGAGATGAGACTAACAGCAAGATAAGACTTCACTGGTTTCAAAAGCATCTTGATCTCTGCAAAACTCTACTATGCATAGAAGACATTTTTTAAACATTCAGTGGGTCTCTATAATATCTTCGTCAGCCTTAAGAGATCGGTTTGGTGTAAAGAGTCAAACTCAATAGGGTTTTAAAATGTCTCCAATTCGACCGATCATTGCAAAGTTGGCTTTAACTGATTTTAACTAACACTTTGAAGCTTTCTAGCTATGGTAGCGATTACTGTTGAATGATCTGAGGAAAGATCTAGTCTAATTTTGCCGATGATTTGTAGATTTGATGGTGTTTTTGTTGCGTGGAAATCGACAAGATCAGGGGTGTATTCGGGTCTGTTTGACAGTATGTATGTCGGCTCCCCGGCCGAGAATATGTTCTGATTAATAAATATGGATGATTTGCCTTGCGCGCAGCCTTTTCTTGATGTAGTAAGTCGAGATCTACTTAGTGGATAACCAGGAACATTTTTTTAGAAGCTCTGGTTAGCGGATCCGCTTGTGCTCTCTTGCTCAAAGTAAACAGAAGTAGGTGTTTATTATATGTTTTGTGCTTTATTTACATTTTCCTAAGTAATTCACTTTCCTGTATATGTATGCACCTCTCCACGCCAAGCAACTTCCATCATTTCCATCACTCACTCAGGCGAAACCAAATTAATTCCGAAAGTGTGCGGCAGCCAAAGTCATTTCTTATTTATACAAAAGATTTATGCAAGATTTAAGGCTCGGTTAAGCTAATCCAAGGTGTTGGCGGCAGCGGCAGTAGTAGCAGCAGCCGTAGTAGTAGCAGCATAGCGGAAAATGTGCAAAAGCACAAACATGCATAGTTGGTGTAAGTTGCAGGATCTCGCGAGCAGCAACAGCAAATATTATTTAAATCAAATTTCCGCACATTTCTTTTTATTTCCAACGCCACCGCAGTGCACCCGGCGTACTCATGAATTCAAAGCCACAGAAGGTAAACTTTGACGGCGTAAGCACACGGATACATGAATTCCCACAGGATGCAGCTGCAAGGTAACAAAGAATTGCTAGGAGTGTGAGTGCACATGCTCGTACTTATGTATGTATGTATGTATGTAGCGCAAAGTGGTGTGAAATTTCGATGTAGTTTTTCTTTGAGAATATTTTACGACTTTTTATTTCATTTTCATATTTTTTACATGTACATAGGTACTACATATGTATGTTTGTATGTGCACATACAAGTTTAAATGTATGTATGTACTTCTCTAGTGTTTGAAGTGAGTTTTGGGCTCATTTTCGTTTTTTTATTATTTTTTTTTTTTTGTTTTACAATTTTATTTTTTATTCCCTTTACTCAGCAACTAACACCACCAGCACTTGAGCCTCTCTGTGCGCCTCTGAGTGCGCGTGTACCTAAGTGTGCGTTAAACTCCAGTGGGAAAATGCTCAATCATATTAACTAAAGCAGCCAGCACCTTTTCTCCACACTTGGAAGCTCATTTTAGCACATTTTAGCAAGTTGTGCAAAGCACATCCAACAATGAAGAGGTGAGAAAAAATGCAATATTCGTACGTTTGAGTGCGTGCTCTGTTGCAAAAGGAAATCCAGCGAAAATGACTCGAGGCCATTTGAGTTGAGGGAAAGGAGCTTTAAAATATGCACTATTCTCGAATTGCCTTCGCCAAATCTCATTGCATGCATATCTGAGGAGTAGGAAAAGTGGTAAGTTTTTAACGGTTATGTGTTTTTTAAGTGAACTGTACAATTAAACTCATTTTGAACAAATTTTAATGTGAAGTCTGAACAAATTTGCAATGAAGAGATTATTGTAATTTAGATTTCTTTTCATATTAATGGTCCCAAGCCCATTTGGTATGCTTTCAATTGTACCTGACACAATGATTTCTCTCTCTATCTCTCTCTCTCTCTCTTTCTCTCTCTCTCTCTCTCTCTCTCTCTCTCTATCTCTATCTCTATCCCTCTCACTCTCACTCTCTCTATCACTCGGACTCTCTCTATCACTCTCACTCTCTCTATCACTCCCACTCTCTATCTCTCTCACTCTTTCGCTCTCTCTCTGTCGCACTCTCTCTCTCTCTATCCCTCTCACTCTCTCTCTCACTCTCTCTCTCTCTTTCTATCACTCTCTCGCTCTCACTCTCTCTCCATCACTTTCTCTCTCTCTCTAAAAAAGATTCCAGCTTCACCAGTTGGCAAGCTCTAATTAATAGTCCTGTTCGGTGAGCTGCTGAACAGTAACAATCGGTGAGGAAACAAGACAGTAAACTTTGCGCTGGAAGAGCAGGAACTTGACAGTTCATTACTACCTAATTTTTACTGACATTCCTCACCGAACATCTATTCGATGATAAATGTGAGGAAAAATTAAATTGCCATGACGCGTTCAAGTGATCCGCTTTGCTACTATAGTATGTACTAATTTGGCTTTTTGTTTCCGCTTTGATTCTTAAGCAACTTTATTGATTATTATTTCTTCCTTCTGCATTTTACCAAAATTATTATTAATATTTGAGATTGCACATTGCAATCGGGGAAACTCTATTTCAGTTTATGCATAATTTATTCATAAAGAAAGTTTGAAAATAGCATGCCCTTGATATTAAGTGCTCATCTTCTCCACGAAAAGAACAACAATCCCAATAGCAAGCAATCCAAACCAGGTTCGCGTTGCCAACGAATGTTTGTCTATTAAGGTTTTCCATAACGTAAGAACTTATGTATATACAAAGAACGTACGTAAACTACGTATTTATATACGTTCTTTGCTGAGTCCCAGGAGTTCCTATCCTCTTCACACCATTCGTAATTCGGAGGGGCGATATGTTGAAGCGAAACCACATTTTCGCTTGAAAGGGTATCAAAAGAAAAAGAAAAAGAAAAAGAAAATAACAGTTATATGAGAAGTAACAAAAATTGTTGTATGGAACTGTAAAATATGTAAACAAGCGAAATTTTGTTAAAATATCTACCGCATATTGTGAAAAATTGAAAAAGTGACACCAACAATTAAGATATTCTGTGAATTTAAATTAAATTGCAGTCTTGTATATATTAAGGGAATGTAAATTTGCATTCATATACGTACTCTGATAGTTTGGCATTCCTAACAATATCTGGCAACACGTAAACTAAAGGTTGGCAACGCCTCATACTTTCAAAATCCGGCAGCATTTCGTTCGTCGAACAAAAGTGGAATGCTGAATTTTCTGTGACCGCTATATTCTTTTGTTGGAAAAGTGATTTCAAGTGTCAAAATACAGTAAATATACAAAGTTTAAAAAGTTATTGTGCCGAGAAATCACGTCATACCATAGCATTTCGTGTGAACAAACATTTACAGGAATAAGAAGCGTGTGCAAGTGAAAATATCGAGCCGCTTATAAGACTTTTTTCTCGTCAATGCTAGGAAAGGCACTCTAACCAGAAAATTGTGTGTGAGAAAGCCAGAGCTATAGTGATTGTTTGATTGCTGTCTGACTAGAGCGAGTGCAATAGAAGACAAATACAATACATTCGATTGAACGTTGCAAATCTTTCGAAAATAGCCAAAAAAGTGTGAAAATAGCTTACGGACACACATGCACCCGCACGTACATTTGATTGCTGTCAAATAAACGTCAAGTGTGCGTATTTGACATTTTCAACGTTTGCATTCACCGTCTGATGTAAAATCCTTCTGGAAAAATTAATTTTTCCTCATACCAGCAAAAACTAATTATACAGATTTATATAAAGTACAATAATAAAGCAAAAAGTGTTTATTGAACGCGAATCATCGTAAATAAATTATTAAATACTCTGTTTACTAAACGCGCTTTGTCGCTACTGCTCACATTTCATCAGCCGTCATATTCTGTGTTTCCCTGTTTAGCCCGAGCAGTCATCACGCAAAATGTTAATAAATTTGAGAGTAAAAACGCTGGATGCCCAGACGCATGATTTTAGTATTGATAATGAGGTAAGTAGGCGCATTATCGGTAATAAGAAATTCCAATTAATAGCAGAGTGTGGAAAACCGACACCACTCCCTTCTACACAGTGATAGGCGGGGTTGTCTGAAGAAAATCGCCTCCGCAAACTATTGTCTTATTATGTACTCTAACAAATATGGGCATTTGTTTTCTATTTTTATTGTTTCACTTTTTTTTTGCAGTTGACTATTCGTCAATTTAAGGATAAAATCGCAGAAAAGACTAATATCGCTGCAGATCAACAGCGTATAATCTACTGTGGACGAGTACTTGCCGATGAGAAACAGTTGAAAGAATATGGTGAGTCAAATTTTATGAATAGCATAAGCAGAAGACTACAGTTCGAAGTCGATATTATATTGAATTAAATTAAATTGCCTCAAATAAATTTGTGAGTAATAATTAATTAAAATTACCAAATGAGTTATTAGGGTATTTTTGTCATCAGCTTTTCTAAAGACCAAAGTTTTGCTGAAGTTATCATTAAAAGAGTACCTAAAACAAAGTTATTCCTTCTTTCGATTTTTCCCTCGTAGATGTTGATGGTAAAGTCGTACATGTGGCTGAAAGACCACCGCCGTCTCAGCGCGGCCCGTCAACTTCCAATTCGTCTTCAAACGATACACCACCTACACGTGAGCGTACTAGTAATCGCGGTGGTATGCGTAATTCGCCACTTTTTCGAGCCTTAGACGGCATGGTTGTCGGTACGATGGCAATACCAATGAATCCTGTAGTAAGTAATTAAATGAAATGTTTGTTCTATAATTTACGTAATAATTTCTAATACTTTTGTAGCAAAATAACAGCCCACAGCAGGGAAATCCTTTCGCTGCTTCGTCGTCATTTTGCATGAACCGTATAACAGTAGCGCGGCACATGTTGGACTGTGCAAATAACATTGCTGCTTATTTAGAAGATCCAGAAAGGGTAAGTATCAACTAATGTCGCATTGAAAAAAATTATTTTGTGTAATTGCACTTTATAGGGTCTTAATAATACCTCATTGGATATATTGGCCCGTGGAAGTTGGACAATGGAATCCACTGTTGTAGAAGTCGGCTTTACTGCAGCAGATTTACCACAAAACCAAAATATTGTTGAAATGGTACAAGATGCGGTGTCGGCAGCTTTACGTCGTAATAGTAACACAAATGTTACAGTTGTGCAATTACCAACTGTATTCGGTTCTAGTGAAGGTGGCGAAGCTGATGCTGCATTAAGAAATATTGACGCTGCCACAAATATGGACGCAACTGAGGACGGTGGAGCTATTGAAGCTGAAGGCGCTGCTGCTGTCATTATAGAAGATGTTATTGATGATGCTTTTGAAGGTGGAGCGACGGGTTCTAATGATAATGGTGGTTCTGAAGCTTCTAACGCAAATAACACAAATAATGCAAGTTTAGCTACTAGCCCGACAACTTCCGATAATGCAGGAGCAGCAGCAGACACATCGAATGCATCGACTAATACGGGCACCAATACCGAAGAAAATCAATCGCGTCGTCGTACTAACACGCGAGTATTGGCAGAAGTGGTTGCACAAATGCGCACTGTACAACTTCGCCTAAATCCTTTCATACAGCAATTTTATGAGCTATTGAATAATGATCCTACATTCGAAGAAGAGGTGAGTGTGTTGCGTTTTTAAGTATGTCCTTATATAAATTTAAAAATGTTTGATTTAATAAATTATTTTAGGATACTAGTGGACGTGAAAATGCACAACGTCTTTATAACCGAGTTTCGGAAGCATTGCACTACATGTCTCATGCTCAACACGCTATATCCGATCTTATGTTGGACGTATCGCAACCAGCACCGAGATTTCTCACTTGCCGTCCCATATTGGTGGAGCAAAGTGGTTATGTTAGTTCAAATAATTATTTGTCTACTGCAGCAGCGGCTGTTGCTGCAGCAACGGGTAATAATCAAGCGCGTCCACGCACCCGCACCTTTATATCGCCACGTTATAACCATCCTGTAACCATAACAACCAATTCACAACCAACAACGGCAAGTGGTAATGGTACAGCCAACGGTAATAACACTACAGCAAATGTGTCAAGCAATAATAGTGGTAGTAGTGGTAGCACTACCGCTAATGGCGGTGCTGCTGATAGCAATAGCACAACTGCTAATGCAAGTGGTAGTGGTAGCGGTAGTTCCGTTGAAGATCCAGTTGATGAGCCATTGACCAATCCGAATGCTCGAGGCTCTGCTAGTGCTGCAACAAATGCCGCTACACAAAGCAATGGTAAAGTGACAATAGATTGTGTAAACTTTTTATTTAATATTTATTTGTTTTCACTTGGTTTCCGTTTGCATTTTGCAACTTTTATAGATGGTAGTACGTTAGAGATTGTGCTCCAACCCAGACGTGGATTGTATTTTGGCAGTAGGTTTTTTGTGTTCCTGCAACGGCAAAAAATACACATATTTTATGCTTTTGCATTGTTTTTGTTAAATATTTTTGCTTTACGCTTTCATCCTCGTAACGTTTTGTAAACCTAGACCAATTGTTGTCTACAACCACTCACAATTCACTAAAGAAGCTAATTCGATTGGAACTTTCAAAATATTCTTAGCCATTTTAAAACGTTTTGCCTACTGTTATAGAGGAACCTGACATGCAAAAATTTAATGTTTTGAGCTACTAAAAAATTGGCCCTACAATAGCTTTTTATTTTAGATAAATTATGTTGAATAAAAGTTCTCACTAGTTGTTTTTTATTGCAAGTGAAATTCTTTTCTATTAACCCATTGATTTTTTACATTTTGATTTTTATTAAAATATTAATATTATTATTCACAACTGAAAATTTTTTGTTCAATATACATTTTCTGAAGACAAATGTATTAAACAAATTTTTTATTTCACATTAATAGATAATCCTCAAGTTCAGATGTCACGTCTTATTCAAGCTATGGTCAACTCGGCGCCCATAAACACCGAACTTCATGTGCAAATATTGCCACCCACCATAGTGAGTGTACCAGTGAGCGCACGTGTTGCTGCTGGCAATAACGGAAATAGCGAACAGCGCACACAAACGGGCGGCTCAGCAGCAGCACGAGGGGCAGCAACAGGTACAGCCACAGCCACAGCTGCATCTAGCAATAATAGTGCTTCGAATAACAGCAATAGTAACAGCGCCAGGGCAACGGCAAATGCCAACAATGCTAACAACAACTCAGGCGCAGCTGCAACAGGAATTATTTTGGCTGGTAATACCGCAAATCGTCCCGTTTCCGCATCTCTGGCAATTGGCACTTTACCGACAACATCGACACAAACGCGTTCCACATCTAGACCACAGCTACAGATCGGCGGCATACCGGCAAATGGCTGGAATGGTCGTTTTATACCGGCTAATATGATGTCGTCATTCGATCGTTTCCTACCGTGTAATAGTCATCACATTCGTGAGCCAGAGACTAACAGTAATGGCAATGGGGGCAATGGAGGCAATGCCAACCCTGTGAATGCAAATACAAACTCAACTACAAATAACCCAACACCACAAGTAAGAGGTGAGTGGTAATTAAAAAATAAAGTATCATAAAAGAAAAAAATATTGCGTAAAGCTTAACTCTTCCATATACATTTTTTTTTTAACTTTTTCGCATTGTGAAAATTTAGTTTAGTTCATTTACTTAACGTAGATTATTTCCAATATTTTTAAACTCTTTTTTCCTATTGAACTTTATCGAATCTATCAGCCACGAATACGCCTAATCCACGCCCACCACGTACTCTCGCTGATATTTTGTCAATGGCACGTACCACGCCCGCATCTCGTGTTACGACAACAACAACGTTAGATCAAATACGCACCTTGCTTTATGGACCATCATCATCAAGCACTTCTGGCTCCGCTGCTACAGCCAGCAGTTGTAGATTGCAAGCTGAGTTTCGCAACTTTTTTGCTGAACAACTTTTCTACAATACATTAATTAATGACCAAACAGTGCCACCGATTGTGGATAGTACTGTACTTTGGATGAATCGACTACTCGTTCGGTTGCCGGAATATGAGTTGCCCGAGGTTGACGCACGTAAGTCAGTGGCCAACATTGTGCGTCTTATGCTACCGCAATTCATCGAAATAGTACTCGATGGACAGTGTAATATGTCCGAATTCGAGGAACGTATGATGAAAATTTGCAAAGACTTCATTACGCGTCTCTATAGTGTGTTTATTATTTGTGCTGGTAGAAGTAATGCCGATGAATATTGGCCAATTGTGATGACTATGTTCCAGATGCTGATAAATGGATGTGAGTAGAAGTGCTAATAAGTGTATAATAGTTATGTTAACTATAGTGAAAACTGGTCAAATTTCTATTTCTGCTTTTTTTTTTTAGATTTCTCTGGTGAAGCTCTAGCGTTTTTACGATTATATTTTAATGGTGATATTCCATCCTCCATGGATACAGCAGATGCACAACAATTTATCGTCTATAGAAATGTAAGGAAAACAAGTAATACAGCAGCGAAAGTTATTTTTTCTTTTGGTGGCCGCAGTAGCGAGTGGTTAGCAATGTGTACTGCCATTCGGAAGGCCTGGGTTCAAATCGTGGTACGACCAGCAACCAAAAGTTGTGGAAAATGAATTTAAATAAAAAATTAAGTTAAATTTTCTAAGTGCGGTCGCCCATCGGCAAGGAATGTCAACACCTCCGAGTGTATTTCTGACATGAAATAAGGGCTCCTCATGAGAAACCATCAGTCGTTCGGAGACGGCTTAGTAGGTAACCACTTTTGTTGTACAAACAGGGTAGTGTAGCCCTACTGCTAAACGGGGGAAACTCTCCATAAAAGGAGAGTCATATCGTTTTATATTCCCCTTTCTCCATCGATGACGAGGATAGAGGATATGTTGACCCCCTTATTAAGTTGTAGCCTTATCCAAAATCTTTTAACCAAAAGAGGCTAATTAAAATTTAGCGCTGCGAAATACACTCATATCGCTAGCCGGCTGCACGAAGGGCAAGGATAAATGTTGTTCTTGTAACGGCTAAAAACAAACCGCAAATTGGTTTTCGGGGAAGATTCGGGTGGCCGAATAAAAGTCCAGGTCGTTTCGGTATAAAGACCCGACTGTCGCTGGCTCTTCCGATCGGCATGCATTACCAGGGATAAATTCTTAACCTAGGAAACTAAAAGAACGTTACAAATTCATCGAAACACCGCTTTGTAGATGTGCCGGGGAAATCTGTTTTGAACCATCTATACTACAAGTTACGGAGCGTAATGTAATGTAAGGATGGGTTGTAGATAGGCTTTAAATGTCTCTCATAGATTGCCAATTACCGTCGGCTCATTTAACATTATTTCTTGCCCTGCTAATCTTACTACTCAGGCTTCTCGTTTGACATAGACCAGGTGTTAACGAACCCTTAGAAAAACAACATTACTATTTTTAGTTATTAAAAACAAAGATCGTTTAAAAATACAGTCAAAAAGCGAAATATGGTACTTCTTATCCGTTCCATCTGGAATAATATTACAATCTGTTCAAAAATGTTCTCGAAAAGAAAAAAAAATATTTCAAATACATGTTTGAATTCAATGAGGCATTAATCCTCTTTAATTTCCAGTCCTCGGAAACTGATGTTGAAATGGAGAGTGTTGAGGCGTCGTCTCCATCTGAGGTAAATAACCGGATGCAATTTACAATAGACATCGATAACGATGTAGAACTCGAACCAGTCCCTGCCGAACCGTTGCCCAGTGTTACCGCCGGCTCTGAACCGTGGCATAGGAATTTCCCTGAAGACTGGCTACCAGCCATAACACGCGATCTTCATGTACAAAGTGAAGTAGGTTTAATTCATATTCATTGTATACTATATAATATAACTGTGAATGTAATTTTACTGTATCATATGCTGCTCGCTTTAGAATCCACCAAATCAAGCTCCATTCTCGGATGCGTACATATCAGGCATGTCTTCGAAACGAAAGAAAATGATACAAAACAATAAACCACCAACAGATGTCAGTTCACTAATCGCGAGAAGCGTACGTAAAGCCATACAGACAGTTGGCCCACGCACGCCTGCTGCGGCAACTGCAGGTGCTGCGACTGCATCCACTTCTGCGGCAGCATTAACAGCAGAGGAGATCACAGAGGCAATTGCTAACGATACAGCGGTGCAAGCTTCATGCACGGAGACGGTGCGCGTCAATGTACGCGAGCGCTTAAAGAAAGACAGCGATTATAAAGCTGAGAAATTTCCACATACTGCAAAATTTGTGAACAAATAGAATTCATAGCAGGGTGCTTTTTAGCATAACGAGCATATTTAAAGAGAAAAAAAAAAAGAAAACGAAAAAACTGAAGGATAAATTAAAAAGAAAATCATTAGCATGTATACGCAGAAAGCATTGCAACTGAAACGAAATTAAGTTATAAATAACGAAAGATGCATGAGGAGAAAGGACGTAGAAGTTGCTGGTACTTGTTATATTAAAAAAAAAAGATTATAAACATGATTATATTGTATGTAACTATATTTTATTTTTGTCACTTTTATTAAGTTAATGGTTTTCCATATTATTAAATTGCGCATTATGCGACACATGCGAAAGAGGACAGCAGTAGAGAAAAAATAATATGATGCCGAAAAAAAAAAATAATTATCTGATACTAAAAAAAAAAATAATAATAATAATAACTAAATAAACAATTGTACTTTATACGATATTAATACTTAAAAAACAGAAAAAAAGAACACTAAAAAATTACTCGTATTGGTAAATAAGATATACTTAAGGTAAGCAGCAACCCCAAAATAGGGAAAACAGCAAAACAGGCAAAAACAACAACAAATACTATATAACAAGTTTCACACATTTTATGTATAGTGGATATTAAAACTAAGGTGAATAAAATATAATCCATTGCGCTTTCATGTGCAAATAAAAATTTAATTTGGATTTTAAGTATTTTATTTCACGCACCCTAACCCGCAGGGCTTAAAAAACGACTTTTTCTTGAACCCCCCTCGCTAGATGACAACATAGACTTGCTTTGCCTGCATTTCGGTGGGAATAAGCAATCCGCTACAACAAACAACAACTCATTTGCGCACAGAAAATGAGCTAGGGCGAAATATGCGATTATCAAGAACTTGAGCTAATTCATTGACTTACAGGTGTTTTAAAGATTGAAACCTACTCTTGAAGGGCCCAAATGAATTGATCTGGTGACTGAATTTAAGGGACTACTAAGTTAATGCTGACTTGCTCGCCTGAAGAACAGTAAAACGACGGTAGCTGATAATCTGCGGTCATAGCTAATCAAATATGGTGACGAAAGAGCTGGCAAAGTGTTGCAAGCATCAACTTCTTTATCAAATTTGATTGGGTGAGTGCACACTTGGCGATTGAAACCAAAGTGCGCTGTGCCCAATTTGCATAAGGGAGGACCTTACAATACTCGTCAATATAGCATATAAGGTTTTATTGAGAGCATTGTGTGACAAATTATAGACACCTACAACAACCGCTAGACAGTCCGTCAACACTTTCATGAACTCTCTTCCTGTGAATGGAAATGTCGGAGTCAAACCACCACTTTTTCCACTGGTCCGAACCTGTCGAAACAGCTCGTTTCCTGGACCTCTCGTTAGGTGACCTCGATGACTTAAACTGATCCAGCCTGCTCATATGCGAGGTTGGTAAACCGCTGCAACAACAATAACAACACATTCCCACAAAATTGATCAAAATCGGGAAGGATCTCTCCCCATAAAACCAGCACTTTCTCCAATCCTGATAATTTTCCAAGAAATAGAGAGACTTACAGTTTATTCTAAGCCGCCTCCGAACGGCTTAATTATTTGTATTTTTTTGAATTAAACTTATTTTTTTTAAATAAAATCCATTTTTTTAAAGAACTTTTTTTAAAAAAATTTTTTATTTTTTTTTTTATTAAAAAAATTTTTTATTTTTTTTTTATTTAAAAAATTTTTTTATTTAAAATTAATTTTTTTTATTTAAAATTTTTTTTTTATTTAAATTTTTTTTTTTATTTAAAATTATTTTTCCATAATTTTTGATATCGGAATGGTTTGAATTCAACACCATGATATAGCTGACACCACGCCAATCCATTAAAACATATTCCGCGACGGAACAGGTTTTCTACTAGTAGTACGCCTTAAGGTATGCTTTAATTTTTGTGTAATAATTGATCGATCTGCGGGGTCCGAAGTCGCTAATTTAATCTTTTATAAAACACGATTGTTCGGGTGATAATTTTAAGTATTTTTTTTAAGTTAAATTAAAATAATTTTTTTGAAGTTAAATTAAATTAATTTTTTTAAGTTAAATTAAATAATTTTTTTGAAGTTAAATTAAATTAATTTTTTTAAGTTAAATTAAATAATTTTTTTGAAGTTAAATTAAATTAATTTTTTAATTCATTTTTTTTATACACTAAATTTTTAATTTTTTTTTTAATTTTTATTACAATAATTTCACCATGGTTTCCTTTTGGCTAGCCACACTGTGAGTGGGTACATAACCACTTGTGTGCCAAAAATAGAGACATCATCACAGAAATATGTTTGTATTACCAACACTAGCCCTAGATCGGTGTATTAAAGCGTAAAACGTAACTGATAAATTCATTCATTAAAATTTTCTTTTGGAATTTTGACTTTTAATCGCATTCCGACACTATCACCGGCGGCACATGATGTTATGACGACAGCGAAATATTTGCTTTTAGCTTTGCCGTATGTGTTAAGTTTGTACAATATGTATGTATGTTTGTAGGCATATTGACGTCCAAATTATGGAATTCGAATCAATTTGTTCAAGAGATGCAAATGGCCAAAATATATCCAAATCCAAAGAATATTTTAATTGCTGCCAAGGCGCCGACACCATAACAAAATTGTTTATCACTATAACAATTAAAAATTTAGCAAAGCACTTAGTGTATATTACATACATATGCACATACTCGTATGTACATACGTAAGCACGAACATTGGTCAATGAAAAAGTGGTTCAAAGGTTAAAAGCCATGGCAATGTGTTTAAGGTAAATTTTTTGTTGGAAGAAAGATTTAAGCAAAGCTTGGGCTTTTTTGTGGCTCACGGTGTACAAGTCCCCATCACCTGTTCGCACATATTATAATCGAATTAATAAATTATTTGCTTTCAAAAATGTTAGGAATTCATCCAAAACACGGCATTTGGCTAACAAATCAATTGGCATGTCGTACATGTCACTGCCCACATATTTATAATATTTCGTATAAAAATTATTTATCACTTTCGAAATATCTTAGGTGACATAAACAACCGTATAAACAAGCATACGTACAGAAATTCATATGCACAGTGGCGAAAAAAATATTGGCACCGCATTGAGGTACACAATTTATGTGCCAATATTCGATGAAAGGAGTCTTCGAATTATTCGAACATGACTCTCGTTGGAAAAATATGTTTTTCATTAATCGAATAAATTTTTCCCTTTGGAAAAAGTAAAGGAACTGCCATGTTAGGCCACATGAAGGGAGCCGGTTGGGAACCCGGAAGACCTAAAATATGACCACGTGGCTTATGAACAACCCCTAAACTCACAATGAAGGGCTATAGAATGCATATGATTTACATAGAAGTATACGCTGAAAACATTGCTTAGCAACAACATAAAAACAGCCCCAAATTCTAAACTCCTTTGTAAAATATGGATGCAACGACAGCGGACTAGATATTAACCCATCGCTAGATCCGAATTATCCACTCCTAAACCACTTCTCTACGTAAGTTAAATATCTCAGAATAACCTTAGACAGCAAACTCAATTGGAGCCGAAACATTGTACTATACCAATCTTATCCTATTTGGTCAGCGTAATGCGATTCTTTTACATTATGTCAGTCCTAACGCTCTTATAAAAAATGCCAGAAGGGATGATTGATTTACATAATGTGATTTTGCTCCGACTTCACATTCAAACAGTAAGTGAGTGAGTCATAGCTGCCTTTATAAAACTGTATGACAAAAATGGGGCGCGGATTGCACCCACCCATGGCATCAGTTGATATATGGTAGGAAGCATGAGACTACTACAGCATAAATATCAGCGTCTTCCAAGCAGAACTAATCATTATTATGAAAGCCTATCAATAACGAAATATTCTGGCAACCAAGCTGTCAACGGCCGTAATATGAGCCCTCGGACATAGGAAGATCTTAGACAACTGCGTGGTGGACGAGCTTGCGAAAGGAAGGATCCTTCTGTCTATGACAAAATGCATGTTTAAACTGGCCTTTGCTAGAAAGTGGAGCAACATATGGATAAATGTGATCATGTGAATTTTGACTAGACAGACATAGCCAGCCTTTAATGTAAAAATATCGAAGTATTTAATCCTTTCTGGACCGGTTCTCTATCATTATAACGACTAGTGTCATAACAGGACACTGTTCAATGGAGTTTCACTGGAAAAATAATAGGTTACTACTCTAATGACTTTTGTCGCAGTTGTAGAACCGAATTAGAAGAAAAGTATATTGAACTCTATCCCTTATCAACCAAGCGAGACAAATTCCTCGGAAAATTGTTTTTATGGCTGTCTAGCTCAGCGAGAAACTTTAGATGCCTCGTATTTTTTATAAGACCCAGTAAATGGATGGCGCATATGAGAAAAGTATACGAACCTCACAGTGATATCGCAGTGGGCCTAAAAGTCTAACAGCCGCATCAATTTCATTTCATATTTGGATTTCCTAAAAGACGGAACCACTCGTAGCGCTTCAGAAGTGGCTCAGAACGTTAAAATTACGACTGAAAGAAATATTTTTCTTTAAACCCATTGAAACAGCTGACGAGGAAACAACGAAAGGCATTCGTTTTGTCGATAGACTATTGACGTCATGAAAAATTTAAAGAACTTTGCGACGTTGTAATCCCAACTTGATTCGGAAATCCACATTAGGTTAATTTAGGTTAGACTTGTTAAGCCCATGATAAGTTCCACATAGGCTATATCACATTCATAGTGTTAGCGGAAACACTAAGCCCGGCTCAAATCCTGTACTCCTTCTGTTGTTCTTTTAGCAATCTGACATAGTCGTTTTGTCCTTTGCTGAGCTTTGAAGATCCATCAGCTTATCAACGTAAAGTAGTATCAGCTTCTGGACACTCAAATAGTACGTAATCTATGGCCACATCGCGTTCCAGCAATATTGTCATGAACTAGACCTAATTGGAAGGCATGTGACGCCAACAGACATTGCTTCGTTAACAATCCAGCAAGTAGTTTGGAGTTCAATCTCTGACACTTCTAAGGACTTGGCACGCTTCCCGTCACATATTGTGTGTAGACACAAGAGTTTTTTATCTTCACTTCAATGAGTGGAATTGATAAGCCCATGAAAACGTTCTGTTCTTAAAGAACTTCATTCTTAGCCAATTCATCGTGTACCTCATTGCCTTCCTCGATGGCTTTGCGCCTTGGTAGGGATTATACAATAGTGCAATTATTTTTTTCAAGACTGTCTATTATAGATATTTATTAAACGAACGCGCGATAAAATTGTCAACAGAGTGTATGCGATAAAGTGGCTAATTAAAATGAAATGTTATACATATTTACTAACTGTGCCAGAAAAAAAAACATCAGTTTACAAAGTCAAAAATAAAAAGTGAAATAATAATCTCAAGATTAATTTAAGAAAAATAGTCATCTATTAAAAATACATGCATAGGCATTCAATGTTTTAATAAACCATAAAAAAAATAAAATCAAATAAAATAAAATAGAAATCAAATAGAAAAGCGTTGAGAGTGATGAGATATTTGTATATAAATAGCTCAGGACGTAATGACAATCTATTTATCGTTGGCTATAGTATTTTTTGTGGGTTGTTTGGTTGAAAGAGAGCGGTTGAGGACCTGACTGCAAGCGGCCGCACTGGAGCTAATGAGCAGGCTCATTGTGCTCACCCAACTGGGATTTTTTTTTTATTAATTTCTTCCAATTATGCTTGCCCACAACCTGGAGCTGGGAGCAAGATGCGACAACTCATTCGGCTGAAGGCCCGACACCCGCAAAGTTAGTGCCCCAGCCTTTCCTGAGCATCTCTACATGTTCGACCACAGCAGATTCCACTTTACATAGCCTACGGGGATGATATCTCAAGTATAGATGCACTTAATAATGCTAAGCCCTCTTTGGCTTATTACAAGCAATAGTTTGGTCTGTCTACTATCCACGCTGGCCCACAATAATTTTAGTGGTACGTCCTACGTTTGAAGAGTTTTAAGACCTTAAGTGCTCCACTTGGTGCCTTCTACATCCGGTTGATATTGCACTCAAGTGAAAATCACAGTGTTTTCCCGCGACAGTCTGTTAATTGTCTCTTTGTCTTTGCATGTTTTTTAGGCATTTGGACTTAGTTGCCGTAACTGTATACCACCAAGTTAAGTGTTCCACTTGGTGCCGTCTTATTGCCTTCTACATACGTGTGACATGGTGAAAATCACTGTGTTTTCTCGCGATAGTCTGTTAATTGTCTTTACATGTTTTTAAGGCATTTGGACTTAGTTGCCTTAATTGCCGCTTGACTGTCCGCCAAAAAACCTTCAACAATGCCCTCAATCTCTGCCTCGTATACAGAGTTATACTCAATGAGTTTGTAACGACCTTGACGTGGTCATAGAAGAACCCTGCTCCTGTGTCTGCCTCACATTTAGACCCATTTACACCCTCAGTATACTTACGGAATTTAAAAGCGATTCGAAAAACTTATAATGAAGATCTGAAACTATGAAATCAGCATAAAATAACCAAGTCAATTAAGACATAATTTTGAAAAAGAAGAAGAAGAATATTTACAAAGCATGCCATTCATTGATTCTGATATAAATTGAAAAACGAAAGTCACCAATATTTAACGGTTGCGAACCTAAAATGCTTCACCAATAAATGGATGACATTACCGATAGCTAGACGGACAGAGAAGAAGTCTCGAATATGCTTCACAAACAAACAAAGTAAGTTATTTGTTGCATTCCATTTAAGAATTAAAAAGAAAAAGTAAAACAAAAACTGCAATACCATCAGCGCCACTTGGCCGTGACTCAGCCCAAAGAGAAGCTTTGTTGTTGACGAGATTAATTGAATCGGACGCTTGTTTTGCGTGTTTTGTGTTAAGAGTGCTTGCAACAACAGCAGTAGCAGCAGCAGCAACATTCTTACGAACCGCATAAATTTGCATTGAAATCCCACTAACTAGTTTGGTATGTACGAGTATGCAGCACTAGTAAAAGCCGCTTCAGTAGCTGGTTGTGGGGAAATATGAGATAAACATCAATAACCACGGCACGCGCTCACTTAGGGAACATTTGCAGTGACTTTACCATAATCTCCAAGTGGCATCAAGCACACTCGATCGTCAACAATATTTTTGTGCCCAATCCAAAGCTATCCACGAGGGTTTAAGAGTTTTAATTTGTTTTTTTTTTTTTCTTTTAAACATTTAATGAGAGTTCCTGGAAATGAGCTGTTTCGACGGGTTCGGACCAAAAGAACAGGGGTCCTGGATGAGTCGATATAATGGGTTTGTAAACAGATAATTCCGACTTAATGCGAGGACTCGTTGTTTGCTGCACGTACACATAAATATCAGCGACCAGTCTGGACTGATAAGAGTTTCTTCTGCTTTAATATCCCGTACTTGATTGCACCAGGATTACTTGGGTATTACGGGGCAATTGAGACTCTGTAAAGGTGGTGGTGATTGTGTTTCAAAAGCGCCATTTACGGGAAGAGAGTTAGTGCAGGTGTTGATTGAATCGCTATTAATTGTACAAACCCAGCACACAATCTCGCTAGGCCAATAATTTTAAAATTTTTATACATTTATATAACGACCCGCTTGCTTCAAGAACGACGCCCGCTCATAGCCGCACCTCTGGTGAATAGACGCTGCATTTAGGCTTCAGCGAAGCCTTAAGCCAGCGTAAGGCTTCCTTTCTTTCCTTTCCTTTGACCAAAGGCTCCACACGGGTTGGTTACCGCAACTTGCACAAGGGTGACTCACGTTTCCAGTGTGACTGACGTGAACGCAGGACTACATACCAAGAAGCTTGATTACACCCCAGTCCCGTCTATTGCTATATTATATGTACATTGAATGATCATGGGCAGGGGACTCACTTCCCTTGCGCCTATTAACTAGGATCATAGTTAGCCCTCACGGAAGCTTTTCATTTACGGTTCTCAAGGAAATGCTGTGATAAGTCTGTAACTTCCTCATCTACAACTCAGTAGCACACGCGTACCAGATAGGTACAGAGTAATTTGTGATCAGTAGGTCAAATGGGTATTAAGTTCCAGAAACGTTTCTTTGCCTATGACTCAAGGGTTGTTAACAAGAGATTTTAGGGTTTTATTGCGGCTCTGTACCTTGGTAGCAATCCCAGTGGTATTCAGAGGTATGCTGTCCTATATTACTACCAGTTTTTTTAGGTTATTATTCATCAGCTTCAGATTTCGTGGGTCAGATTGTTAAGTTTCTGCCAGGGATTAAGTGGGGAAAGACAGATGAGGTAAGATCGGATGGATCTTCGAGATACAAATGTTTAAAAATAATAGGAAGAGGAAACCAACATACGAAAAGTCTTTTTTAACCTTCCTGAGATTGGAAATTTGTCCTATAAATTAGACATATAAATAATTGTCGATCACTCAAAAATTTAATTCAAATTATTCCTCTTCTGTTCGGTTACGAAATCATGCGTTCATGGTGAGCCCATGGTCCTCAAAGATGGAAGCAGCAAAGCCTAGGGTGTATTCTTTGGCGGCCAAATCCTGTATAGCTCAACGGATGGTTAATGGAAATAACCCACTCAACAGTTTCAGAGTACTTAAGGAAGGGAAGATGAAGAAGACGAAAAGGTGGACTGTTCCGTACTTTATCTCCAAAGCTCTGCGAATTTTTTAGAAATATACTAACCAAAAATTTTACGGAGGAGATGTGGAAAAATGACAGCAATAATCATGAATGGGAAGTAAGGACATGGCTTTTCAGCAGAGAGGTTTTGAACGAGAGCCGTCAAGGAAAATATTCGATGGGTTGGATCATTAAGGGAGGAGTGACTCACATTGATAAGGGAAATGGGGATCAACATCTTTCCTTGAAACAGTGCGTTGGGTATAAAATATTCGGTGGCAGTTCGTACTTCAATTTCGAAAATAAAAATAAAATGCTCGCGATTTTATTGCAAAATTTATTTATTTACATAAAACTCGTATTTGCCGTTATGTTGTTTGTGGGCATACTCGAACACACGCACACATGCATACTCATATTGCCTCCGATGAGTGTACTCGTACTATGATCACCACTATAGTCTGCCACTTGGCGACACCCAGTTAATTACTCATTATGCGCTCTCATTAAATTAAGCGTAAAGAAGTATTTTCAAGTGCAGACTGGCTGTGGAGGAATGCAGAGGCGCCTCGTATGCAGAGGCAACATTTTTCGCTGTCAACACTATTTAGTATGAAAACATTGGCATTGCAACAACAATGCACCCTTTCATTACATACATACGTGTACATACATACATATTGTTTTGCAGTTAAAAATGTAAAGGAACTTTACGGAATGTGTAAACGAAGGAATTTGCCCAAGCATATTGGGCCCGCGCACCGCAGGCGATAATGGCTGGGATGAGCGGTTGAGCGGATGAGAGGCGGCAGGCGTGCCGAAGCAGAAGCTGATCAGTTGGCCAGTAGAGAATGATGCCAGCAGGAGGGACATGTGTATTATGTTGCATGTGTGTGCATCTTTAAATGCCCATATAAGAACTTAAATACACTGATATACATACATATGTATGTGCCTGCTTTGGAAAAACGTCAACACTCGTACGAAAAACTCTGATTAACACCAGAACACATGACTCTTTCGACGCCCGATGTGCTTACTCCTGGTATGCATGTGGCCCACATGATGCGCCCAAAAAATACCAAAATGGTTAAAATACTACTTAGGCGCACTTACTGGCGGCAGAGTAGAATGGCTGGATGGCTGGCTGGCAGGCCGGCAGGCTGCAGGCATCACTCACAACATTCCACTCATTCATTCATTCGACATTTTTGAGCGTTGCAGAACTGCGAAATTGGCTGCTGACGCTCGTAGTTATTTGGCGCCATTGGTATGCTTCAGTTGGATGTTTTCCTCGGGGTTTTATTTTCAAAAAATTCCTTAATTAGCAGCAAATTAAATAAAGTAATTCCCAATTGTTGACGGCGTGTGGGTTTTTGGTCAAATATTTGTGGCGACATAGAACCCTCTCACAGGTGCCTCCCAACCTGATATTTTTAAAGATGTGGCATCGAAAAATTCTTAAGCTGAAGTGTTTTTGAATGCACTGAGAACATGATCCGTCCTGCGTACTGTCTACAGTCTCTTAAATCAGGGAATGTCAAGGTGTCGAAGCCGGAGTCGGTAAGAAAAAAATGGACAACTTTTTTTCGAGATTACGGGAAATGTTTCCCAATTTCAATGATGCAGTTCGTACCACAACAACTAAGGCTATAAATGCCCTCTTGGATCTACTCTCCATTGACTACAAAAGGTCTCTGAATAGATAGTAATAATCCACAGGCATACTAGCATCTTAATTCCGTCTACCAGAAAAAACTGATTACAGTATATTTTTCACTGACTTCAACGACAGATTTAAAGATGCCTAAGCATTTCTCTCGGAACCTGGTATAGATAACTGAACACAGTAACATACCGGGTAATGAGATGGCGGAATGATGGCATGCAAGGAACAGCATTTACCTTCCACTTTCGCCATCATGGAAGAGTTTGAGCATGTCGATATCCACTTGTAAGCTTAATGTAAGAGAGTTATTCGTTAAAGATGCTAACTGAAGATAGAGAAGTCTCAATAAATGTAATGTGGCCAAGACGATATTGCCAGAATGGGACGGTAGAAGGTCATGTGACCTTATTGAGCTTAAGTGAAAGGGGATGTCTACAGTTTTAGGTCTTCTTACATGGCATATTCTATTGGTCAGGCAGGCAGAGAGGTTAGGCGTACTATATAACGATTTCTGCAGAAGTTGCAGAGAAGAAGGGTAGCCTGAAACCTGCGAACCTGTCCTGCACTTTGAAGGAGTAGGTTGAAGTCTCTAGGGGCGACAATCTTTGTAGACCTGAGCGAAATATCGGTGAATGCTCAGTATTGCAAACTCCACGCACTGGTTCGATTAGCGGATGGGAGTCATTAGGATCCTCAGTGGTATCACAATGGGCCCGCTTTGGAGGGAGCTTACTAATCGATATATTTGTTTTCTAAAATCATGTCTAATCGAGGTTCAGAAATGACAAAAAAAATGATTTTGGTTGAAACTATTTGATTTCCTTCAGAGCGTCTTATCTTCAATGTCCAGCGCATTAAGCATGGTCAGTATTTTAATTATGTACTTACATACATACATTTCCCCCAAAGAGCCATAAAATGTAATATTTTATAGAAGACTCGAAGAGAAGTGTCATAAAAAGCCAAATAAAATAATCAATAATTCAAATGAGATAAGGAGGCAATACAAGATAGCAATATAAAACTGGATGCTATATACATATGTATATACAAATATATGTAATATATGTATATATAAATATTTATATGTCCATATGTTAGCAAGTGTAAATCATCAGCAAATTTTTTGGGACTTGCAACATCCTCTTTAACAGCATGTTATCTATCGCTTGTGCATACAACACTTGAACAAAATGTACATACAGATGCATAATAATGCTTTAGCGCCATACAACAATAATAACAACAACAACAACGCGTTAATACTTATTGTCAATTGCCACTTCAACTACATTTTCCCCTGATAAGAATTGCATGCTCAACGGCTTATAGGCGCATAGTAGTAAATTACGCTTGTATGTAAATATGCATTGTAGGTATGTGTGTATGTACATATACTATAATATGTATGTATGTATGTGCGCATATGGTGTCACATTCATTGAGATTATCACGTTTTCTGTCTGTCACATTGTGTTTTCATTTTCCATTTAATTTTAGGTATATTTACATACATATGTATATATGTATATATGTACGAGTATGTTCGAGATAAGGCATTGGTAATTGATTGCTTGTAAATATATACATACATATGTACATACATATATACATACATATATACATATATACATAAATATATACATACATATGTTAAGTATGTTTGCAACGCGATCAAAAGAGAAACAAAAATTGTATAAGAAAACATGTGCAACGCATGCCAATGTTTTTGTTATTGTAATCTGAGATATACCTTGATGTATATATATATATATATATATATATATATATAAATATTTTTATTTATTTATAATTAAGTCTAGTGTGATCAATTCGATCTAATATCATAAACAATTATAAAAATGTAAATTTCATTTCCTTTGCTAAAAACAACCACAATATACATACTGCTGAAGAAAATGTAAAATTGTAAATATTATTGATACACTGAAAAAAATTTTGTAGCTATATTTTAATCGTAGCCAATTGAGTGAGATGAACTAGCCCTTTTTTGACGACGAACCCATCGTTACCCACCTCCCACCCAACCGACCGAGGGGCTCGTCTTAGGGATAATCGAAATATCCAATAAACCTGTGACCGAAAACCAGTAACAGTCCGGACTGCCCTGAACCCGAAACCGATCGCGGAAGGTCACGGTTACACTTGCCTCTTACAGTAAACAGCTCAGATTTGTTCATCAGCTGCTATAAAATTGCATGGGGAAAAGGAGAGGGAATTTATTTAATTATTTAAAGCACTCAGTAAGTAGGTTTTGATACAGAAAAGCGAGTCAGACGAATCAATGTTGGGGAAATGTGTCTTAAAATCGTTACACAAAGATCTAAAAGGGTCGTGCATTTCAAAGTTTGTTCTGCATGAACCCAATGAAAGGGGCCTAAAGTGTCTAGATGATCTTAAAGGAATGGTGAAGTTAAGCTCGCTAAGTAAGAATGGGCTATTGAAAGCACGTCTTATCAAGTTAGTTAAAAATAGAACTACAAGCATCTTGGATCGTATAAGATAAGATCAATGCCTTACTTTGAAGATGAGAAAACTACTTTAATAAATGATAAAAATAAATAATTAATTAAAAGTCCAACTTTGAGAAACCTCTTAGCAGAACAACAAGATTCACAGAATTGCAATTAAACACACCACCTTCATTTATCTCAACACGGATTGTCTGGAGCTCCTCATGTACTTGAAATGAACCAGAAGGTGAAGAAATATACCCATCAAAATTCATACCGTTCGGGTCAGAATGACGAGTTGAGTTGATATGGACATGACCGTCTGACCGTCTGTTTGTATGCAAACTAGTGCATCAGGTTTTGAGAAATTTGTTCAGATGTGAGGTTTTGGGTCAAACATTTGTACAAACAGCATCAACCAACGTGAAATTTCAGATATGAGTATTAATATTTAATTCTAAAATGAATTACCGTAAATTTGATATAGTCGTGATAGCTTTTCTTTTTTGATTTTATTACACTTTTAATCGAATATGCTACTTTAGACAGTATGATTGCCACTTAAGACTTTAGTAACAGACAATAAAACATGAGATAATGAAGAGTTCATACCAACAATTGGAAATAAAAGCGTGAAAGAAGAATTGTAGCTGATTTATAGCTGTATACAAACATACATACATACATACATTGACAAGTAGCGACTTTCTTCCGCCCGAATCGCGTTTACAATTGTCTAATTACTACATTAGATATGATGTATTTAACGCATTAGTAGCTGATAAAAGCTCGCAAGCCAACATATTTGTATGTATGTATGTATGTATGTATTTGTATGAAACAGAAAACTTGAGTTATATGTACATACATACAAATATGCAGACATGCAAGTAAGCTACCAGGCGCGAGCTAGAAGTGTGCAATTGCAATAATATCATGCACACACACACACACACACACCTGCGCGGTGATAATTTCTAAACTGAATGTGAACAAAATCAATCGACCGATCGATCGAGCGCTCGCCTGCCGCAAATCAATTCAGAATTGTGAATTGCAACGAACAAGTGTAATAGCGGCAACAACAATGCGAGCGATGTTGTACAGTATAAAAGGCTAACTCTAGCTGGAGAATAGCTACGACTAATAAGAGCCATATCAAAGATATTGTACTGAATGCATGTGTAGTAGTAGTAGTTGTATGCCAATGCGATAACAACGCCGAGCAAGCGCAAATCAGCGACGACCAACATCATCAGCCAAGCCGCCAAACACCCAAGCACCCAAGCACCCAAGCGCCCAAGCAGCCAGCCAACACACCAATACAACAAACGTCGTCGCGCGCGCAGTAATATCATCGACATCGACGAACCAACGCAAAGGCAATAACAGCAGCCATCATTCAGGAATCGATGATTCTGATCATCACAACGACTATCCTCCATCGTCACAGTGAATTGTTTTCGCAGTCGTAATCGGATCGTGTTGGCAAACGGACGTCAACAGCGGAGCAACGATTTTCAATTTTTTCAAATTGAAACTGAGAACTTAATCAATCGTACCGAAGTGGTGAACTGAGTTTAATTTATTAAAGAAAAACAAAACAAAAAAATTAATAATAAATAAAAATTTTAATTAATATATTTATTATTCATTGTACGAGAGTGTTGTGCGCGCATATCAGCTGAATTATATATATACACGTATGTATATATAAATATATGTATATATATGAAATATAAATATTAAAAAATAAAATAATAAAACAAAACAAAAACTGCAAATGAACAGAAAAATAATTTAAAATATTATATATACTATATATACGCGTTATAAATATGATTTGTTCGTATGCATAAATAAATATATAATGAGGAAAAGATTAAATTTTGATATTTATTAAGCGGCGAAACAAAGTACAAAGATCGGAACGAGGCACAACGGGTTTGTAAAAAGGATAGAAGTTGTGGAAAAATTTGAAAAAAAATTAAATAAAATTCGTAATTACTTTTTGTGAAAGAAAACGTGTTGAAAAATCGTACAAAAGAAATTATTTTTTTTTTTTAATAGAAAAAAGTGTACTCATGCTAAATTAAAATGAAATATAAAACTATATAAATTAAAAAACACTAACACATATTGGTTACTTTTGCAGATTTTTTGGATTTTCGGCAGTGTTGTTGTTGTCTAGTAGGCACAACTTAAATGCCAAATGTTAATTGAACAGTTGAAAATGTAAAAAGTAGCAAAAGAAAATAAATAAATAAATAAAATTAACTTTCAACAATAAATAAAATATTTATTTACAGTAACTGATAAACTGTGATTTTCCACATTAAAGAAGAAATTACAATAAAAAAAAAAAATAAAAAATTTTCAAGCAGGAAAAATCGCATTTCTGTGGAACACACTTTTGTACTAAACTAAAAGCAAAAAAAAAAAAAACAAAAAAAAAAAATCCACGCTAAGGAAATACCCTCCCAACGTTTAGCAAAAAATCGCACTCTCGCAAAAACACATAACACACACCGTGAACAAAACGAAATAATTACTATTTGCCTGTAAGCCGCCACGCCTAAGCCAACCGCAATAGGTCCTGGCCCAAAGAGTTGCCTGCACGCTTAACACGCTGAGCTGCATGCCTTGCCATTAGAGATCCTTGCATGCACACACACCACACCACACACCCCCACACGCACGCAAACAGCATTTGCATGTTCCACACGTACATACGTGTACATATGTGAGTTGTTGAGAACGCGCGCGCCTTAGAGCAAACTGTGCAAAAGAGTCAGTAAGCAAGTCGAAGCGAGTGAACGCCTACAACGCGACTTTAAATGCGATAAAAACTCAAAGTGATAATCATATATATATATATATATATATATATATATATATGTATGTAAGTGCCGGCTTTGGCTTTATACACAGGCATACATACATACAAACAAGAAAAAAAAAAATTTAAACATTTAAAAATAATTAAAAACACACACACATGCACACGCACACGCATGCAAATAAACGTAATTTATATACAAGAAATACATATACATACATATATGTATGTTTATTTAATATGTGTATGTATGTTAACTTAACGGCGCATTGTTTTACGATGAAAGTCACATTGATAAGAATTGACTCCAACAACAAAAATCAGAACAACAAGCGCAACTAGAGTTCCGAAACAAACAGAGAAAAAAACACATCACCAACAACAAAAACACATCAGCGCTGAGTGAAATATATTTAAATTTGTGTTAAAATTATGAAAAATAAATACAATAAGTAATTTGAAAAAACAAAAAAAAAACAACAAAACAAAAAAACAAAAAAACTTAAATCCAACCATTCACATGCCACCGCGTACGAACGTGCAAATACGAAAATTCATTAAAATCACTTTTAGTGTCCTTTTTTGCCTTTAAAGTATTTTGAAATTACAAATCAACGCAATTTTTAATAAACAACAACAACAACAACAACAGCAAATACACTTAGCCAGCGAAAATGGCTTCATTTGTCTATGCAGTTTGGAGTATTACCAATGTCGCCTCGGTACATTGTGCTGTGCGGCCCGAACTGTCGCCCTGTACCTGCGAACCCATCTATGCCGACAACTATGTGGAGTTGTCGTGCGAGAAGGTGGACTCGTTCCATCAGATTGTTGATGCTTTGTCGAATAAATTTGAACCGGATGTTAATATAAGTTTAAAAATATCACATTCCCAACTGGAGGACCTGGAAATGCGTTCGTTTATGGATATGAAATTGAAGCTGGTGAAGTTACGTATGCAATGGAATTCATTGAAGTAAGTGTGTGTGTGAAGCGTTTTCTATATCTTTTTTTATGATAATAATTTTAAATTTAAGTATTATACTTTAAGAAATCGCTAGTGAAGCATAATTGTTTAGCGTTTCCATCAATTTTTCCAAATACTTACATACATATGTGTTGTTTACAAATTGTTCTGCGGTAAAGTGTGACGGTCATCCGTCGGTGTATGAAGTGTCCAAAAAAATGGTTCTCTTTAGTGCTTTCGAATATTCTGTAGTTAATTTCTTCAGTGTCCAACGGCCAGTTCTTCGGAAGGAAATGTCAACTTCACAATTTCTGAGGTGAAACAAAAAGCTGCTCATAAAAATCCATCAGTTAAATAGTATGTGAAATGCCATCAATGTCTTCAGTGAAAGGTTTGAAGAAAATTCAGAACCCATGGTTAAAACAGCTCATGACATTCCTGTCCTTAGACCAAGTAGCCAACAAACAAAGTAGCCAGACGAACCCTGCAAAGGTCCTAGAAGTACTATGAATGCCACTAGTACACAAGTAGTTAGGCAGGCCTTGTAAAATCTACTACAGCGGCCATAAAAAGGAGCGCAAACTTTGGTTTAGATTTGTGAAAGGAGAGAGATTCCGAGTCGCCGAGTCCTGACACTTGTGACTGAATGTCCCACCCTAATCCTCATCGAAGCTCCACGAGGACTATGAGACTAAATATGCTTTATGTGAGCGTCTAGAATGCATCTATGAGCGTTTTCCCGCCACGATATCGAAATCGTGCTTAGCGATTTCAACACCAAGGTGGGCAAAGACACGATACTTGGAAAATCATCCATGACGAAGAGTCCAAAACAGTCTAAGGCTGATCGAATGCCTGAAATATGGTTGTCTGTAGCACCATTTTCCGACATAAGAAAACCCATTAAGCTACATGACTGCCACCAGATTCAAAACCACCTAACCAAATCGATGACGTTGTGATAGACATATCTTCCGAAGATAATAAATTGGCTCGGATAATTAAAGTTGCCAAAGAGAATACGAGTATATATACTTACTTGTCTCTAAGCAGCAAAAAACAATAAACACAAGAAAAGTTCGACGACGGCTTATCTTCAAGTTGCACTCCAGCTTTCTGAGAGCACTCGTCAGCAACTCGACAAAAGAGAACTTAAACTCTCTATGTATCACCGCTACAGAAACAATTGGCTTTCGACAATGTCGGAAAAAGAGCTGGCAAGATGGGGAATATCATACTGCCTACCTCGCAGCGTTGGGATTGACTGGAACGAGTGCAAGGGAGACGAACTTGCAGACAAAAAAGAAAAAAAGTGAACGAAATGTGTGAATATGAAGAGCTTAAGAAGCTGGCAGACGAGAGTAATGCCCAAAAATTCTTCTAGGAGATTGACAGAGTGTTTCAAGACCGCAACATGATCTTGTAAAATCCCAGGTTGTCATCTGGTGACCGAATTAATTATAAAAAAATGCAATTAAAAACCAAATAAAAAATACTCATCATTCAATAATCGATTAATCGCACATCTTTAGAATAAAAAAAATATTCAAATCAAATCTACAAAATTAATCAAAACTCAACGACCTTCACTCAAATACTCAAATTATTGTCAAATGTAGCATAGCAACAAAGTCCTTTTTGGGCAAATCTATGAAACTTAACACCACATACACATGTACATATGTATGTATGTGAATCTACTAGGCGCATGACAACCAATTAAAAAGGGCTCGTTAAAAATGTTTTTTTATTTTTTATGTGTAAATATAAACAAACAAAAATTGATAGCTACGATTATATAGGGTTATCCATTTCGTTATTTCAAAAGTACAGTACTGTATTTTAACGCATGTCAAACCAAACATGTTTTGTTTTAGTTAAAAATCTGAAACTTATACTTTTAAACTTATAAAATTATTAAAACCACAACAAATATGGTGATTCAAACTTGGCCATGTTTCGCCTTTTAATAGAAGATTTTGGTGCACATAAAAACAAAATTTTTTGAAGAATTTTGAAGAGACTGGATCACACAATCGTCCAACCACTCAAGCAATTGGTGAAATTTTGAAGAAATTTGAAGAGACTGGATCGGCTAGAGATAATGTAAAGTCTGTGCATTAGCGCTTAGCTTGTTCCACCTCAAAGATCGCTGCTGCAAGTGAAAGTTGAGTGAAGACCCAAATGCTCTCGACGTTCTCAAAAGCTGAGACTTTCTTACGGGACATGATGGCGTATTTTGTACTTGGACTTATACTTTATAAAGTCCAGCTCGCACAACAACTGAAGCCATCTAACTTTTCACTACGCCACAAATATATACTCGTACGTCGATTGGGTGCTTGAACAACAAGCGAGATTTCGAACAAAATTTTCTACAGTAATGAGGTACATTCCTCACTCGGGGGATACGTAAGTAAGCACATTTGTGGATCCGAGGTTCTCAAAAAATTGGAGGCAGGCGCTTTGTTTCGAAGGACCTTACTTCTTTGAATACGACATTTTTTGGCCTGCAATTAAAGAACACTGCTTGAACAATATTTGGTTTCAACAAGTTTGTGGCATAACGCCACACAACGCAAGCTTTATTTCGAGAGCTATTTCCCGACTGCCTAATCTCGAGTCTTGACGATGTCAATTGGGCACCGAGATCGTGCGATTTGACATCATTGGAGCTACGCGGAAAACCTTTAGCATTTGAAATCCAATATTCGTCAAGCTATAGCTGAGATATCGCCGAAAACATGTCGAAAATTAGCTCAAACGGATTGAGGCTTGAAAAATTCGTGAGGCGATTGGTTAAATGATGTTTCACATATAATGCCAAAACTCAAACTTTATAACAAAAAAAAGAAACCTCAAAATGAATAACCCTGTATGTGCATATAATTTGTTTGAATGCTTATTGATACATACTTACATGGGTTTATAGAAAAATAATCACTTGTTTTTACAAAAAATAATACTTAGTTCAAATAATTTACAAACTATTTTAAATATACAATATATGTTTGTATATATAAAAACGGCATAGAAATATAATTCTTGAGAATTTAGCTGAATTAAAACAAATTTGAGGTGATAAGCAAATAAGCATGTTTGTTTTGAAAAGAAATCGTTGTTGTGATTGTCTTTGTCGTCACACCATACCGCCGGCCATACAACCGAAGCGAGATCAGTGAGAGCAACAGCAACAAAAATTAGAGCAATTCCTTATATAGGTGCTATATATAATATAATATAATATAAGAAAGGAAAGGAGCATCCCAAAAGTCATAATAATGTTGCGAAGACATTGTTTAAATAATTATTGTATAAATACATATTTAATTTATTATCAATTTATTCGAATTCGAATATGAAAGTAAAAGGAGAAATGAAGGAAGTGAGGCAAGAAAACTACAATAAATACTTACTTAGAAAATCTGATTAGAAGACAAAGCCGCTGCCAGTGAATACAGTATATAAATATTATATTTGAAAGCATTGATAGTGATTAAAGCTGATCACGCTCAATGTATGGAGCACATGTTAAGGCCGGGTGCTTATGTACTATACATACGTGTATGTATGAAAAAAAAAAAATAAATAAAAATATGGTGTCTATATCAGCAGGAAGTTATATAAAAGGTTTAAAAAATTTAAGTAAAAAGCTTTTGCTTTTTATTTGATTTTTTTTTACAATATAAGGAAAGGAATTGCACGTTAATTATTATTTTCTTTAAGCTGCATATTCTTCAGCAAAAATTTGTACATAGTCGTAGGTAGTCAGCATAATCAGCTTTTCAAAATTATTATTGTATGTTTAAATAAATTTGAAATACATATTTGCAAGTATATAGTAAGCTCCCACCTATACATCTGGCGCTTGCCCACACGGCTGTGTTGTAGTGGCACTCCACTGTCCAAGTTTACGAATTTTGCACTATAAACTTGCTAAATCATATTGTCAAATTGTCAATATATGTAAATATGGTACATATCCTGAGGGTTACAATGCAGCTGCTCGATGCTGCATTTCCTAATTAAAAAAATTTCAATTAATTTACAGTTCGTTTCGCCTTTGGAGCATCTGAGATACGCCACAGACTGCACGGCGTTCGCTCTTGGGTGATTTATTATGCTTATATATACATACATACATGTGTAAGTGCATAAAGATTGCATTACATTTGCTAATTTCGCAGAAAAGCGTACATATATACAATACCTACATATATACATAAGCTTATACTATTCTATTGTTTATATGCCAATATCTTATACATATTGTAAGTCATTCGCCGTAGTACTAATTATTTGATTGAAAGCGTAATTAAATGATATGCCCATTATAATGTAATTTCTTTTCTCTGTGCTTGCACTTTGTTTTTGTTGCATATACTCGTATATAATGTATGTAAATTTTGTGAAAATATGCACTGCGGCCAAACTAACGTGAGAATGGGTTCATTTCTTTTGAGAGATAAACAATTTTGTTGTATATATCTCATTTTTATTTATTTATTTATTTTTTTTGAACAAAAGAACTTCGAACTAGTACCTAAATATATTAGTAATTCCAAAACCCAGTTATTGTCAGCTGATTTAAAATAAAATTATGATATTCTGCTCGAGGTATTGGACCAGAAAAAACTCTTCATTCCGAAGTATTTTAAAATAATTATACTGACTCACTGAAAGAATAATAAATTTCCTCAGACGAGCCGACAACAATATACAACCATTTAAAAAGCAAAAGTACAATAATTGTTGATTTTTTCAACCCTACAAAAAATACAAGATTTTCCAATAAGAGATTCAAGGAAAAATGACATTTTTTGAGATTATTGATCGGATATTGATTTCAATGTATAGAGGAAGATATGTCATTAATAATGGAAAACAATATCAGTCAAATGGCCGTCAGGACTACGCTTCCTTTCATGAAATTTGCCATCATCAAATTGCAAAATGGCAGCTGTATGCCCTCAATAGCTTCACGCATTCCATCTTTGAGGTCTGGAATCGACGTTGACCTGTTGGGCTTCCGTAGATCTTATCTGTCATGTAGCATCAAAGGAAGAAGTTGCAAGGTGTTAAATCACAAGATCTCGACGGTCAATTGCGATCACCTCTTCGAGAGATAACACGGTCCGGAAACTTTTCCCTTAAAAGATCGATGGTTTCGTTGCTTGTGTGGCACGTAGCGCCGTCTTGTTGAATTTTCGGCGCAATTCATTCAACGTCTTTTTCGAAAAAGTAAGGTCCAATGACACCGCCGGACCATAAACCGCACCAAACAATTTCACGTTGAGGATGGAGAGGCTTTTCAACAATAAATCCTGGGTTTTCCGAGCCCCAGATGCCACAATTTTGCTTGTTGACGTAGCCATCGATGTGGAACTGGGTCTCATCTGTAAAGATGATTTTTCGATCAAATTTTTATAGTGAATTTTAATAATTTCAGTGTGTTCTTGATGGCAAAAAATTACAGCTTTAAAAGTGACATCTACCGGAATAGCAGGCTATTCAAAATATCACCTCTTATTAGAAAACCCCAAATGCGACAATTTTGCTTATTACCCATTCAACCAAAAGAGAGCTTAATTGCTGAAAAAATCTTTTCTTGTGAAAATCGACATAGGAAGCCATCAAGATTTGAGCCTATCATCGAACGTGCGTCGGGCTTGATGGCTCTAATTCTTGCGCAAGTTGGACGTTGTAAGCCCGTAAACCAAGATCCTTTCACAAAATCTTCCATAAAGTGGATGGGCACAGTCGCAATACTCTGCGCCAAAGCAGCAATAGCATTGTCAGAGCTCGAAATGTCGGCTGAATCTTGGGCGCAGCGCGCGATATATCTCGCGAACTATTATTTTGGTAATAAATTTTTACGATTTGGAAACGTTGTTTCGGAGTACGTACTCGTATGTTCATTATAGATAACAGAAAGCCAAACTGAGTATAAATCCAGTAACAACTGTTAAAAAGACCAACTCCGAAAAATTATTGCCTTATTGAAAACCACACGTTTAAAAAAAAACTCTTTACACGTATAAGGGTAAAAAAATAAAAAAAATACTACTTTGAATATATTTAATTATTAATTTATTTTGAAATAAATATACATATGTACATGTACATATTTTTCACATAATTTGTAGCAGTTTGTATAATCAATGAATTGGGAAAATGAGAAGCTTCTGTAATCAATTCGATTTTTTTTTATTAAATTTACACCTATAAGCATATAAACAATAAATAAATATAACGTGACGTAGAAAATAGAAATCAACCAATCTGCACTAGACTGGAAATAACTAAAACATTCCAAATCACTTGCAGTGTTTTTAAATAAAAATATTTTACTAAAAACATTTTGTTTCAATACACATAAAAATGTATAGATAACTACTTAACTGCGTTGGTAATCATGGAAACATAAGTTTTGGATAGCAAACTTAATGAGAAAAATTTTTATCCACACGAGCTCTGCTTTTTCCTAAAAAGAAATGAGTTTTACATTTCTATAAATTTTGTCATTTCATTTTTAATCTTTTTTCACAGTAAACCAAAGCAAAAGTATGCAAATAAAAAATAATGAAAAAATCTGCTCAAAATATTAAAAGTACTTCTGCATATATAAACATGTGTATGAATGTATATATGTATGTATAATCGAATTATTTCACTCGCCAAAGCCATCAATTCATTGGTGGCTACAATCTTTGCCGTTGCTATTAATTTATATCAATTGACCTATTGCCATAATATGCAACTGACCGGGCCAAAGCCAACAAAAGGAAATGTAATGAAGACAATAAGGAATAAATACTGCACATAACTTTGAATATCACTCATAGACACTTAAGTGTGAATATATGAATACAAAGAAATTCAAAAATTGTTGTAAAATGTCGAAATTTCGACACATTTAAGGATGAGACTCAACTTATTCGAAAAACTCTATTTATGGCTCAATTTACTAGAAGTTCTCTACGAGAAGTGCACTAGCGATCTATCTAATCGAAAAAGTCGTGTTTATAGTTCGGTTTGTTTGAAATTCGGAAAATAGGTAGTTTTTTGCTAAGATTAACAGGAAGGCTACTCTTCTCTCCGGGATCTCAACCAGGGACCGACTAAAAAATCGCTATTTTTAAGGGAAGTAGACCGATCTGGTTGAACAAAAAATAGAATAATATGTAGAGAATAATCAGTACATGCATGAGAAAAAGTCGTTAGATCGATAATAAAATAACGAAAATTTAATATTTTAAATAAAATGTTGCTTAATTAGGAGTTTGTTAACGTTCTTTGAATATATATATGTAATTGACGCTTTGTAACCGCTGAAGCGATTTTTGGGGCGAGCTCCTCTTCCAATTTGTGGTTTTGCGTCTTAATGTTTTTCCAACAAATGGAGGAACCTACAGTTTATACTAAGCCGCCTCCGAACGGCTGATGGTTTTTTTACGAGGAGCCTTTATTTCATTGCCGAAATACACTCGGAGGAGTGGAGATTCCTGCCGTGGGGCGGCCGCAATTAGAAAATTTAACTTAATTTAATTTTTTATTTTGGATGTTAGTGGCACCGGGATTTGAACCCGAGCCTTCCGAATGTCAGTACGCAATGCTAACAACTCGGCTATCGCGGTCGCCAACGTTCTCTGAATACCAATTGGAATATAAATTGGTCAAACTATAGAAAGCAATAACAATGTGTGGGTAGGTCTGCTAGTTTTCTATACAAAATAAATCGTTCTTCTTATGCATTATATTGTATATGTATGTATCTATGATTGGCAATTTGTAACAGCTGTATCGATTTTTGGCCGAGCTACTGCTCCACTTTGTGGTATGCTGCCTCCGAGGAGCTTTTTTATTTTCATGTCAGAAATACGCTTGAAAGGGGCATCACATTCTTTGTCGAGGGGCGACAAGAAACATAATTTTGGATGTTGGTCGAACCAATACCGTATCCTGGGCTTCCGAAGGGCAGTACGCAATACTAACTACTCAACTATTGCGACCGCCAGTTCCAGCATTGCTTTATAACCGAAATGCAGACGAGCTTCAAGAAAGAATTAAGAGGGATTCATTCAAAAAAACTCTCTAAAGAGTAGATAAGGTTAATAAAATCGCCAGACTTATAATTAACTACGCAATTATCCGTGAATCAGATAATAAGAATATAGTTATTTATTATAACTACTTCCCATATTGGTGCGTTTCCGAAGAATGAGTGAGAAATCCAATTAATTTCAAATTAAAATTTCATTAGTAAAGTAAACGAGATCGTAAATAAAACAATACAAAAAGTAATTAATTAAGGTATGTATGTATGTACATATATGTATAAGTAAAATGGAAAAACAGTGATGAGTCAATGCTTTTTATTTCCTTCAAACGCTGCCTTCAATGCTTGGTTGACGTGGAAGAAATCATTGTGGAATGTCAGTTTTTCAACTGATTTTTCGATTGAAAATTCAAAAAATAAACGTAAGCCCACAAGAAGCAAAGATTTTAATACGGTTTTCCCAGCGGAATACGAATTTTTCAGAAAGAAGAGCAGATGCTTTCGGGTGGAGAAGTGTTCCCTTCCTCCCTTCCTCCCTTCCTTGGGTCCAACATGTACATACATACATATATGCTCCAGTTTTGAAAATTTCTGTTGTTGTTGTTGTGGTAGCGGTTCCTTAACCCCACTTAGGACAGGCTTAATTAATCTAAGTCGCCGAGATCATCTAAAGGGAGATCCAAGAAACGTGCTGTTTCAATGGGATTGGACCAAAGGGCGAAGGGGGTAGATTAGTCGGGGGCATGTGAAGACAGCCTATTCTACGTACCGGAGTTGACCTGGATTTTATCCGGCGAAGGGCTGTCACCCTTTCGGCGATCTAACCCCGTTTAGGTCAACAGGTAAATTTGAAGATTTCCGTAAGTCACCGCTTTTTCTAATAGAATTGGCAAGTAATCAAGCTCTGCATACCCACGCATTCCGACCTCACTCTCTTTTTCTGTCTGTTTGCCTCTGCAACTCACGGTATCTCTTCCACACAGCGTGCGTTACATTACGATAATCCTTATCCTACGAGCTCTTCTTGCAATCTTATCAAAAACCAATAGTTTTGTTGAGTCCAAATGCCGTTCTTTATACCGAGTGCTCTCAGAGAGCCGTTTATACCGAGTGCTCCCAGCACTAGTGCAAGTCGAGAAGAAAAACCTTGGTTATCTATTGTGATTGTGGCTTCTTGACAGCTCGACTTCTTTGTGGTTGTTGATTGGTGCTTTTAACTGTACATAGGCGAGTGCGTATCTTGACTGCGACCAGATAGTGGATACACCAGGAAAAATGTCCTCCGTCTATCAGAACACTGTTGATTTGGTTTAGAGTTCTTCGGGCCGGTCGTGTTGCTTATGCCAGTATCTGGTATTACAGACAATCAAAGTCAATCAACAGCAACAACAACTTGAAAACGATAACGACTTTTTTATGAAAATCATCGTGTCCGATGAAGCTCACTTTCATCTGAGTGTTGTGGTAAATAACCAAAACTGTCGATTTTGATCGGAAGAAAAATCCCAAATTATTCATGAACAACCAACAATTGAGAGTTTTGGTGTGGTTTTTGGTCTGATGGAATCATCATCGGTCCGTACTTCTTTCGAAATGAAGCTGGTAGCACCGTTACTGTCAGTGGAGAGCGGTATAGATCGATGATAACCAACTTTGGGAGAAATTGATCTGAACAACATCTGGTTCCAACAAGACGGAGCCACGTGTCGCACAACCTAATTATTGTGAGAACGGTTTGGAGATTCGATTATTTCATGAAATTGTGACATTGAATTGCCACCAAGAAGTTGTAATTTAACACCATTAGACTACTTCTGAAGGGGTTATTTAAAGTTATTGGTCTTTACCAGATTCTTTTCAAGCTTTAAAAGTCTTCATGACAAACGACTAGATTTAGTGGAAAAAGTGCTCAAAAATTGGGTTCATCGAGTTCGTTCCTGCAAAAGAAGTCGTGGAGGCTATTTGAATGATGTTATATTCAGAACTTAATTGTATCGTTTGTACTTCACATTAAATAAAAAAACATTTTTTTTTAAAGAAATCATATAATTCTTATTGGAAAACACCATATTATACTTCACGGCGGATGCCCGATTTATAATACGATTTCTAGCGATCTACATTAGTCGTGTTCTACGTTTTCCAGAAAGTTTGGAACCTCTTCTAGTCCTGTGAATTGCGAAGTACCGAGATGTACAAGACGAGTTCTAATTAAGGACGGACAGTTTCTGTAAATAAAAAATTCTGTTCAAGATCTGGAAAAACAAATTTTAAATACAAAGTACACATGTTCTGTTACCCGGCTGTGCTAAAATGCTAATTTACTGTGGAAAAACAACGAAGCACACTTACAATACTCAGCAAATGCCATACGTACATACGTGTACATATGTACATACAATTGAGTTTGTGAACTTGATCAATATTTTAAATATTATAATTGTCACACGACCTATACTGGCCTCTTGTTCATTGATTGAACGTAATAATAAAATTCAATTGAAGCTACATCTTCGTCATGCGTGCATACTCGTACATCGGACGTTTTGCACCAAAAATCCCCAGTAGCTCTGACCCCAAGTATGTAAATACATACATATATACATATATGGGATGGGTAAATAACTTAGGTATGCATACCCAGCAGGAAAAGAGCGTAGTAATAAATACATGCTTGTTAGAAGAGTACGAAGAGAATGTAATAAAAAAAATCAAAATTCATAGAAATATTTGTATTTAAAAGATCTGAATGATGGAGATTAAATTTCTAAATAATTACTCATCTTTCTATGACTAAGCATAATTAAACTTAAATATACATATGCATACAGTCTCCAACGGGTCTCTCTCTTTCAACGGCAATATGCAGCATGTTCAAAGGTCTTCTAAGAAACTTGCATTCTTTCTTGTCAAAATCATTTTAGAAAAGTGCGCAAACAATGATTTTTCGCAGAATCAATTAATGTTAATAAACAATAAATAATAACACAATTAAGCAATTATTTTGATATTATTTTTTTGCACATTGAATAGGGCAATCTCAATTTTAATGTAAATAAAATGATAATTGATTAAAAACAGAACCTCATCCTTATCATTTTACTAATTAGGATCGCACTTTTACTTAACAAAAGCTTAGAGAGAGAGAGAGAGAGAGAGAGAGAGAGAGAGAGAGAGTGAGAAAGTAGGAGAGAGGGAAAGGCAGAGAGAGAGTGAAAGAGAGAAAGCAGATAATATTTCTTGTAAACAATATATGTATTATTATCTACCATACACGTATTTTCGGGACACGTGGCCTCTCAGCTAGTTCTTTCATATTCATTGATACTTTGTTGCGCTCATTTTCAGAATGGAATTTTTATTTAAAATAATAAACAACAAATGCACTGAATCGAGCGTAAATAAAATATTCCATAGTAAATCCAAAAATGCTTAAACCTGTCTGTACACGAGATGCCCGAAATATGTCTTTATGGAATATTTTCCTATAGTATTTTTTTTTTGTTTTTAAATCTGGTTTCATCTATATGTATGTGTGTAAACTTTGAAATGCTCTGAAGATTGCTAATAATAATTGTGTAGTAAATATGCATGATAACAGAAACTAATAAACATTTTAATATTTAAAATGGCTAACTGAGTGCATGAAAACCTAGTGGCCCGTGTGCGTACGCAGAAAGCTAAACTCTAAAACTTTTACATTTTCATGGATACGAGTGTGCTTCGTAGAATTACACGATTAATATCTTATTAGCTATCTACCTGTTTAGGAAAATATTTGGTTTTAGATTTTGAATTCTCATGCTATTTCCGAGACAAGATTTTAAAATTTAAAGTGAAAGTAATTTTTAGACGGTCGCAGTAGCTGTGTGGTAAACGTCCTGGTTCCTGGTTCGACCAAATTCCAAAGCTATAGATAATTAATTTTTCTAATTGCGGCCATGGTAGCCGAGTGGTTAACATTGCGTACTGACATTCGGAAGGCTCGGGTTCATATCCCGGTGCCACCAACATCCAAAAGTTAAGGAAAATTAATTTAAATACAAAATTAAGTTAAATTTTCTAATTGGGGTCACCCCTCGGCAGGGAATGTCCACCTCTCCGAGTGTATTTCGGACATGAAACAAAGGCTCCTCGTAAAAAACCGTCAGCCGTTCGGAGGTGGCTTAGTATAAACTGTTGGTCCTTCCATTCGTTGGGAAAACATCAAGATGCAAAACCACAAATTGGAGGAGGAGCTTGGACGAAAATCGCTTCAGCGGTTTCAAAGCGCCAATTATATTAGGTTAGGTAAAAAGTTCGTTCGGTTTTTGTGTAAGAGATGGCGTTATTGTCCATAGTAAAGGGTGGTTAAATTTTCAAGGGCCGATGTTGATTTTGAATAAAACACAAACTATTTAGGAAATTATTGAAATTTTATTTTATTATGATATATTGGTATTACTCAATTATGTACGTAACAAAATATCGGCCAAATGAGCGCCGCGACCTCGGCGGCACACCTCCATACGATGGTCCAAATTTTCGATGACGCTGAGGCATAATGGAGTTTCTATGCCGTTAATGTGCCGAATTATCTCATCCTTTAGCTCTTGAATTTTGCTGGCTTATCGACGTACACCTTTTCTTTCAAATAACCCCAGAGAAAAAAGTCCAACGGTGTCAAATCACATGATCTTGGGGGCCAATTGACATCGCCATTACGTGAGATAACACGGCCATTGAATTTGTTGCGCAAAAGAGCCGTTGTTTCGTTAGCTGTGTGGCAAGTGGCACCGTCCTGCTGAAACCACATATCGTCCACATCCATATCTTCCAATTGTGGCCATAAAAAATTCGTTATCATCTCACGATAGCGAACACCATTCACAGTAACTGCCTGACCGGCCTCATTTTGGAAAAAATACGGCCCGATGATGCCGCCAGCCCATAAACCGCACCAAACAGTCACTCTTTGTGGGTGCATTGGTTTTTCGACAATCACTCTTGGATTCTCATTTGCCCAAATGCGGCAATTCTGTTTATTGACGAATCCACTGAGGTGAAAATGTGCCTCATCACTGAAGATGATTTTCTTCGAAAATTTTCATAATAAGTCTGGATAACTTTAACACGTTGTTGGATTGTGCATCTCTCCATGGTTCAAATTGAGTAAGTCTGAAATAGAGAAATGTCAAATTAAATTCGGAAAAAAACTTGGCGTTTAGGTGAGGTTCACATTCAACATCGGCCCTTACAATTTAACCACCCTTTACTAGTGTTACGTATCGCATCATGTCATACTATACGGTGCTGAAAACGTGTTTATTCGTGCTAAAAGTTTGTCTTTGACAGTTTCTCGATTGATTGACTCAGTACGTTTGAACGCTCGTCAAAGATGGACACCAGCAAAGAGAAAATTCGCTATATTTTACAATTTTTCTTCGATAAAAGCGAAAAAGCAGCCAAAGCAGCTGAAAAAATTAATTTAGTTTATGGGCCCGATACTGTAAACGAACGTGTAGCACAAAAGTGGTTTCATAGGTTCCGTTCCGTTCTGGTAATTTCGATGTCAAAGATGCACCACGCGTCGGGAGGCCCGTCGTCGAAAATTGCGATAAAATCATGGATATAGTGGAAACAGACAGTCACGTGAGCACTTATTTAATTGCTGCGGAACTTTTTACTTTACCTAATATATAATTGCGGTTGCCTTTTGGCAGAGAATGTCGAGACCTCCGAGTGTATTTCTGACATAAAATAAAAAAGCTTTTCGTAAAAATCCAACGGCTGTTCGGAGGCTATTCGGAGAATACCCGAATAAGTCCTACCGCCATTGCGCATAATAATATAGAGCCATGTTTAACGACTTTTTCGTGCCTGAATTGAAGGATGTTGATTTGGGCGTCTTTCGGTTCCAACAAGAAGGCGCTACATGCCAAACAGCTAATGATGCAATCAATTTATTGAATCAAACTTTTACGCGCATTCTCTCCAGCGTGGGCCCGTGACCTGGCTTACAAAATCGTGCGATTTAACATCGTTGAATGATTTTTTGTGGATTTATGGTATATTAATTCCTCAAAAGGGAGTCTTCGGAGCGATTTTTCTGATATACGGCGCCAATCGCTGTAAAGTGAACGACAATTTGGCTTCTCGGCTGGAATTTCTACGAATTAATTTTTAAAACATACTACAATATTGCTAAATTCTTGGCCATAACATTCAATTAAATGCGTTTAATTTCTTCTTGAAAACTATAAATTTAAAATATGACTATTTAAAACCAGAGTTACTCCAAAACCTCAGTTACTAACTAAAATAAAGCGTTTAGCAGCAATAATTTCAATCACATCACTATGAATGAATTTAAGGTGCGATAATGATTCTCGAACAACGTAATTCTATCATAATGATTTGGCAAAAATTTAAAGAAAAAAATTTTTTTTAATTATTTTATTTAACTAGAAATATCAGCTTCATTCCAGACCTGCCCACGCAACTCTCTAGCAATTGTCACTAAGATTTTTTCTACAACTATTATTTAATAGGTGAAAGATTTTGAACTCTACACTTTGTCACAATCGTCAATGAATTTTAGTGTATACATACATGCACACATACATACAAACCTACAATTTATGCGTACGTACATACATATATGCATATATGACTATTTTCTGCAGTTCCAAAGGCAAAAAAATGTGAAAATAAAAAAAATCAAAATCATTAAATGATCATAAAATGGTAATAAAAATATTTTATTACATTATTTTGGCGCCACTCGCTTTTTTATTTTATATTTTTTTATTTTTGAATATGTAATCTTCATTGACAATTTCAATCAACAACAAGAATCACAATACGAAAAATGCAAAACAAAAGATTAAAAACACGCACATACATATAAATTTAAATGTCTATGAGAAGAAATAAAATTCAAAAACAAAAAAAAACTATTTCTTAGCCGTTGCTTATTTGTTATCTACACAAATATGAAATGGTCACTTTATGACCATTAATGACGTCTCTGCAGCTTCTGCACGGCTAATGAAATGAAATGCGTTTGAGAGCATGCAGCAGATCGTGATAATAAATACCTATATGTATGGATGTTTATTTGTGGGTATACATACATATACATACATACATATGTTAAGAATATTTAAAAAATTACCAATATACACACACACTTAAGCAGATGAACATGTATTAGGTATAGTAAAAAGTAATCCATTATTTTTTTGCATTAAATTGAAAACTTTATTTAACATAGTTGGAATGATCGGATTTATGTCAAATATTCACATTTTGCTCCATAACTTTCTGTCATTTTGAAGGTAATGTCATTATACCTCTCTCATAGAAACCCTTAAACTTACTGGCAAAAAATTGGGACAACTGAATTTCAAAGGCTTATCTTCAGTAGCCAAATCATTTGCCATTGACAGGAACTGCTAGTAATCACTTGTTGCGAGCTCCAAACAGTAAGCTGGATGTATAAGAATCTCTCAACCAAGCTCTCGAAACTTCTGGCGTTGTTCTGATTTAACACAATTCATCTCCACAGTCTTGTTGGCCAAATCTAGGCACAGTTGGGCAATTGCTTCCTTCAGACGGTCCGATTTTTGATTGTTGATTGTTCAAGCAGTTCCTATAGCGGATGATGCCTTGCCAACCCCACCAAACACACAACAAAAGCTTCCTAGCCGTCAATACTGGCTTGGAGACCGATTTCACTTCGACCACGACCATTTCCATTTGGCGTAACTGATCCACTTTTCATTACCAAAAAATTGGGACAACTGCTTACGAAATTGGTCGATTTTGTTACGATTCAGCAGCGATTTGCAGATGGAAATTCGCTCCATGAGGTTTTTTCTCGTTAGCTCATGCAACATTCATACATCGAGCTTCCCCCTTTTTTAAGTAGTTCCAAAATATTTTTTGTGCAATGCTTAGTCCTGAGTAATGGAAACAGTGCTTGCACGATGGTCAGACAGCACGATTTAGATTATTTTATCGACATTTTCGACAAATGGCCTTCCACATCGTGAATCACATCTCTTTAATTTTCTATGTTCGTTTTTTCATGTAATAGAAAGCAATAGTCAAGTTATCAACCCTTTCTTAAAATTAACTAGGCCCTTTCAGGAAGAAATGTTCAAGCAATTCGATCCTTAAATACGATTTCTCCGAATTGGTCGGAGCAAACTGAACCATAAATGAAATTTTGAAGGACCATTATTGGCACGTTAATCTGAGCGATAATCTACCAACTCATAAATATTCAAGTAAACCGAATCATAATTAAATTTTTCTCGTAAAACGGTGCCTGGTTAACTTCCCGGAATTAAGTTAAATTTTCTTTAGTAAACGTCTTCTCCGTTGAAATACGAATAATTGGAAAAATTTAGACTAATCGGTCCCGCCGTTCTCAATTCAGGAAAAACTATAAATTTTTTCAAGAATTTTAAGACAATTCTAGCAAAGGTAGGATGAAAAGGGTTTCCCACAGAACGAGATCGCATATATAATAAAAATTAACCATTTGTCTCCTTGTTTCTCACTTTGGTGCTGCTCGGCTTTTACGAATGTAAATGTAAGGAAATGGAAGAAAAATCCAGCATAAGTCGTCTACCGATTTATGGAATGGAACAAGCAAATCTGCTGCTTGGTCCACTTCCGAAAAAGTCTCAAAATGGTTATGTATAAAAAAGAAACATAAATTTTTCGGATTTTTCGGAGTAGATCGATTTTAAGTTCACTGCACGAGAATAAGCTTACAAAACTAAGCTTAAAGCTACCTAAGTTTGAGAAAATCGAACTTAATAGATTTTATCCGATTACGTTGGTTTCTGGTCCGTTTTCTAAGAGAAAAAGAAAAAGAGTTCATACTAAAGAAAGCGTAAAGCTATGCAATACCAAATTTCAAGGTAGTCGAGCGGAAAATACGTTTTTTTTTTCAAATAGTTTAGACCCTGATCAACTTCTAGTGCTTTTCTTTGGAATTCTTCTTATTTGGCCGCGACCAATCTAAATTTAGCTTCAATTATAATTAGATAGCACGCCTTATCAAATATATTTTCCACTTTAAGTGTTCCTAAATTCATTGAACTTGTTATCCTTGTTGTAAAATATTACTTAGTCCATCTTAACACCTTTTTTAAATTAAAAATTGAAAATTCTAGGTATGCAGGTACTCTCCTGAGTAATTTGTTCATAATCATTCTTAATTGTCTTTAATATTTGTTGATATATTAGGTGTAGTAAAAAGTAACCCATTACTTTTTGCATTAAATTTTATTTTAATTTTTACTTTTCGTATCCAGCCTTATTCAAATGGTTCCAAAAGATTTTTTGTACAATCTTTAGCTCTTGGGTCATCGTATTAGTGCTTACATGACGGACGGACTCGACATTGCCCATGATTTCATACACATTTTCGACAATTAGCCTTCCACTCTACCGGAATGAAACCGAAATTGTGCACGATTGACTGTAACAGCATCAGGACCGTAAACTCTATTCACATCTTGCGCTTTTGGCCTTACCGAAGAAAAACTCTCTCTTTGCCCGATCGGACTTAAATAACGCGAGATACTGATAAATACCGCCATCTTTAGGAAAAATAATGGATTTCTTTTTACTACACCTAATATTTTATGTGGATCTATTATCTCATAATTTTTATATGCCTATCTCTATGTCAGTAAAAAAAAGAAACATCTTTGCCACCTCTGATGGAAGTTGTTCGAAAAAACATGTAAGATACACGTATGTAAACCAAATTGATATCTAAATACAGTGTGTAGGAATATACTGACCACAGTGACACCTAGTGAGTAAAAGTTTTGACGGAAAAAATTTTTTTTTTGAGTTGCTGAAATCTTTAAGTTACGTATATGAATCCAATCTGTACAGTCGTGATCTTTCAACATTCTTAATTTTTTCACAAAAGCATTTGGGAGAGGTCTGGTATTGACTTTAACACAATGCCCCTTTTCTCAAGCCATTCGTATCTTTCGCAAAGTCTCGGATCATTAATAAATATTTTGTGAAATGATTTTGCCCAGACTTTGCATAATTTCAGGCGCAATAACTCGTTCTAATCTTAGACCAGAAATTTTCGGAGACCGTTTTGTTGTCCGTTGGAAAAACTGAAGTATAAGAGAGAGCGAGAGAGAGAGAGGTATGTAGGTAAAATAAAAAACCAACAGTCCAAATATGCCAGACATACTCGTACGAGTACACACATAATTATTGACTTCGAGCCCAAGGCAATTATCACATAAATTCAACCATTTACAACTTCACTTCCTGACCATAAGACATTCTTAAAAGAATGTGAGCAAAATTAAAAATAAATTCTAACGCAGCTACGCATGCGCAAATTCCTTTGGCTTATAAATAAAAATAAGTGTACGATATGAGTGGCTAAAAATAGCAGCCATCCAGTAGACAGCCGTTCATCACCAGCCTCAACGATAACGGAATTCATAGAATGTGCGTCACTTTGCCACAAGCTGAAAGCTACTTAATGTCTTAATGCATTCGTACGTGTATACGTTTGTGGTTACCCTCCATTTCTTTCTTATTAGACGCGAGGATACACCAATCAATTGTCAAAATAGCCCATCAACAAGCCAGGCAGTCATTAGCATTATGTATAGCATATAGCAATCATGATCGTAAACATGAACGTTGCGCCTGCGATAGGAGACTGCGCACAAGGCGCTGTGCATTGGCGCCAAATCATCAGTTGAATAATGCAATGTGCACATTCCTGGCCAATCATAGACGCGTGTGAACGTGTATATGCACATATCTCAGTCCATATAATCAAAGCATCCATCAAGCGTTTGATAAAATACTACATCAAGTGGACACTAACGATTAGCAGGCTCGCATGTACGCCCTGTTGGAAAGTTTGGCTGTAGAAGGAAAATATTTTAAGATCACCAAGATGAGTAGCTTAGTTTATGTGGATAGCTTGTAAGGCGCACACACTTAAAAAAATGCCTATCAGTTTTTCCTACAGGGTGGGCATCGCGTGCGTATGCCAGTAGCAACAGGCAGGCGCCACTGTAATTTCTGCCAACATTTTAATTAATTCAGTTATAAGCAATGATAGAGAAGGAGATTGCGTTGCAGTTTTTTTTCTTATCTACTTGCAGCCTATGATTAAATGGGCTTTACTTAAACACAAACAAACATTCAATAAGAGCAGCCTCAAGACTCGGGCTTGGCATGTTGCTGCGAGCCGGTTTTGTAGGAGACCTGCTGCGATTTTTATTTTTTCGATTGTTTTCAAGAGATTTACACATGCGCGTGAAGAAAGTGTTCGGTTTGCTTGTTGTCCGGCAGTAAAGTGTAGGAAATTGGAAATTCTAATACCAGACAAATGGTCGTTAATTGTCTTGTCGATCTATTTATAGTAAAATGTGGCGCCTAAGGCATGTGGGCTGAAAAGAGGTGAACTCTTTTCTAGTAGACGGTTATTTTTGTATGTCCTTGCAGTTTGCTACTACAAATTGAAGATCTTAAGATTGTCTTTTAACATTACTACTGCAGACCAGGGTTCGAGTACTAGTTCGACTAACATTTAAAATTATAGAAAATTATTTTTTTTTTATTGCGGTCGCCCCTCGGAAGGGAATGTCAAGCCCTCATAGTGTATTTCTGTAATTGAATAAAAAAAAGCTCTTCATAAAAATCCATCGGCCGTTCCGAGGCCGATTTATATATAAGTTGTTTGTATGACGGCGGCCGCGGTAGTGGAGTGGTTAGCTTTGCGTACTGACATTTGGAAGGCTCAGGTTCAAATCCCGGTGCCACCAACATCTGAAAGTTATGGGAAATTAATTTAAATAAGAAATTAAGTTAAAAGGTCGCCCCTCGGCAAGGAATGTTCACCCCTCCGAGTGTATTTTGGACATTAAATAAAGGCTCTTCGTAAAAAAACCATCAGCCGTTCGGTGGCGGCTTTGTATAAACTGTGGGTCCCTCCATTTGTTGGAAAAACATCAAATTGGTGGAGGAGCTCGGCCGAAAATAGTTTCAGCAGTTACAAAGCGCCAATTATATATATATTGTGGGATGGATTGCAGGCAGAAGCTGAGATTTCTGGTTATTTTCCGCAACTGCATTTCAATCAAACACGGGAGCTCAAGTTGCCACATCTCCAGTTCTTCTTCTTAATAAGAACGTATCCAAAGAATTCCCTCAGCAGATAGAAATCAATTCTTGGCTGTTCGCGTATATTCTCCTTTTTAACAAGAACTTGTCCAAAGACCTCACTCGTCCCAGATATGAGTCTGCCTGCGTATTTTTATTACACCTGCAATCACCACTCCCCAAGAAGAAGTATTCAAATTGAATCGAAAAACCTAGAGTTCTGCTAATCATTATGGTTATTTAAGTCAAATCGCTCAAGCAGCCCGTGACTTTATTGATTAATTATTTATTTTTAAATGCCTTGACGAAGTCATTGATCGCATTTCGAAGCATTATTGCATTTCACTGCCAAATCAGATGTTTGTCTAAAATAATTTAGACGGATGTTATTTAATTTTTAATCGTCAAGCGCAACGAATTTATTTTTATTCACTTGAATTAAATTTTTTTTTTGCTTCAATATTTGGGGTATTTTTTGTTGATAAAGTTTACATATGTACATATATACTATATAATATGATTCAAAGGACATTCAATGCGCGTGTCGGCCATAAAACTGTTTATTCTTTCATTTTTATTGAAATTGCATCACTGCACAAGATTGCAATTCAGACAAGGGCATCCGTAAACAAATATTGTGAATGAATTTAATGAAATGTGCTCATTATGCTGACGGACAAATATAATACGTATACAATTCAATACAGTAAATGGGTAAGAAGTAGAGAAATTTATTGATTTTCTTACTGATTTTAATTTAACGTTTCTGAGGATGCCCAAAAAGTGTAAATAAAAGGTGTCTCTTTAGATGTAGGGTTTTCAATTAGACAATACTTTTTTCGGAGTTGGTCGTTTTGGCAGCTGTTACTCGATTTATGCTCAGTTTGGTCTGCCTTTTCTTAATTAACAGGCCTACTCAGTAACAACGTTTGCAAATCGTGCAAATTTATTACCGAAATAATGCCCGGTTCGTGTGACGTTTCCCCTGTTACAAGCAATCTTCGGTTGACGTAATCGTCCAGCAGAGTCTGTGATTTGAGCAACCATGGGCCGGTTTTACGCCCAGTTTACTCTAGAGGGTAATGTGCATCCTCAAAGACTGCGTATACAATGCGTCACGAAGATACTATTGCTGGTATGAAGCAGAGTATCGAAGCAGACCCGAATGCGTACATCTGTCGTCGCGTGCAACCACTTTGTGGAAGATTTTGTGGTAGGATCTTGGTTTGCGGGCTAACAATTTCCAATACGTGGAAGAATTCAAGCCGAACGATCATCAAACGCGTCGCACGTTTGGTGAATGGGTCCAAAACGAGATGCTCGCCTATACCGATTTTCACAAGAAACTTATGTTTAACGATTGAGGCCACTTTTGGTTGAATTGGTCCCATAACAGACAAAAATTGTCGCATTTAGGGTGATGATAATTCTCAAGCCATTGTTAAGATGACGGTACATACTCTTTAGTGTGTTCTATGGGCAGAGGAATCATTAGTTCATATTTCCCCCGAATTGAAGCCGGTCACAATGTTGCTATCAATGGGAAAGGTTATAGAACCATTTTCAATGGCTTTTTCACGTCTGAATTGGAGTATGTTGATGGGACGACCTTTAGTTTCAACAAGATGGAAGAAAGAGAGTTTTGGTGAGCTCATGATCTCACATCGTGGGCTTCCAAGATCATGTGATTTAACATCGCTAGACTATGTTTTGTGCAGTTAGATGAACTCGCTTATTTATGCAGATAATACCAAATAAAATAAGTGAAAAAGTCTGAACAACTAAAACTTCTCATAAAAATAGCTCAAACAATGGGTAAGTGGATAGAATAGATTAGATAATCTCGCTATTAATCTAGGTCAAGATTGCCGGCTACACTAAAAGTGAATAGATGGTGCCGGAGTGTGTCATCCACCAACGGAGCTTACAATATTTACACTGGCGGTTCAAAACTTGCTGACGGGATGGGCGCTTGACCTCAGGCAACCCCTCTAGTATGCGAAATACTACGGTATCTTCTAGACGGAAGTCATCGCGGTAAGAAAAGCCCTTGTTCTTACCAATAACGTGGTAGCCAGCAGTTATTACAAAAATAATCTCACATCGTATTATGTTAGAAATTATTGTTAGGAGCAGACCACAAAGGCATTGAGATGAGATTAATAATTTTAGTGACAGAATCAATGAACGAAACATGAAATTTTTACGCTAAGGACTTTACAATGAAGTCAGCGAGAGAGCAAGAATGCAGCTTGGGACAAGAAGGAATAGCTATCTTTAAGGGACGAGTAGGACTTTGAGGTGCTTCGCAATTTGAGAATTAGAAAAAGGTCTCAAAGCAATTACGACAACTACATTACCTTGAGTTAGAATGCTCCACCATCGAGCACTGCAAAAGACAAACAGGTCTATTTACGGCTTATCAGTCAGACAGTGTAATGTAGTTTGTATTTAATTTGACATCATTTCAGTAAGGACTTGACTTTACTGGCGTAGACACCGCTTACGCGATTTTAGCCGAGTTAACAATGGTACGCCATTCGCTTCTTCCTTTTGCTGTGTGGCGCCATTTGGAAATACCAAGTGCAGCCAGGTCCTTCTCTACCTGGTCCTTCCAACGGAGTGGAGGTCTTCCTCTTCCTCTGCTTCCACCGGCGGGTACTGCATCGAAGAAGGACAACATGCAAGCATTTCTGGTTGAGTTTCAAGTAAGTTTTCAGCTCACTTCTGCGGCTAATTCAAGAACCGAAAAATACTAAAAACATCTAAAGGAAGCTCGTTCATACGAACCTATATGTACTGTAATGCCCGATATCTTCCTCTGTTATATGTTATATATTGGAAAAATACTTACTCTTGTCTGATGACATTTCAATCCTTTTAGCAAATGTAGAGCACTTTTGTGATCTTCGTACTTTTGGTTATATGAAACAGTAAGGAAATAGTGGTTTTTGTGATGAGTGTTCCGTTTTGCGGCCTGGTGTAAGCTAGTGAGCGAAAGGTCTATTTATTTACTTCAACTAAATATTTTTTGTCAAACCACGCAAAATAATAGTGACAGCAATATCGGAGATCTTCTCATCAGACTTCGTGAATTTAAAATCAACATGCATTGCATACTTTTAGGCAAATGAACATTTAAGAAACTGCAATTCCCAACACGTTTTACGCCAACTTATTTTGAGGGACAACTAAGCAATATTACCTGGTACAGTGAAGAAGTTTATTAATGACTCACTTAACTGTACTTGTTTCTTTTCTTTTAGCCACATACTGTATGCGGTGGCATGAATTCATAAAATTCTATATGCAAAATTCATGTACGCACATATGCCATAAATGCGCATAAAACAAATAACCAAGATCTTTATCATTTTGTTAAGAAAAATATTTTCGTAAGAATTTCATGCTCTCCTTGCAATTTAAAGGAAATTGATCTAAGACATGGCTAATTAATTGTGTAATACGTAAATACGGTTAATATGCATCATTTCACAGTTGACCGCCTATAATACATATATATATAATTATATGTATATACACGTATGTATATAAGCACACTGATGCTATTGATCTTAAGCAACAACAATGAATTACAAAATATAATGAAATTTGCAATAGTCAAATTAAAAGCAAATAAGCCAAGAAAATATATACATATGTGTGTATGTATGTATGGTATGTATTAGTGTATACAGAACATCCGAAGAAATGTGACGAAAAAATTGATATTTTCATGCAAACTTGATAAGAAAGTAAACGCGCAGCAGCAAAGCGCTTCGGAAGCCCCGCTCTCGCAGCGATAGTGAGGACTGTTGATGTTGCCGTCACCGTCGCCGTCGCCATTGCGGCTTGGCGGTGTTGTGTGTGATTGATAATTCAAAACAAATCCATAAATGACATACATACATACATATGTACATTTGTATACACAGAGTGCATTACATATTTATACATACATACATATATATATATTTAATTAAAAAAATATATATTATTTATTCGTTACTTGCATATACACACTCGTACATATGTGCATACATACATTTATATATATGTTTTTTTTATAAATATTGCAAACACTTGTGCATCTGCTGATTATTGGTTGGGACTTTTTGTTGTTGTGCTGCTTTGTCGATTGGCGTCGGAAGCTTTCCATTCCACTCCATTCATACATGCACTTATATACGTACGTATATGTGTACATACTCGTACTTCCTCCACCTCCACCATTTCTTATGCGCTTCACTGGCTATTTTAATAATAAAAATTACAAAAACAATAAAAACAATACAATAAATACAAAAAAAAAAAAAAAAAAAACTGCGCCATCATCCGCATCTTTACGTCTTCTCTACGTCTCCATCCACTTCTACATCACCTATTGTACTTGCACTCATTGTTCTTTGTTTTGTTTTTTGCTTGTCTATTTATAGATCGGTGCCTGAATTACCTTTTCGGGGGTTATCAAATGTGGAATATCTCAGTATTGGCGACAATGAACTCGAAGAGATCCCTAAACACATGCTGAATCATATGCCAATTGTGAAAACATTCGATATGGGCCGTTGTCGTATACGTTCGGTGTTGCAGGACGATCTCAAAGGCACGCAACAGGTGGTGAATCTCTTCTTGCCCAGCAATAATATAACACGTTTGGATAAGGGCGCATTTCCCACCAGTTTGGTTACACTGCATTTGGGTCGCAATCAAATTGAGCATCTCAATGGGACGCTCCGTCATTTGGATAAATTGGAATCGTTATTTATAAATATGAATCGAATTAGCAGTTTGGATGAGGAGTTACCGGAATCGAATCGTTTGAAATTGATTATGGCGCAGAATAATCGCTTGGAGCACTTGCCGGAGAGTATGCGTTTCATGTACAAATTGGAGAATCTACACGTGCAACATAATCTTTTGCGCACCTTCGATGGTATCTTTAAGCATGCGCGCAATTTGACAGAATTTCATGCGTTCAATAATGAGATTGAATATTTGCGGCAAGATGATTTTTTGGAATGTCAGATGTTGGAGGATATTGATTTTTCGGTTAATCATATTAAATCTTTGAATGGTTCACTCTTGCCGATGAGTCGTTTGCGTCGTGCGAATATTTCGTACAATGAAATTGAAGAGTTCTCCATGAATGAGATACGCGGACTGGTGACGTTGCATTATTTGATATTGAATAATAATAAAATTAAACATTTAACTGGCCATCAGGAGAATAATATCGATCAGAATTCGTATTTGATTGAATTGGTTTTGGATAATAACGAATTGAAGTCTTTGGATCGTGCTTTGATGGGCTTGAATAGTTTAAAGCATTTGAGCGTGGCTTTCAATCAATTGGAACGTATTTTACCCGAGGATTTCATTGGCTTGGCGAAGTTGGAAACAATTGATTTGTCCCACAATCAACTATTGACATTGAAGGAAATGGAAAGGGTGAGTAAACTGAATTCATTGTGCTTTAGATATTTGCAATTTTTGCGGGATAGAAACGACGGTAGAACGTCAGGGAATATGTAGCTCTCTTTATGACGGTCTAGTTGAGCTTAGCATCGTCTTAAGTATTGTAGAAGAAAACCTTCGTGGTTTTGCCCTTCTTGTTCTGGTTGACGGCGCAAAATGTTGTTTGGATGGGATTCCAATTTCATTCACCTTCAAATAGACTTATCAGACAAGAACAATAGTTGCATACTCCAAAAAAAAAACAAACGAATTTTGCAGGTTCTGATATCGGCTGGGAATGTCCACCCCTGCGAGTGTATTTCGGACATGAAATAAAAGGCTCCTCGTAAAAAAACCATCAGCCGTTCGGAGGCGGCTTAGTATAAACTGTAGGTCCATCCATTTGTTGGAAAAACATCAAGACGCAAAAGCCACAAATTGGAGGAGGAGCTCGGCCGAAAATCGCTTTAGCGGTTACAAAGTGCCAATTATATATATAGTTTTAGAGAGATATTTCATGAAAAAATCAAGTAACTCTGACGTTCTGGAACCGAAACATTGAAACCTGTGACTGTTTTCCCGCGTAAATCTATAATAGAGTATTCATTAAAGATACCGGAGTATCGTAGTATGTTCCAGGGCTAAATTTTCCCCATAGTGTAAGCTGTAAACCTTAGTGTAGTTCTACTCTATCCAGATAAACTCAAAAATTCGTTAGACGTGTCCAAAGCGCTTCAGAAGTAGCCCGAACTGTACAAATTTGTTCCTCGTTTAGGTCTCTAATCACAGGGGGAAAGGGTTTGCTTGCTCTTCCGAATAAATAAGGCATTGGTAAGCCTTACGCTACATGCAATTAGTCTTTTTCTGCTCCATCAGCGGGTACTACATTGAATACTTACAAAGCTGGAACGTTTTCGCTCAACTGAATGACATGGCCTCGTCAATTAGTTGCCCTTACACAAAAGACCATAAATCTTCTGCAAAAGCTTTTTGGGTATGAAACCGTCTCATCGGATGCTGTCATCGTCCAGGCCTCAACTTCATAAAGTATTCCTGATTTGACTTTTTGGGCCAGAAGCCAAAGTCCTATTAAAAATAAGTAGTAATGAAAAGTTAATCGAAAGGTTCAAAGAATGATGCTGATAACGCCTAAGAATGTAGGTGTAAGTCTAAGTTCGGAGATCGGCAACCACTTATACCTAAAATAATTTAGCGACCTACTTGAGCTTCTTATGTGAGTTCTCATCCTATGTGAACTATAAACTGCAGTCGCGAGACCTACGCTTCAGCGTTTCGAACTCTTTCACCGTTCCAGGAAGCACATAAATTACCGATTTTCTTTGTAAATAATAAATTTACTTAAATTTATTTAATTTTACAGACATTCCTTCCGAATTTGAGTATTCTGAATGCCGCACACAACAACATTACAAGATTGGAGAAGGATTTCCACGGTTTACCCGTTTTGTGCAACGCCAACTTGACAAGCAATCAAATATCGTCGATTTCCTCAGATTTAGTTTCACAAACGAGATGCAAAAATCACAACGTGCCCAACAAGTTGGCATTGTATTTAGATGGTAAGTTGAATTTAATACTCTTTCGCTATTTTTCAATAATCCTACATCAAATTCTCTTGCAGACAATCCAATACTTTGTGACAATCGTCTCAACGAACTCTGTCCCATTATGCTAAAGCAGGAGACCGAAATCCATGGCAAGTCGCAGTGTTTCGAGAGTGACCAAGAGGTCTGCACCGTCTTGCCCATGTTGTTTGTCAATAACTATCCACTGTTGATACCAACTCAGCTGAGTCAACAGGTTTTGGCCAATGCAAAGCCGGTCGTTATAGTGCCACTACTCAATCCAACAATAAACAATGCCGATGATGTGTTGCCACCGTTAATTGCGCCATTGGGAAAACCAATAATAAAACCATTGATAATTGCACCGCTACCAATACTTACAACTTCGACTTCGACCACCACGACCACAACACCCCCTACAACAACAGCAACAACGACTACCACCGCCACCACTTCAACAGTCGAACCGAACGCTGAAGCCCATGTGGAAACTTTGGAAGCGCCAACAAAACTCGTTGCAACAGCTTTAGAAACCAATGAAACTGGCGGCGCTGAAGATCTGCATGGCAGCGCTGGCGATGCCAATTTGAGCGAAAGCGCTATTACAAATACCACAATAACCACGGCACCGAACACAGCTAAGGAAAAGCCGAATGCTGTTGATTTGAACAATAACACGATGGACATAATGATTGGTAAAGGCAAAGGAGCTCTTGATGGTGGTGCTGTCGGTGGCGAAAGAGCGCCGGAAGCGGCAGTTGATGATGTAAAAGAGACACTCGCTGCAGCAGCCGCACAAGGCGATCCCGAAAAGCCTGCTGAACAAGCTATCTCGGAATTAACTAAAATCATTGGTTCAGCACCAGTTGCCTTGGCACCACCGCCAATCGCTTTCGAAGAAGTGGTACTGCCACCCGAAACAGCATCGATTGCACCATTAACTGAGTACGCTACGGTGGAATATATACCAAATTTGGATGAATTCCTACCGGGAAATCGTCCACCGCCGAACGTGCTCGAAGAGGATTCGAACTCGAATTCGGTGCACGAAGAATTCCCATCGGTCGTATTGGCCGATCTCGATAATGCACCGCAAAGTCTACTAACACCAGATGAGCCACCCGAAAATCCTTAAGCTCCCATGCTGAGACGCACAAATCGTACTACATATTATGCAACTATACATATTATTACATTTTAAGTTTCCCCTCGCCCCTATCTAACTGTATGTGTTGTATCCCTATTCGCCTCTATGTATTGTGCTGTCTACTACTTGTCCACGCCCTTTGCAGGTTAATTATATTTTAATTTAATTTTTCGATTACCACATTTAGTTTTAGTAGTTATAGTTGAAATTAATGCATAATTAATATTATTACGAATACGTGTATGTATGTATGTATAACCGTTTGTTTCAATTTGCATACACATGCACATACGAAATCGATCCACATCACACACACGCGCACACAATCATAAAACTCAAAACTCGAAACTCACACATATCCAACTTAAATAAGTCCAATTTGCATACACACACACACATAGGCACATAACCGCAAACATGAAATACATACAAACAAACAAATCCAATGCAAAAACAATCATTATTAATGTTAAAAAATATTTCAAGATTTAAGTTATTATTATTATTATTATTATTATTATATGTATTTTTTAATTTTAAGTTGCTGTTTCACTTGATGTAGCGATTAACGAACAAAAGTGGAGAAAGTATATGACACAAAAACGAAAGTGAAGGTAGTTCCAAAAAAAACAAAAAAAATTGTAGTGAATTAATTTGAATTAAATCCCCTTCCCCATATTCTGCAACTGTTCACAGAACTTAACAACTCATTAATGTGAGCGCCATCTTGCCAGAGAGACAAAATTTTGAAAGCGCAAGTCAAGCGAGTAATAAGTATAGATGCATGCAATAGAATGTAGCATGCTTTTAGGCGCAGGCTATATCACAGTAGTGAGACGTTAAGTTCTGAGCGTGTCATCAGAATTGGGTTAGTAATGTAAATGTTGATTTATTGTGACTAAAATATAAATAAGTTTATATTTTGTGATTATACCAAAATTTATTCACTTCAATATACATACATAGTATATGTGTTTAGTGATGTTTTACATATAATATTACCTACATATGTATGCTTATGATAAATTACGTTTGGTTGATTTAAATAGGAATTCATTATTTTATTAAAGAAAAATAAAACATATAAACGAATTATTTTGTAATTGTTTTTCTTATTGCCGACATTACACAAAGAGGAAGGAGGGTTAAATGAAATATGAGTTAGGCGACAATTTACTCTAAGCAGCCTCCGAACGGCTGGTGGAATTTTATGAAGTGTTTACTTTTATTTCATACCGGAAATACTCTCGGAGATGTTGGCATACCCTCTAGAGGAGCGACCGTATTGTATAAATTTAGATTCTGGTCTATATTCAAATCTCGCTTAATCACTCGGCTTTTGCGCTCGATGGCAATAAAAATCGTCTCAAAAAATAAGAAAGTCAATGAATCAGTATGTTTTCCAATTCTAACTTATGAAAAATCCCACAATATGACTATATGCTCGGCTGAAAATTTTGCTTACAAAGTCTGGGCTCTTCCCATGTTTGTGGTCTTGCATTGACTTCAGCGAAGAACCACATTACTCACTTTCTCTATATCGGTACGGTAAAAACGTGATTTTTTCAGATATTCTTAACAAAAGCGCTTTATAAGCTGTGCAGTCATCGATCTCAAGTCTTACTTTTAAGTTTTTAGGCTATGTACGACGGCAGAAATCTTAAGATGTTGGCACACAGAAACAGCTCTCGGAACTTCATGCTCGGGTTAATTTTCCATAGGAAGACATAATGCGATTGCGGATGGCCAGAGAAAGCAGAGGAAACAGTTGAACAACGTATTTCCCGGAGTAGAGAACCAGCCCGAAGTAATAAGCACAGGTCTATTAAATCTTCGACACGCATTGAATACGGAAGAAACCCATTGAAGATGTGCTTCTTCAAAACCTTTAATTATGGTAATTGGGTTCCTGTATTTCAGATTTCAGTTAATCATTGCTTAATCCTCTCTTAATCGTCTTGTAACTACTTCTTATTATGAAAAATTTATTTTTTATTACCGTAATATTGTAAGTACGCCTCTGTATAACATTTTTATATAATTTTATTATTTGTTTTTGTGATTTTTGGCGGAAAAAATATTTACAACCTGCACTTTAACATGAAAGAAGATATCTTTTTGCACATAAATAAATTATTTATTGTTATTATTCGCTTAGTTTACAATTTCCCCTATTTTTGTTTTATTTTATATTAAAAGTTCTTCTTTCATCATATTAATTACTAAACAACTGAAAAATAGTGCACGTGGGTAAACAAATTTAACACTTCAGTAAACATATCGTCAATAGTTTAGAAAAAATAAATATAAAAAATATACATATCACTTTTGTCTAGACTAGAACAGGATATTGAAAAAATTTTATTTTGTTTCCATAACAGTTTTTTTCTCAATTAATTCAATTTAATTCAGCCTAATTTATTTCAAATTATTTTATTTTATTTTTTTACTTCATTTCGTCTTGTTTTCCTTTGCTATATTTTACAAATTTTTTAATTTGTTTTATTCTGTTGTGATTTCAATTTATATTATTTCATTTTAAATTAATATTTTTTATATTTTATTTTAACTTATTTTAATTTCATTTAATTTAATTTAAATTACTTTAATTTTGTATAAAAAAATTTTTTTCATGTTATTACGTTATTTTAATTTATATTATTTTTTGCTCTAATTAAGTTAATTTTAATTTTTTTGAATTAATTTTGTTTCATAATATCCCCTTTTTTTGATTCATTTTAACATGAAAAAAATGTTATTTTATTTTAATTTAAATAATATAACTTAAAATATGTATATATTATAATTTTATTTGATTTTCATTTTCACCGAATTCGTTAAAATGGCGTTGAGGGTTAAAGCTCTTTGTACTCTCTGACGGTAGATGTCGCGAAAAAAGCTAATATGGAAGCGTTACTAACATATGTCATAAATTAAAATATTTTACATTTTTACTGCTCATTAAACATAATTTTCAAAGTTATTATCTAGCAACTCGACTCAAGAATTTATTACAAAACCTGTTTAATTCAAATTCAAAATTAATTTCAAATGCTGCCAGCGAAAATGCCATAGTCGTATAAATTTACTTACTTTTGGCATCTTCAATTGCAACACTGTGTGTACTTTAGTATTTTTGTATTCGTAGATGTGGAAAGAAGTCTATGTGGGTTGACATTTGCTCTTCATTTTTTGTTATATATTTTTAAATAGAAAATTGTGCAAATTATTTCGTTGGAAAATATTCAAACACCTAAAAAAACTACCCATAACTATTGAAATAAGTGAAGTTGTTAAAAAAAAGCTAAATCATTTTCGTTTCCGAAGTGAAAAAGTAAGCAAAAGAAACTACAATTACCTTTGCGACATACGAATCATCAGCAAAGGTGAATGACAGCAAAAATAGTTTTCTGAAATTATTTCTTTGTTTTATTCATATATATTTTTTATTAAATTTAATGAAAATCAGTTAAAAATTTTTTGTTAGAAATATATTATTTTAAGGAAGCAATAATTTCAGTAAATCTGTAACAAATAAACATAAAAAAATACATTCTTTGAAGTTAATCAAAAAATTAACTCACGTAAAGCAACAACAATTACCTCAATTCCATATCAAAACGAACAGTGGGCTAGTGGCGAAACAGCGAATCATCATAAAGAGGAAGAAACGAAAAACGTCACCATTTGTCATCGCGTATTACGCTTTACGTTATTCTATCATTCCCATTCTCAAATTCCAATTGGTCATAGACGGAAGACGACGTACTCATTCGTCCAGTACTGGTTCGTCAGAAATTTGGACGGTCAAAATATCGTGAAAATTAAATATCATACTTATATTAATTAACTAACACGTAAAAGTTTATTGCAGTTGGTTAAAAGAGTTAAAAAAAAAAATACCTAATCGTGTACAATTGGAAAGGTGAATTCATATAGAGTGCTATAGAAAGAAAGTAAAAAAGCAGCAAGAAAAGAAGTGGCAAACCCATAAGTGCAAACGAAAATTTAGATACTGGTCGCCATTAGCTGCAATAGTTGCAAGAGGAGAAAAATATTAGGTATTTGTACATAGAGAGTGTCGTTTCGTGGTATTCCCTGCCCTATTTAACTCGCGTTGTATACTGTTATCTAAAAGTCCAGCTGTGTGTTATATATTCCCTCGTACGTGGTTTTATTTGTCATCAACACCATCACAATCGCTAATGTACGCCTAATAAAAGAAAAATTTGTAATAAAAAAGCAAAATAAAGACGTACTGTCACTGGCCACAAAAGACGGTGTCTCGTGACATTGCTGCACTGCTGAAAAAAGGCCCAAACAAAGAAGCGAAAGTTCTACACTCACATCAACCATAATTTACATAGTGTTAACAAAAAAAAAAAAAGGGAAAAGTGCAGTCAGACTGCTAGCAAGCGATTAACTACGCATTCTATTAGGCTCAGGTGAGCCAAACTTTTTTTTAAGTTTAATTTTTTTTTCTAATATCTAAATACTTTCACACACTTCCGTACTGATTGCATATAATTTGTGCACTGCTGACATCTAGATATGCAATCAGTAATCGTGTGTGTGATGCTCAAATGAGTTTTGCTCCAAAAGTTTTATATTTAATTTTGTATTGTAATTTGTAGTTTTAAATATTTGTGTTTTACTTGTTGTCACTTCAGTTAATCCATACAAATTGATAGATTCTTTATTATCCAGTTTGTACGACCGTCTAACTTTCAATTTACTTTGATCCTTTACAAGGACATTAAGAAGTACTTTTATTTTATATTATTATTCTGTTAATTGTTTTTTTTAACACTGCTAGTATTAATAATTAAGCACGTCTTAATGAAAAACAACACAAACAAGTATTTTTTAAATGTTATCGGCATTCGCGATAAACTTCATTGTAGTTTTCACTACTATTAAGTTGTTTGATCTTACCTGTGCCACTGCGTTGCCGCTACAACAACTGTAATTGTAATTTAAATCGCTTTGTGCACTCAGCTATGCCATTAGTTGCTGCTCTAACTCTTCCATTCCACTACATTAATGCTTATTTCGCTGTTATTGCCGCCAGCCGGAAGCTGTTACTTATCTGTTTTGTTGCTATGATTTTATTTTTCGCTTTCGTACACTTTCTGCAAAACAATATTATTTTGCTTGTGCGCAGGGTGAATTTGCGTAAATGTGACGTTGTCGGGAAATAAATTAATATTGTTTGTACGCAGTGAGAACGTTGAAAAGAGAGACTCTAACCGCTTAAGAAAGGAATATAAATGCAAGTGATATACATATATTTAAGCATACTTTACGCAAAATTTTTTAATATTAATGAAATGATTTTTTTTCTAGTTTTTGTGAGTTTTTCCGGCTGTGAGTCAGTCATCTCACCTGCTGCTGTATGCTTTAAACGAGTGTAGTACTTTGCACTTTATATCATCAGCTGATAATTTATTCGCTCACCACCTTCTAGACTTTTGCTTTGTTCTACGAATAGTACATGTATATTGCAACATTACACACTACAATGAAAGTTAAAATTTGAACATCTTATAGAAGTACCAGCTGACCCAGAGAACTTCGACTGGCATTAATTGCATGCCTTTATATTACATTAACAGTGATATTAAAATATATGTAGATAGTTCAAATCTGAATGTGAATTATTGGAATGAACTCGATCAGCAGAAAGCAATATGGTAGTAGGTAAGCAAGAACAAACAACAGAGATGCTTTGTCAACACGCGAACATGGGCAATTCTCATAAAATTACTCAAATTAAACTAAGCGGTTTCTTGAAAACCTTCTTCAAACAATGAAGTAACGTTAAACCAAAAAAAGAAGAAAAAAAACCAAGCGGTTTCATAATATTAAATAAGATTATTAAGAATCAGTTTCTGCATGTTACTCTAAACGATAAGCTACCAACAAATTAAATTTCAAGTGAATCGCATTAATCGGTCCCTGAGAGTCTCTTAATAAAGTTGCATTTTATTTCGATCCAGCCGTTATTAATTCAGGAAAAACTATAATTTGTTTTCAAGATAAGGGTTTCTCATTGAGGGAGATCATTCTGAGAGTTATTTTTTCTTTCACTTGGATACAATGTATCCATTCTGCATAATTCATTGAAATGACGATTGTCTTAGCGCACACTATGGAATTGCTTAGCTTTTACGACCGTAAATCCCGTGTATGCACGTGCGTGCCTTCCAACAAAGCTTCAGCTTAAGCCAACGAATGATGCTATCTATTGGATTATGAAATGGACCAAGCCAATTAAATTTCTGTTCGGTGACCGTTGGTCTACTTCCGAAAATGTTTATATATTACAATATACATATACGAGTACAGTAAATCGAACTATATATTAAAATTTTTCAAATAGATCAGTCCCAGGTCCTCTTCCCGGTGTGAAAAATAGATGTTATTTTATTTTCAGACCTACTGAATATGCACATAAAATTTCATTAAAATCGGTCAAGCTGTTTGGGAGGAGTATCTAACAATATGACACGAAAATTTTATATATTATATAACCAATTTGTACTCATTTAAGCATCTCTAGCAGACTAATAAAACGCTGTCAATGCATGCGTTTATTGAAATGAATTTACCGGTGATTTCAAGTATATTTCAAAAATATATTGCCAATTATTTGTAGTTCATCAGATACATCATATACGAGTATGTACCTACTATAAAAAATCAACTTTTACTTTCTCGACCTTCTACCGTGTAATTTACTTTTATTACTCACTATCTTCATGTGTATAGTAATTTTTTAACATTTTAATTAATTAAAATGACAAATACCGAAAGCACGTTTGTAGTAAATACTTACACAAACATCAATTATCACCGAAATTGTCAGTAGTTTGCTATGTAGATCCACACGACTTATCTATTAATTTATGTATTTGTAAACTACATTTTAACTTCAAATTTAACAAAATACATTTTTGAAAAAAAAATTCCCCAAATTCTTTTTGGCAGGTTTTTTGGTGGTAGTTTTACGCTTATCAGTTGACTTTGGTAATAAAGCGAACCCTTGATGGATAATAAGTTGAATTATGCGTCATTTTGCACTTGCGGTTGAGCATATTAAGCGTATGAGGCTTTCAATTCAACAACTATTTCATTGAAAATATCGCTGAAGAGATTCTGGATCCTTGAAATATTTTTCAATTTAATTTTTATTTTTATTTTTTTCATCGTTATTTCTTAAATATATAGTTCAATTCATACAACTATACATACATACGGCTCAAAATCAATGCTTAACGAGTGTTCATTATAGAATAACGTCATTTATACATATCCAATTTGACGCCAACCCTTGTTTGCTTGTATTGTATTTGTTCTTCATCTTTTAAGTATCTGATAACGAGCCATGCATTCGAGACAAAGAACTTATTTTGGAAGTGCAGTTATCGCAAAACAAAAACATACTACTTAAAAAAAGTTATATTGTCGCACACAATTGCGTCAGTAACATAAGTACTCCAAACGCTTACCACCAACTACCCACCCACACACCGATACATTGCGCTAACTAATGCTTATACATTGAGAGCAAAGAAATATTTTGAGATCAATGTACAATAAGTGCAATTCATTTTTGTGTGAGTACACTTGGCTGCATTTGATTTTGGTTTTATATAGAAAATATAATTACATACCTACATATATGTACTCGTATGTACATATGTATGTATATGCATGTAAGAATGTGTGTCGCTTTTAACTTAATTTGCCAAAAAAATTCAATGAACTTGGCAATTATAAATATATATGGTATATGCATATGTATGTAAATATATATTTATAACAATATGGACATTTTCTTATTCTGAGCTCTTCCCTCATTTTCCCCCTGACGATGCTGGTGTAGAGCAAAGTGAAATTTTCGTCTGAAAGTCAAGTTCATGTACCCGTTAAATATTTACTGTCTTCATTGTGTATATTTTGTGTCTACCACTACCAATTTAATGTTATGTTATATATAGCATACAGTTGGTGCGTCATCACTTGATATCAGAACTCAGAACTTCAATTATATGAGCTCTGCTTGTAACTTGCTTTATAATAGCGGTTATTTATTTAATTTATCTTATTTTCATATATTCGTATATACATATGTACATATGTACGTATTTACTCATATTTATTAATATGTATGTATGTATGTACGTGTATGTACCGTGTGTTACACAGCTTGTGTTTTGTCATAATATAGGTACAAATCTACAATATTTATGTATGCGAATTGATGCTATAAACCGTTATTATTTGTCAATTTATGCAAATCAAATTTTGCTAACAATTTTTAATTAGTTCAGAGCAAGACCTACATATTTTGTGAGCACAGCCAGCATTCATTCAGTTCATACAATGTATGCCCTTTCATTCATAGTTTTCGGCAGTTTGAATATATAATATTATATACATATGGTACATACGTGATAAGATTTGACTTATTCATGAGTTTAAATGTAAATACATACATACATATATACATATGCATGTAGCTCACTTTCAAATCAAGCTTGTGGCTTTTAATTTCTGTTTTAAAGTCTACCACTTCGTGGTTTAAAATTTAAATAAAAAAATTAAATATATCTTCACATATAAATATATGTATTTCCTTATGATTTTTAACTTCATCTTATTGGTTTTAAGTTATTGTTTATTTTTATATCTTTTGTTTACTTTCTTTTTTTGTTACAATACGTTAATTAATATTTTTTATTCTATTCAATTTCATTAGGTTTTTAATTCTATTTTTGATTTATTTTGTTTCAATTTTTTTGTTTATTTCATTTTACTTTATTTTATATCTTTATTTCAATTTTACTTAAATTTTTAATTTATTTTACTTAGCTATATTTTTTAATTGTGCTTTATTTTAATTTAATTATTTCATTTTTAATTTTATTTAATCTTATTTAATTTTCCTTTATTTTATTATTTAATAATTTTTACTTTATTTGAAAATTTTTATCTCATTTTAAAGATTTTATTTTATTTTTATTTTTTTTCCTTTTATTTTTATTATTTGTTTTATTCTATTTTTAATTTTGTTTTAACTTATTTCCTTTGTTTTTCTTTAATTAGTTTAGTTTAATTTTTTTTAATTAAAATATTTGGTTTTTTTAATTTAAAATTTTTTTTAATTAAAATGTATGTTTTTTTTTAATTTAATTTTTTTTTTAATTAAATATTTGTTTTTTTAATTTAAATAGTTGTTTTTTTAATTTAAATAGTTTTTTTTTTAATTTAAATATTTTTTTAATTAAAATATTTTTTTTTAATTTAAATATTTTTTTTTAATTTAAATATTTTTTTTTAATTTAAATATTTTTTTAATTTAAATATTTTTTTTAATTTAAATATTTTTTTTAATTTAAATATTTATTTTTTTTTGATTTATTTTTTTTATATTTATTTTTTTTTAATTTATTTTTTTTATATTTATTTTTTTATAATTTATTTTTTTTTTAATTAATTTATTTTTTTACTTTATTTATTGCACCTTTCATGTCCTTGAAATGGTATATTAACTTAGGTCTGAAGTATATAAGAATCAGCAGAAGAAGAGATATACCTATCAAAATTTATACCGATCGGATCAGAATGACGAGTTGCAAACTAGTCCCTCAGTTTTTGAGATATTTCAAGCCAACTCAGTACCCATATGCACCGGTAATTTTCAACAAGTTTTTGTCAGAACCGACCAGACCGGACTACTATGGGTTATATACGTCCGATTTTTTTTCATATTTTGGGTAAAAAATTTGTCACAAAATCATCTAAAGCGTGAAATATGTTTTTAAATATTATCGAAATCGGTCGACTATAGCTTCCATCCAACCGATATGTTCAGAAGTATGGTTTTTGGTAGAAAAGCCGTCATAAAAACAGCTGAGAGCTCTTCACATATACGTATGTATGTATGTATATACAAATAAACATTGACACCGAAAATTATTGAAGTAGGAAAATATCTCCCTCCAACCAGTTTATCAAATAAGGCAATTAATATTTAATCATAAAATGAAATACCTTAAATTGGATATGGTCTTAAAGGTATAATTATTTCGGCTCGCCCAAAGACATTTCTTTCTACTAGTTTAGTTTTGTATTTTAATTTAGTTTTTGTTTTTAATTTAATTTTTTTAAATTTATTTGTTTAAATTTTGTTTTACTTTTTTTCTCTTCTTAATAATTTTACCTTTTTTACTTAATTTGGTTTTATTTTATCTAATTTTAATTTAATTATTTTATTTGTTTAAATTTATTTTACTTTTGATATTTTTTTGAACTTATTTAATTTTATTTTCTTTTAATTTCATTTTAATTTTTTTAATTTACTTTTATTTTATTTTCTTTTCTTTTCTTTTATTTCGATTTTTTATTTTTGGATTAATTCAATTTATTTTATATTTTTTATTTTATTTTCTTTTAATTTCATTTTAATTTTTTTAATTTACTTTTATTTTATTTTCCTTTCTTTTATCTCGTTTTTTATTTTTGAAATAATTAAATCTGTTTTATATTTTTTAATTTAATTATTTTAAATTATTTATTTTTTAATGTTTTATTTTTTTATTATTCATTTTGATACAGTTTTGTTAATTTTCCTATTTTCCATGGCTTTTGAACGTGAATTGCGTTTTCAAATCATACAAATTACTGTAATTCACACTCTTATGTGATAAAGCGCATTCTTGACAGCTCATCGTCGCTTACCTTTGTGTGGGTTTTTTTTTGCTCTTCATTCACATAAAGTTAGCATGAATTTGTGTTTTCGTCTAGTTATAATCTGCAAGTTTGATATACATATGTGCATATACATACTAGTACATATGTAAGTATGTTCGCATACTTTTGCACAAAATAGCCGCTTATATCATGTGTTAAATAAACATTAAACGTAAAGGTAAAAAAAACGACATACAAATAAACATATATATGTACATACATGCAAATACTTGACAGCCTTCAGTGCAATTGATAAGATTACGATGAAAAAAAAAAAATAGAATGATTATTTTTAAGGCAAAGAAAAAATGGCAACAAGGCAAAATAAGATTGTTTTTTCGATAAATAGTTCGATTATTGTGTAAATATGTATATATAAATATATTTTTTTTATAATGTCGAATAGTTGTGCTTTTACTTACAATCGGAATGGATAGTAATTTAATTTAAATTTTTTACGCTTTAGAATTTAATTCACATTAATTGATCTATGAATATTTGAATAAATTCTTAATAAATAACCAACTTCAATGCATGCATATGAAAACCATTAATTTACCCTTTTCGTGAACTTACTTCCTGTACACAGCTGCAAAATATTATTCTTTGCTGCAATTTCTTTTCGAAACCGCCATTCAATCACTTAAACTTCCACAACCCATCGAACTCGCAACTCCACAGTGAATTTGCCTCACGGCTGAAGTTCAACTCCGCTTGCATTCTTATAAATGTTGCGGCTTTTTGCCTGCTCAACACGGCATTCAATATCAACAACACCAACACGTGTTCGCTGGTTTCTTACAAGCCAATTAATTTATTTTTAGTTATTTTACGCTGTGAAAAAGAAGCAGAAAAATAAACAAAGACAAACACAAAGAGAAATGGTAGATATTAAAGGGTAAATTAAAAAAAAAAAATCAAAGGTTCTTAGTTATTGCATATGGGATGTTTGCTTGCGGTCAGTTATAGTTATACAAATGTACATAATGTAGATATGTATGCATAAATAAATCGATAAATAACTCACCATGGTCACAGGTCGGACATAAACGTAGAAACATTAAATCGAATAACTAAATAAATACGGTAGTTTGTTTATATGTAGCTACTGAATGTGTGACGCCAAGGAGAATTAAATATTAGCTACATACATACACGTACTTTTTAGCTTTTTTCCTTCACTTAAAGTTGTTTAAATAATATTTACTTAATGTTTTTTTATCTTATTTTTATCTGAAGAGTTATAGACTGCACTTAATCGAGTCCAATATTATTTTTAAAGTTGTGAATTTGAATATTAAGCTGATATATATTGCTGAAGTGATTTTCGGCCGAGCTCCTCCTCCTCATCCTGGTATACGCCTTGAAGTTTCTTTGCAACAAATGGAGGACCTACAGTTTATACTAAGACGCCTCCGAACGACTGTTGGTTTTTTATGAGGACCTTTTATTTCATGTCAGAAATACACTCGGAGGGCTTGCCATTCCTTGCCGAGGGGCGACCGCAATTAGAAAAATTAATTTCCTATAATTTTGAATGTTTGTCGTACTAGGACTCGAACCCGGGCCTTTCAAATGGTAGTACGAAATGCTAATTACTCGGTTATTGCGGCCGCTTAAGCTTTTACTTGAGTATTTTATTACTGAAGATATAGTAAGATCGTTCGAAAGATGGGGACTGAGTAAATTTTCATTTTGAACTACAAATTTCCGGGGACATAATTGAAGAAAATGACGCCCAAATGGGCTATATAAAAGCTCTATTTCTTTTGAGAATAAATATTTATAAACAATTTTTGTTGAATGCCAAAAAACCTAGTTTAAAAGTTCAAAATGTCAAAAAAACATGGATTTGTGAGTCATTCAGGCAGCCAAATCACTGAAGTATTTTCGAAGCTAAAATATTATATTTGGCATAAAAATGGTGACAGATCTACTACAGGGAAGTGATCTACAAAAAACAAAAAAATTTTATATATAGGTACATATAGCCTTACTTTTATATACCACGAAGTTGGTAGAGGTTACACTATGGAAGGAGGCGATCTGCAAGCTAGCGAAAAGAAGAAAAGTCCACTTTTATTGGCTATCAGGGCATAAGGGCATCGTCGGCACTGATATAGCCATTGAATTGGCTGTAGAAGGAGTGCCCTCAGTACGCCACTTAACTATGAACTTGCCCTTTCTTATTAAAAAAGTGAAAACTGAACAAAAAATACTCTTGTGTCATCAATCCAATAGACTTTGAGAGCGAACGAGGGATTGTATAATAGCAAAAATTATACGCGGAAACATATGGCGGTAAGCTTACAAAGTTCATACTAGAAACAAAGAAGTCAGATTTCAGGCCGCCAGTGGAACTAATAAAGGTGTGACCGTCAGACAAATGTTGATCATACTCAGCACTTGTGTCAAAGGGAAGGCATAACAGAAAGTGTAGTGGTACAGAAGTTTGATTGTACGTAGTTTTTTTTTTGGTAGTACATAGACATGTTTGGGAATTCCACCAAGAAGTAAAGCAATTTAAACTAATCTACAATTCAAAATAGTTGAAGTTTTATACTTGAGGTTTAATAATTTCTTTTTCGTCCTCAAGAACAATAATCTAAAAACTAGATTTGAAATCTCATGAAGTTTGTTACCAAATCTGACTATCTTCTGTTTTTTTATGTAACTTTTGCAACTAATTTTTATTTTCTCTAGACCGTTTTTAATATGCAAGCTCTTTGTTAAGTTTTCTAGGTCTGAAGTCACATTGTTAGATCTGATATTCTTTTCAGCTTTACTTTGCGAATCTTATTTTATTTCAACACCAATGCATTTATTTCATACTTGTGCTTTAGATTTGCCATCTTTTTCGAGAATATATGTTGCCTTTAATTGGAGCTCTCAGAAGTCATTTGTTGAGAGAAATCTTTTTTTTTAGTTCACCGTATTGGATTTTCTAAGTTTTTCATTGTTCCTTCTACTGCTGTCGGATGTTTTTTGTAAAAGGAAAATTTAACGAAATTGAAAGTATAATAATGGCAACACGACTATGGCATGCTATGACCGTTAACTATTATATTTTAATTATAAACTCGCAGGGATTTTGGTGTTCTCAGCTTTGCTTGGTTGTCAGGGCGTATGAGTAACACAAATTTTTGAGGAACTTGACTTTGATATTGATATGGAAATTTGGGGAAAATTGAAAAAAAAATATTATTGGCTGAACTTATATTTTTAATGTAAAAAATGTTTAAATAAAAGATGCAATTAATGGTTCCTATGTAATATTTATGCAAATTGTTTAAAAATAAAAATATTAGAATTTTTCGCTAAAAATTTTTTTTTTTGAAATTCTTCCCTTTTTGGTCATACATTCGAGCAGCATACAACAAATATAATATAACTGCACATATCATATAGTCACTACGCGGTCAGCTGTGGCAATTCCCCTATTTATTTTTGTTCTTTCACATTGCTAGGGCTTCACTTAAACACTTTTGCATTACGGTATTGTGTTTTTTTTTTGTTTTTGTTATTTAGCAAATTGAATTATTTCTCTTTTTCGCTTTTGTTTTATTTGTCAATAACATATATCTACATATATACATATGTTTGTGTGGTTTACCATATGTGAATTGGTAAAGGTTTGTTTGTGCTTTCAGTGGACTCGCGAGAGTTTGCGCCATGTATGAATGGATGCACAGTTGTTTATATGAATATAAGTACATATTTCTGTTTGTATGTATATGTGGTCTCTATTTGAAAGTAGTTTTCTTGTTTACGCCGTTTCGCTCGTAACATTATTGCATGAGTACATGTGCTCCAGGTGCGCTGTGGTGGTGATTATGGAAATACTTTCAAATATTATACATACTCGTATGTATGTATGTATGTATGTATGTGTTCTGACTCTGCTCATTTTCGTACTTTGCATATGCAGATATTTTTACTTAGAACAGAGCCTAGTCCACTACATTTCCAGTCAGTTTGGCTGAGCTTACTTTTTTTTTTTATAAATTTCAATTTATCACTATAAGTTTTGGCTGCATGTGTGTTTGTGTTTTGCGATATTTTTTTTTTCTCATAGGCATAATTTTCCATATTTTGTTTTACATTTCTTTTTATTTTGCTGGAAAACTATTATATACTCGTAAACAGTTGGCCATCGTTGCTTGTTAAGATGTTGCGTGACCTCAGTTTTCGCGTGAACTTGATGGGAAGGTATTGTAAAGGTGTTTTACAAGTCCTCGGCGTTTTATTTTTGTGGTTTACAGTTAATTATTTGTGTTACTTGTTGAAATTTAAACTGAGATAGCTGGTGGAATATTGAAGTGTTTTTACTTTACCATAAGGTAATTATTTGTTGTTAAAAGATGTGTTTATTGATTTGAATGCCGTTAAAGCTGCTGTTTAAAATTATATATATAGTTTTTTGTTAATTTCTTTGATCACTTAAAATACAACTTTTACTTGTGGAAACAGCTGTATGTCATTTTACAGTTCGGCAATAAAAAATCTTGTAAAACAAAGTTCGTTTTTTTTTTAAAACATTTTGAAAAAATATAGCATTCAGCTGCTTTTGTGGCGGCAAATAAATTTCCAGTGAGATAAATAATTAATAATCTTGTCATACATGCTTTTTACATTAATGTAGACATTTTTAAGAAAACAGCTATGAATTTTATTTTTCTAAGTAGCAGCGAAAAATAGCATAAATAATGATGCTAAATATGGGTTGCTGTACATAATTCATTTCTACTTTATATTCTGGTAAAGTTAGATTTTCTCGTAATGGGTGCGTGTCCTCGGTGGAGATTTTATTAGTGCCTAAATGTAGGCTTCAATTCACGTCAGTCCTTTTTATGTATTATATTTTTAATATTTTTGGACTAAATTTATTGTGATATTTTAGGAGAGAGTCATTTAAAAAATATTGTTGATAAAACTTATTTGGATACATTTGTTTTTATAAGTCAGTTCAGTCGTGTGTCCTTGGCGGAATACAATATTTTTATATGCCCTAATGAGTTTATATTTTTCTAACTTCTTTTGAAAAATGATGGAAAATTTTTTTTAATTTTTTATTCTCGATTCCTAACTTGCCAATAAAAATATGGAAAATCGCTGCCTGTTTTTCGGGCGAATTAATTTAATTAATTTAATTATTCATAAATCTTTTTTATATTTCGTTTCACTTTAAAAAATAATTAAGAAAGAAATTTGATGTTCAGCTGGGATAGAATATATTTAATAGCGTATCTCAGAAATTTTAGAAAATAATTGAAATGACATTGTTAATCATAACGTTTCCTTTATTTCAATTGCTCTATTCTATTTTATTTGAGTTAATTCAGTTTTATTTTATTTCATTAATTTATTTGATTTAAGGCTCACTATAAAATAACAAACATTGATTTTTATTTTATTTGAAATTTTTATTTTATTCTAAATTTTTATTTTATTTTAAACTTTTATTCTCTTTTATTTATATTTTTGTATTCTGTTTCTTTTAATTAAATTTAAAATTTTCCACAGTATTTTTTTTTTATTTTATTTTATTCTATTTCATTTGTGTTTTATTTTTATTTATTATTATTTTTTTCATTTAAAATAATTTAAATTTATTTGAAATTATTTTATTTTTTTTTATTTTAATTTAATTAAAATTTATTTTACTTCATTTCAATATTTTTAAATTTATTTCATTTAATTTTATTTTACTTTACTTTGTTTTAATTTTATTTTTATTTTTATTTTATTTTTATTTTAATTTTATTTCGTTTCATCTATTCTATTTTATTTTATTCTATTTAATTTAATTTTATCTATTTTTTATTTTTATTTTTATTTTATTTCGTTTCATCTATTCTATTTTATTTTATTCTATTTAATTTAATTTAATTTATTTTTTATTTTTATTTTAATTTTATTTTGTTTCATCTATTCTATTTTATTTTATTCTATTAATTTAATTTTATCTATTTTTTATTTTTATTTTTATTTTATTTCGTTTCATCTATTCTATTTTATTTTATTCTATTTAATTTAATTTATTTTTTATTTTATTTAATTTAAATTTATTTATTTCATTTAATTTTATTTATTTTAATTTAATTTTATTTTAATAGTAATAGTGTTAACAGACTTATGGCACTGGCATAAATATCTATTTTTAAATATTTAAACAATGATCCTTAAATTCAAAATTCTTTCCTCTCTCGCTATTTGCAGCTTAAAGATACTATTCTACATATACTTTTAAACCTTTTAAGAACACTAGCAATATTTTTTCATTCGTAATTTTACACAACTCGCCCTTAATTCCTCAAGTACCTGGTATGTGTTTGCTTTATGTTTGTCCTTTGTACTGTTTTTTATACAAAACTATTTATTCAATAAATGATGTTGTTTTACACAAATATGTATACTATTTTTTATTTGATTGTGTTATCTTGTATCTTGTATCTCATAGCTTGCTTTGGAGCACTATCTTAAACAAAAAATAAAAAACCAAACAAAATCTGCAACTCAACAAAACAAACAAAAAAAAATAAAATAAATAAATAAAAATATTACAAAAACAAAAATTGCAACAAAATAAACTAAGCATTTTACGCAAAAAAACGCAAAGCCATAAAAGTTTAAGCAAAAGTACCATAAAAGAAAGCAAATAAAAACCTAAACGTAGCGAAAACAATCAAAAGTAAGTCTTATTACAACTCTCTACATACATATATTACAATTAATTATAATCAATATTCAAATTGCATATCAATATATGTTTGTACCATTATCGAATATCGAATGTGTTTCTTTTTTCCAATCTACTAAATAAACCCATTTTTTCACCACACAATCAATGCAATGAAATGCAATTTATTAAAAGTCATTTTTTATATATATTTTTTGTAATGCATATAAATCGTCTCACACATATTCGTGCAACAAACATACTCCCATACATATGTACTCGTTTATAATATTGTTTCATTATTCTAGTCGTTCTGGCATATTTACTCTCATACAGACATCTCGGTAGCTTAATTGTTCTTCAAGTATTTCGTGCACTTCATTTCTCTGTTGTTAAATGTCTATCGAAACTTCATTTATCAGCTTTTTTGGTGCATATGCAAATACTTATAGACACATGTATATGTTTATACTCCTATTATTTTATCTTCATTTATGGTTCCCTTAATCTCTCAGAAATTCGAGATTAGATTTCCAACGGTGCAATAACCCTCTATTTTCTCAGGGTCATTGTTTTTTGTGTTTACTACATATTTTGGAATTTTTTACGAGGTCAAGGTTATAAATATAATTTTAAAAAATAATAAAAACCTAGTTTGCTCTAAACCGCAACAAAAAGATTCAATTTGATTCTCGAAGTAAAAATAAAAAAATTAAATTTATTACAATAGAAAAGGTCGGTTTCCGGGTATGAATATTCAAAGCTCGTCTGGAACAAATAATTTAATTAATAATATATAAATAGATAAAATCTATTACACTCGCTTCGAAAGTTTCCTTGTTTGTTCCGACAATTACCGATTGCATTTAATTCTCGCTCCGTAAAAAATTTCCCGGGTTTTTATTGAAAGTTTTTCGTTTTAACTGTCGAATTTACGTCTGGGGCATTCAATATGTATTCCAAAAAAATTTTCACAATTATTTCAAAAAAATTCGGAATATCTAAATAATAAATAAGTAAATAAATATTTGTTACGAAAGCCTTCGTATTTGTTCTGGAAAATGCTGATGAAATTCTATTCCGAAATTGTTTTCAGAATTCTTATTGACAATTTTTTATTTTCAAGCCGGCGTGCTGTTTGGAATTATTTCGAAAGTATTCGGAATTACTCCGAAAGTATTCGGAATTACTCCAAAAGTGTTCGGAATTACTCCGAAAGTATTGGGAACTACTTCGAAAGTATTCGGCATTACTCCGAAGGTGTTCAGAATCATTCCGAAAAATCGGAGTCATCCGAAAAAATCAAACAACTCCGAAAAATCGATATGACTTTAGAATGACGCCAGATTATCGAAAATTTTGAATATATTTATATCGTAAAATTTATTTATGCAGTATGGAAATTAAATGAAATATATTCAAATTTCAATAACATACATAATAAATATATGCATCCCTTATATCACCCTAAAAATGTTCTTTATTATATCTTAATCCGCATACTCTTCATTTCCATATTCTTATTAATTTTCTTTAATAATTCGGTGCAATTACAACGTAAGAAAATTTCTCATCATATTTAAAAGCAATTTTTTTTTTAATAAAATTCGCCTTTGGTATCTTTAATTTTCTGGTTTTCTTTTGAGTGTTTTCGTTATCGTTTTAGTTTTTTTATACACAATTAATTTTTTTCTGGATCACTTAAGTGTAAGACGCAATGCGTGAGCCAAATGTGTGCCAAAATTATTTTTTCAAAAAAAAAAAAAAAAAAAAAAATAATCTTTAAATTAACAAAAAAGAAAACTTCACTGAAAAAAAACGTTAAAAATGTTTTATGTTACTAAAATTAATTGAAGCAAATTATTGAGTTTTTAACAAACAATTTTCTATATTAAAAACCATTTCATTTTCTAACACAACATTTTCCGCAGCTCTTGTTTTCAATAATTCTCTTAAAAAATTAATAAAACTCCATTGACTTTCTTTTCATTCTTTTATTTTCGTAATAACAATTGTATATCGTATCTTATCCATAAAGTAAAAAAATGTAAAAAAGCAGGGATGCATTGTAATGTTAATTAAATTAGTATATATGCACATATCAACAAAAAATGTCTGCTTTCATAAAAAGGAAACACAAATGGAACGAATTGCCTATCCTTAGCATGCGCTGCTGTGTTGCCTACTTTTAGGCGCTTAAAATTTAATTAAATTTTTAGTTGTTTTTTTTTTCATTTAATTAACCTTTTCACAGTTGCTTTGCATTCCTGCTTGTTCGAGACAACAATTTTTATATTTAAAAAAAATATATATTTGAACGTTTTCGGAAAATACATAAATTGAATTGCATGTTTAACCAGCAAAGAGTTCAATAGAAACTTAAAAATTGTAGTTTTAATTCTAAAATTGCCTTTTTATTTTGTCGATATCACCAAATTAATTAATTTCCTTTTCCCCCCTAAGTGCGAAAACAAAAGGAAGACATGCAAGTGAATGTCGCTGGCTTACGTCGTAACATTAAAAATCTCGCGCACAACTATTCCGATGCGCAGGTAAGCCAACAGCCATTGCATTGAGTTATAAATGAAAGTACTTTCTAACTTCTAACCACTTTTCAATTTCAGGTTAAAGTACGCGAGGCCACCTCCAACGATCCCTGGGGACCATCGGCCACAATAATGGCCGAAATAGCGGATCTCACCTATAATGTGGTTGCCTTCTCGGAGATAATGCAAATGATTTGGAAACGTTTGAATGATCATGGCAAGAATTGGCGTCACGTCTTCAAAGCGCTCATATTGCTTGACTATTTGATAAAAACCGGCACAGAGAAGGTGGCGCAACAGTGCAAAGAGAATATATTTGCCATACAAACGTTGCGTGAATTTGTGTATTTTGAAGAGGGCAAAGATCAGGGTACACATGTGCGTGAAAAGTCCAGTCAGCTAGTGAATTTGCTGAAAGACGATGAACGTCTGAAGAATGAACGCGTGAAAGCATTAAAAGCGAAAGAACGCTTTGCGCAACATCCCAGTGGTTTTGGTAGTGATGGTTATATTGATGGACCTACGCATCGTGATATGCCGCCTGGTTGGCAGGAAGAACCGAAGCCGGTATCTGAACTGGAGATGGTGCGCCCACAAACGGCGGGCGAAGAGGAACTGCAATTGCAATTGGCCATGGCTATGTCGCGTGAGGAGGCCGAACAGGAGGAGGCGAAGCGACGTAGTGATGATGTGCGCTTGCAACTTGCGCTAAGTCAAAGCGAACAAGATTTCAAGTGCGTTATTTCCAGAACGTTTAATAATATTAATTAATTTGTTGTATATTTTTATTATTATTTTTCTTCTAACAGAGATCAAACTGTAAAACCGACAGCGGTTAAGAAGGAGGAGCCACAATCGCATTTGTTGGATTTGTTGGACATTTCTCTGGGCGCCACTAGCATTTCCAGTCCACCATTAGGCGCCATAGGTGGCACTGGCGATCCTTGGGGCACTCCGGCACGCGCTGCTAGTCAGGTAATTTGTAAAATATTTTACTTTAGCACGCGCAAGTTTTAATATTTCTCACATTCTCAGCTCTCCGATCCTTGGTCGGGTACTTCGTCGCCACAAATTGATCCATGGCAACCCGCGGCGGCCATGCGTGTGGCCAACGCATCAGTGCCACTCGGCGCCGTTGGCGGTATTGGTAGTAACGGTGGTGATGCTTGGGCTCTCACACGTACACAATCGCCGTCCGTAGCCTCGGGCTCATCGACTGAGGGTTGGCTGCATAGCAATGGTGGTGGTAGTGGTGGTGCTGCTGCTGGTGCTGTGGGTGGTGCAGCGATTTTGAATGGCAATTCCATTGGTGCCGGTGCAATTGGTGGCTTAGATCCATGGTTGTCTAAGAGTAATGCTCTTGGTGGCGCAGCTGCAGTTGAAAAAGTGGAACCAGCGGATCCATGGCTAACTGAAACTAGTATTAAACCAGTGTCGATGGCGCCGCTAGCTGCAGCGCCCACAGTTGATCCGTGGGCGCCCAAGGCAGGTGCGGTGGCTAATGATGACCCATGGAAAAATACTGGAATGAGTGCAGTGAAGGTAAGAACTTAATAATTTTCACAAATTATGTGATATTGGTGCTTTATTACCGGATAACTTCGTTCCAGAAGCCTTCACCTGACATGGATGAATTCGATATAATAACCAATCGGAATAAGACTGGCGATTTATTAACTAACAACTTGATAAGTGCTTCTAATAATAATAACGGTAAAAAATATATGAAATATTTGAATTCGATTTGAGAAATTGACGAAATCAATGCTTTGTCTATTTTCTATAGCATCACTACTCGATGAAATGGATCCTTTATCAGCAACGAATTCTACGCTCAATGCAAGAACAACATCAACGAATACGAACAAACAAATGAAAACACCACAATCGTTCTTAGGTGAAAATTCGTCACTAGTTAACTTGGATAATCTAATCAAACCCGTGCAAACGCAATCACAAGCTGGCAACGCTGCCTATAATCCATTTAGCGATACTGTTATACCACCAAAAACAAATTTATTCCAACAACAACAGCCTGCGGTAAGTTGCAAGCGGGTCATTTGTTAAATATATGAAAAATAACGAGTTGATAATAGGCTTCTCAAATATTTTTTGCATTAATCTTTAATTTTTATTAAATTATATATAATATGTAAATTTTTCTTTTTAAGGTGCCGTCCATTAATCAACTAAAGCAACAACAGCCTTTCGCTATGACTATGAATCAAGACCCTTGGGCGCCGGTAACTAATTCCACGAACACGTCTCAGGTACGTAAAGACTTGCGTTTTAAGCATTCAAAGAAGTCTAAATACGTAACAAATAGAATATGATATATTGAAGTAAAAAACTTACCAGAATTGGGAAAATTTTATATTATACAATATAAGCCAACACACACTGTTGGTGCATGGTCTATAAGGCTTACGAAATATATTGCTCAATGGCATAAAAGACCTTTCGAATATTTTAGAGAATCATAACAAAATTTGCAACTCTCCCCTACTTCTTTACCCGGTCCACTTGAACTTACATATTATATATTTAATATTTTCTAATGCATATGCTTACAAAAATCATTTTTGAATTCAAAAGAAAACTTTACTCAAACTTCATTTAAACACTTATTTCTACTTAATTTTATTCTATTTAAATTTTTAAAATTATTTTATCTCTCTTAATTTTATTTTTCTTCTTCTATAATGCTTTCGCATGCAACAAAAAAAAAAAAAAAAATAAATAAAAAAAAAAATAAAACCGTCTACGCAACATATATTAATTTCCTTTCTTTCAAAACTAAGCTCACCAGAAACTTATTTAATGATTACGACGATAGCGATGATTTTGCAAGTATTCATAGCAACGATAATTTTCACAATAATTTCTTAAATAACAAACAAGTCAGCAGCAGCAACAACAACAACAGCAAAATTAGTAGCAGCAATAATATTAATATAAAACCAACTTTGCAATATTCAAAAAGTGATTATGACGTTTTCAACACTACAGCGTCTTCAACAAACAATGACTTCTTCACATACAACAATAGTAATAATAATCATAATAAGAATAGCAATGCTTATAGAAGCCAACACGATGGACCACATCAATTCCAAACACAAGTACAAATTCATAGTCAAAGTGTTGATAATATAAGAAATATGCAAATTGCCAGTGACAGTGATGCAGAACTATTTGATAGTGCATCTACAACAACATTGCGTCAACCGGTGGCGAATACTGCACATAGCGGTGTCTTCAAGACAACCACCAATAACAACAATCCGATAAGCCTACAGCCACCACTTCCACCGCCACCAACCATCAAACAATTTCAACCATTTACATTTACTGATTTTAGCAATGAAGCTAAACAAGATTTTGGTAGATTCAACAATACTTTCAATAATAGCAACAGTACTTCAAACAACAATGGCAATGGAACGACGTTCAACAATAGTTCAAATAGCAATAGCAATGCTTTCACTAGCGCCAGCAGCACTTTCAATAGTAACTTTATAAATAATACCAACAAATTTACCAGTACCAACAATAGTAGCAACAATAATAACCAACTATCGAACTACTCTTATGACCTAACCTCAACTCAGCCACCAGTTGCAAAATATCCAACAGCGCCATTGACGTCAAGCTATAGTAATGCGCTAACAGCTGCTTTAGCTGATACGCCTGGTATTAAAATAGCGCCTGTACAAATGCAAATGCCCACAACAACAACAACAATGCCATTTAATTATGGCGCATCCACCGTTGGAAATGGCATTGGCGGTGGTTTCGAAAATAGTGGTGGCATCGGTGGTGGATCATTATTTAATTACGGTTTTTATGAGGCAAATTCTTCTATATTGAGCAACAACAATAATAGCAACAATATGAACAACTTTAGTAATACCGCTAACAACAATAATAATAATGCATTATTTTCCACAACCTCAACGTTGATGGGCAACTGTAAGCTGGAAGTGAGTGTATGTTAAGAGAAAAAACAAAAACAAAAACAGAAACAAACAGAAAACTGCTCTGGATGCTAACGTTGCGAACCGTTATAAATGCAAAGTTGTTGTGCTCGCTAAGTTGGCTAATGCGTTTTGAAATTGACTTGAATTGAATTAATTTACTTAGGAGTATTTTATTGAGTTTATTGCTATTTACAGAGTTTTCGTCGTTTGTTATGCTTTCTAAAATTTATATTTTATTTATTTATTTTAGTTATTTTTTCGTTTGTAAGTTGGTTTAGTTAAATTTACAATCGTTATGAATTTTTGTTGTTATATTGCTATAATTTTATTTTTACTTGTTCAATAGTTTTGCTAATTTTTTTTTTATTGTATGTTTTGTGTTTTCGTTGAAAATAATTCCCCTCTTTTTAAGGAGTACATTTCTCGTGATCTCTTTTGGTCCCATTTCGGCCAGCTGCGCCTGGATTTTTGCGGTAGGTTCTAGTATCATTATACCTTTATGCGGCTTGTTCATATGTAAATTTCTTGAGAAACAGTTTGCAATTGACAAATGGCATACCAATGCTTTCTTTATCGAGAAGAAACTGCTTGGCCGTACCTTGCCTAGCAAGTTCATCCGCCTTACAGTTTCACCACGATGTTTCTGTGACCAGGGATCCACGTAAGATACACTCTGTTCAGTTTGATCATCTCCTATAGAGATCGGCGACAGTTCAGCACTAATTTGGAATTTAGCGAACCCAGTGCTTTTATTGCTGCTTGACTGTCGCTGAAAATGAAAATAAATTCGATTTGCTTTGCAGCCTGCATGAATGCAGATATCTCCGCCTGAAAAACAATGTAATGGTCAGGTACCCTAAAAGGAACTCTCTTTCCTGAGTTCCCTGAGAAGATTCCTCCGCCAACTTTCCTCTAGCTTTGATCCGTTCGTGTATATTTCCAGGCACTCACTTGGAGTATGGCAATCATCATTATTCGTTACTGGGAATTCGTGTTCTGAAGTAATTATCAGTTAATATATTTGGACCGCATCGATCTTTATAACTTCTCTTAGACGAAGTCATTGGCAATCATTGAGAGCCTCACTTGGCGTACTCCTTAGTTCACCACTGATACACATTAAAGCCCACCTTTGAATCTGATCTATAAAATTAGCATTTGAAGTTTTATTTATTGCTGGCCACCACACAACCGCACCGTAGAGAAGCATTGGTCTTACTGCTGAAACGTACATCCATCGGCAAATCCTATCTTTGGATAATATATCTTTCCAGTTTAGCTTCTTGTCTAAGATGACTCCTAGAAATTTGACGTTTGTCCCCAGGCTAAGTTGAACGCCATGCAGCACTGATCAGCTGATAGCGGGGATCTTGTGTCTCCTTGTAAATATCAAAAGTTCTTAATTAAAAGTAATTTTTGGTTAAACACTCAGAACGTAAGGAAAACAATTTATTTATACAAAATTTAAATTTGATTCCCTCCGAAATCGTTGATAATTTGGAACCCAAAAAAAGCAATTTATTAGCTACTGTAAAAATAAGCTTAAACGTGAGCTACTATCTCCCAACCTATCTCCCTCAAAACCTTTTTCTTCTATACTCATTTTTACTGTTTGCCTATTTTGAAAAAAAAAAAAAAAAGCTTAACATGCATACATACATACATATTTTTGTCACATAATATATCAAAATTTTGTATCTTATAGCCATCAATGGAGGCTTGGACGCTTAAATAAAAAACAATGGGTAAACTTAATAAATGCTTTCCAGAAAATGTAATAATAGCATGCCACACCATAGAGTACAGATTCTAAAGTTATAAATAAATAAATAGCTGTGGGATAGTTTATACTAAATATTTATGTACAAATATACATAAGATATTAAATTTAAAATGTACAAAAATAAATATTAATTAGAAAAAAGTAAAAAAGAAAAAATTACTTAAAAAAAAGTAAAAAAAAATAATATATCTTAAAAAAAAGTAAAAAAAAATTACTTAGCAAAAAAGGAAAACAAAAACTACTTAAAAAAGCAGTAAAAAAAATATTTCTTAAAAAAAGTAAAAAAAAAAGTTTATCTTAGAAAAAAATTAAAAAAAGCAAAATCTTAGGGCTGTTTATTTCATAAATAGAACAAACATTTTTTGGAAATTTAATTTATATATTTAAAAGATTAACGCAAAATACCGAAACATAATAAATAAAGATATCTAAATTGTTGTAATTGGTAGTTTAAGAACTAAATTTGAAAAAAGAAATAAAATCTAAAAAATAGTGGAAAATCAAATCAAAAGCTATTTATTTGGATTTTTTCGTTATAATCTGTACTCAAATTTCTAACATAACAAATTGCCATAGTTGTAGACTAATTTAGTTGCATGTAAATAACTTCAAATAATTCTTGCAACAAAACTAATAATGGAAAAATATTAAATAAATAAGAAATAACGAAAATTTGCATGGCTCTTGCGGCGCGCTACTAACCCTGAATATTTACCAGCGTTTATTTGTAGCATTTTTATTGTATTATAGTATGTATATGATGGTACACATTTATATGTAACGAAAATTTCCACAAACACCAGCAATTGTATAATATTTATTTAGAATTGATAATTTGTGTATGAAATTTTGGTTTTTGTTTGGTGTTTATTAAATTTTAATTTTATTTATTTTTATATTAAATTTTAATTTTAATTTGTTTTTATGTTAAATTTTAGTTTTTAATTTTTTTATGTTAAGTTTTAATTTTTATTTTTTTTTTAACATTTATAAATACTGTAGCTTGCGATTTTTCTTCTCTATTTTTTTTTTTTTGAAAAATTAGTAAATCCAACCACATCTCTATTTCAGAACAACAATAATATGCCTTGGATGAATCCGGAAGCAGCATCATCCTCGAATCCATTCTTATCGTAAACTAATTTTTTTTTTTAAGAATACGCGAAAATTTATATATGGGCGGGTTTTAAAACAGCGAGCGCTACTCAGTTAGAGGAATAAACAATTCTTTTTTTTTATATATACACATTTACGCATAAACAAAAAAAAAACAAACAAAAGAAAAAGAAAATATAATTAAAAAGAGTATAAATTTAATATAAGTATTATAATTGTAATAAATGTTGGAAAAGCTGGTTGCTATAGAGCGTGTTAAATAGAAAGGGAGAGAGTAAAAATATAGGAAAATAAAAGTGTAGGCAACTAAAGTGATGAGAGTGTGTAAATTTAAAAAATATTAAATTCATTTCCCTGCATTTTTGAAAGCAAAACAAGTTAAAAGAAATGTTTTTTTTCTCTTCAAAGTAGCATAAATTAATATTGGAAAGTTATCAACTCAACTACGCGCTCTCATCACCGGTTTGTTGCACAAGCAGCAGATCAATAAAAAGAAATACATAATAGAACTACTTACACACTATACACACACATACATTGAAATATATGAGCCTAAGAAATTAAGCTGTACGGAATGCTAAAAAAAAACAACTTGTAAATTAAAGCTAAATATTTTTCTAATTTCCAATGCAATAGAAATTTGTAATTGTTTAAATATTTTAATCATTGTAATTATTTTCTTGTAATTTTTTTTAAAGCGATAAATATACATATACATAACGCAAATTATTTTTATATATACAAAACTACATGCGTATGTATGAAATTATTACTAAAACTAAATAATATTATAAATATGATGTACAATATGCTATGATATGTTGCTATTTGCTAAGCGAAAGAGAGGAAAAATTATGTTTGTTAATAACTTATTAAAACCAACTGTACATTCGACAACCAATGACAGCTAGAGAAATATCATAATTACATATACACACAATACATATGTAAATTTACAAAATCATAAACAACAACAAAAACATAAAAAAGTGAAAATTCAAATTTTTAAATTTTGCAAAACCAAAATACTGTATCCGAACAATTTGCTAATTACAATGCTAAATATTTGACTAATGGCTTCTATATATATATATTTTATTGGTAATAGGTATTAACGATTATGTTATAAGAATGTTTATTATTAAAAAAAAAAAATCTTTTTGCTCACCAAAAACACACCTATACTATACAATGCTACCCTTAATTTTGTTTCGATTTATTTAGTATAGAAAATTAAACAATTTATTGTATGCGGAAATTTTTGTAAATTTTAAGCTTGCATTAGAAATTTATTGTGCATTGGAAGGATTTAATAGTGTGAAACTCCGCAGTATATTTTTTGTATGATACAGTTTATCAAATTTTTACATATATACATATATACCTATTTTAACTATTTCGTTTATAATTATTAAAATAAGTGAACGGCATATACTCAAGTAGTTATTATATAGCATGCATAAAGTATGTCGCGCTCAATTTTAAGCGAATTTATCAGCGAAAAGTCTCGATAAGGTAAATAATGTTTAATACCAGAGGCCTACGAGCTGTTGTGCTGTCAATTTAAGCAGCTAGCAGATTGTTTTTATTATTTTAATGGCAACGAAAAGCTGATACCTGCAATTTGTGAGAATTTTTTATTTATCCGAATTGATTATTAAACAAGAAAAATTTGCTTTTAATTTCTATAAATACCTACTTCAAACACAATGCTTATTATTAAATGTAAAACTGCTTGAGTATAACCACTCACGTCACTTAAAATTTAAATTTCAACTCAACAATAGGCTGGTCAAGTAAAGAAATGAAAGCAGCAACCAACTACATACACTACACACTCTTAAGCTTAGCGGCGGCAATAAATATACATAAAAAAATGAGAGATGAAGAAACCAACTAAACTAATATAATTTCTTATTTATTTAGAACATACAAGAAATATATACAAAACCAAAAAAATTTTATAAAAACCAAATCAAAGCATTTTCATTACTGCCAAGGCAAGGAAAAAGTATAAAAAAGGCAATTTGGTAGACAAAAAAAAAAAAAAACTAGCAACAAATTTTTGTGCACGAAATGTGTTTTCGAAAAGAAAATTCATGCATATGTATTCATGCCCTAAGGCTAACAAAATTTGCTATTTATTTGTTCATTCAACCGTAGACACGAAGTACATCTACAACACATACATACATGTACATATGTTCACATATGTAGCAGTAATGGCATTAGGCGATGACGCAGGCGCCTTCTTCTATATGTATACATAGCTCCTCCTGCCCAAGCCCACATATGTTGCACATGTGTATGACATTGTATGTACATACATATGTATGTATATATATTGGCATGCTCATATGTGATTTTCGCTTTCAATTTTAAATTATTTTACTTTATAGACGCGCCGTGCCTATAGTATCACGATTATGTTAATTCCATGCTATAAGATAGCCTGCGCCAGCTACAATAACAATAACAATACAAACAGCGAAAGTATTTCTGTTTTGCGGCGCCATAATGCACCTTATCAGAAGTGAAACACGAGTCTGGATGCGACAAAGTTATAGCTGATACATATTTTTCTCCGAACAATACATATTTATTGATTAGTTTGTGAGTGTGTTTTTTTGTTTTTTTTTTGTTTTTAATTTTGGTTATTTTAATAATTCAACAGTGATTATTGCCTCGAGTAAAAATTATGCTGCCATCAACACAAATCGCGCTATTGCCCATATTATATATTTACATTCATATACGTATGTACATATGTATTTACTTAAGTATATACATATGTAGGTATTTGGTTGCCATTCGGTGACATACTAGCTGTGCAAACGCGCAGGCGTCACAAGCTTTGTAATAACATTTGACCTTTGTTACGCCATCAAACATTAGGTATTTGGAACTACATATCGTATGTAGGATGCATCTGTGCCCCAAGCTGTTTTTGCGGTGACATCACACTAAGCAATTTGGTGACTGTATAAAACGTGTCGTCACTTTATGCGGAAATTTCAAATTTAACGAACCTTTAACAGCCAAATAAAAATGCTAAATAACTGTAAAAGAAATTTGTTGCTTATGCAAGCGTTGAAAGAAATAAATATAAATGTAAAGTGAATATTTTATTTTATATAATTTTTATTAATATAGTGTGCTACACGAGTATGCTTATGCATATACATATTTAAATATGTTAATGTTGTAGCAGTATTTTTTTCTTGGCAAAATATAACTTATTTATTTAAGTTACGAAAACGTTTTATTCAAACGACAGTGTGAAAAGAGTTATGTGAGCCTAAATGTAGGCAACGATTTTACTTAGCTAATTTTATATCAAAAATAAATTTTTGAAAACGCTGCCTATATTAGGGCATTATAATGCTTATTTATGATAAAATTTTATCTTATTTTATTTTCCTCTCTGAATTACGTTTATTTCACTGACTTCCTCATTTGATACTCATTAAAAATACACAATTTTCTCAATCCAATCTATGAAGCTGGCTACACGTGTATAAACACCAGGTGTTCCCGTACCGCAACCAATGCCAAATGAGGTTAAACCAACTACATATGGCACTTCGTATTGATATTCACTGAGATTTCGGTACAGTATTAGGGGACCGCCAGAGTCACCCTGAAAATAAGAAAAAAAACAAAGCAATTGATAATGAAGACAGTAAAACTTTACAAACTGAATAATTTTTCTCCAGTTAAATCAATTTTTTTTTTTAAATTACTTCATTAATTAGCTGAGGGTAAATTTTGTTTTGCTCACCTGACAAGTGTCGCTTAATCTCACTGGGTCGCTAGCGCATATTTGAGAGTATATAATGCCATTTGTTTCATAATACTGAGTACACTCTCGATTGGATACGATTGTAAGGTTAGTCTTCATTAAAACAGACGATGATAAGCCCGCTAAATGAGTGTAAAAAATAAGCTTAAAAATGGGTAATCTAAATTAAAGTTAATAAATTTCTGCTCTAAAAGTGAGTCTAATTAAAATTTATGTTTTTATTTGGAGTTGAAACTTCACTACGAAAGTCTTGTTAAACAATAGTAAAATAGTTATTTTCTCCTCACCAAATTGCGTATTACCATAACCAATAGCGGTAACATTTGCTGTATGCAATGGCAGAGCCCAAGGACATGCCGGAGCAGTGTTGTCAAAACTTTCGGCACTGAAAAAAAAATTTAAGTAAATGAAGTCAAATGAAATAAAATAAATTAGAACATAATTAACTTAAATAAAAAATAATAATAACTGAAATTAAAAATGAAATAAATTATAAAAAAAAAAAAATAAAATAAAATATTACAAATTAAATTAAAATAAAATAAAACAAAATTAAATTAAATAAAAAATTTAAAAATTTCATAAAATAAAAGAATTTAAAAACGAAAAAATAAAATAATAGAATTAATAGAATAAAATAAAATAAAATAAAATAAAATAAAATAAAATAAAATAAAATAAAATAAAATAAAATAAAATAAAATAAAATAAAATAAAATAGTATAAAATAAAATAAAATAAAATGAAATAAAAAAAATAAAATAAAATAAAATAAAGTAAAATAAAATAAAATAAAATAAAATAAAATAATATAAAATAAAATAAAATAAAATAAAATAAAATAAAATAAAATTAAATTAAATTAAATTAATTAAAGAAAAAAATTAATAAATTAAAATAAAATAAAATAAAATAAAATAAAATTAAATTAAATTAAATTAATTAAAGAAAAAAAATAATAAAATAAAATAAAACAAAATAAAAAGAAATAAAATAAATTTAATTGAAATTAAATAAATAAAAAAAAAAATAAAATACAATAAATTAAAATAAAATAAAATAACATAAAAAAATAAATAAAATTAAATAAATTAACCTTAAGAAAATAAAATATAATTTAAAAATGCAATAAGAAAATAATAATAAATTTAAATAACAAATGCTAAAAAAGCAAAATCGACTAAAATTAAATATATTTATGTAAATGCACATATATGAGTCTAAACTTACTAATATTCATCCTTCAACCGTAAAATTGCTATGTCATTGTAAACATTTGGATGTTTATAGCCTGGATGTTCGTAAATTTGATCCACTTCAATATCCTCCGCCTCCGTATCATTCAAGTCGAAACCGCCCGGACGTACCACAATTGGTGGGTCACTGAAAGTATTATACATATTGCATATACAGTTGCGGTTATAAAAATTGTAGCAAAAAAAAAAAAATAATTGATCTATTATTCGAGTATTATTCAGTCAAAGAATTTTCTGTAAATATTATACCTATAATAAATTATTTTATTTACATAGAGTCAATAGATCATTATTAGGGAATTATAAACTACTATTTATTATTTTTTTTTAATATGTGTATGTAGTTATGCACTTACTCGGAATGGTACAGACAATGCGCTGCTGTTAATACATATTTGCGACTGATCAAAACGCCACCACATTTATATGAAATATTATTGGTGCCAAATAAAGCACGCCAGCCGATAGCTGCCTTTAAGCAAAAAAAAAAAAAAATAATAATAATAATTTGAAATATGCAATATATATTTTTGAATATAGGAAAGAAAAAATAATTAAATGTTTAGTCTATGGGGAGTTACATAATTTTGAAAAAAAAAAAGAAATTCTATTTTGTAATTATTTTCTTACCATAAATGGAAATTCATTACGTTTCGCTTGAGTACCATGAATGATAACACCATATATGCTGTGATCTGCCTCACATTCTTTTTAGGTTGTAGTGAAAGATTAAAAATTAATTAATATATAGGATAACTATTTAATATACATATGTATATACGAGTATGTATTTTACATAAATATATGCATACATTTGAATTTTTATACTTACGAATTTGCGATATTCTCTTCTCTGATGGCTTATCCACATGGGCACAACATATGTATTCCGTTGTTTCATTGTATTTACATACGCCTGAACATATTTTTTGTAAATCCTCGGTCATAGCTAAATAGGCGATTGTGGTTACATAGCGACCAAACCGGTTGCGTGGTGTCAGACAGGATTGATATTGATAGCAGCTGATTACTAATAAACAATAATAATAACAAATATCAATTACTAATAAAGTAGTTCAATAAAAATAATAAAAAAAACTGGAAAATTTTTAATACAACCCTTACCTATGGACACAAAGTATGCAGCTAAAATGTAAGTAAGCTTAGCAAAATTGATTAACTTCATGTCGTGTAAGTTGTGGCAAGCTACTGATCGCGAGGACGACTAAACTTGTTCTGAATCAATGCACAAAGTGAATGCACTTTCCAAAAATTTCAGTGAATAGAATACTGACGTAAGATTATTGCTTTTACACATACATACATACATACATATGTACATACATATGTATATCTTAGCCTTTCGGAAGAAAAATCAAAAGCAAACGGGGAAATATTTACCGGGACAGAAAAAATATAAAAAATTATTCTTCGGCAGGAAATGTCAAGCCCTCAGAGTGTATTTCGGTTTATAATTTATATTTTGAAAGTGTCATTTAATGAAACAGCTCCTAAATGTAGGCAGCGTGTTTTTTATTAAGGCAATACATGTTGCTTTAATAATAAAACATTATCTACATTTGTGCTCAATAAAGACGAAATATTATATTTTAGGAGCTTAAGTTTAATGCACTAATTCTGAAATAATATTAAAGATAGAACTATGCATTTATTTTTCATTTTCTTTATTAAAAAAAAATTTAAGCAAATTGAACAATTGAATATTTTTGTAAATATAAATTTTGAGACTTAACTAAGTTATTAGAAGACAATTTTCTCAATCCAATCTATATAACTAGCGACACGTGTATAAACTCCTGGCGTACCCGTGCCACAACCAATGCCGTACGAGGTTATACCAACAACATATGGTAGAACATGATAGAAACTACCAATATCACGGTACATTATGATTGGCCCGCCAGAATCACCCTGTAAAAGTTAATTTAAATGCAATTTATTTATTATGAATTTTTAAAGTGACATTTTCTTTTCATTTATAAAATAAAAATAAAATAGAATAAAACGTCCAACTCACCTGGCAGGTATCACCCTTTCTCACAGGATCATTAGCACATAACTGGGAGTAAATAATATTATCTGGTTTATAATACTGTGCGCACTCTTGATTTGGGAGGGTTTTGAGTTCGGCCTTAATTAAATTGGGTGATGATAATCCAGCTGTATAAGAAAGTTAGGCAGAGTTAGGGCTTTAATAATATTTTCATATTTCACACTCACCAAATTTCGTATTCCCATAACCGATGGCTGTAACATTTGCCTGATGCAAAGGTTGTGACCAAACACATGCTGGCCCCGCATTATCGACTTTACCAGGACTAATTTAACGTTAAAGAAATATTTTTTTATATAATTTTTTCTGTTTTCACACCGGCCATCTACTTACTTATACGGCTCCTTCAGGAGAATAATTGCTATATCGTTATATGAATCTGGATGATTATAGCCTGGATGTTCGTAGATCCTTTCGATTGCAATGTCCTTGGCTTCCTTATCATCGAGATCATAACCACCTGGCCGTACGACAATTGGGCTTTCACTGAAATATAGAATATTATGTATTATATTAGATGTGTAGTTTTTTGAAAATATTAATTATTAATAATTTTTCAGTTCAACGACTTACTTGGAATAATATAGACAATGTGCAGCTGTTAGTACATGTCTACTTGAGATCAGAGCGCCACCACATGCATAGGTGATCGTGTTGCCGCCAAATAAAGCTCGCCAGCCAATGGCTGCCTGTTGAAAAATTCATAGAAGCAAGTTCTACTAATTTGTTTATTTTATCGATTTTCAAATATATTCGAATTTAATTTATATATATATATATTTTTATATTCCTTAACATTTTTTTCGAACATACAATTTTAACTGGTTTGTTTCGGCCTTTTTTAAGTTGCCGAACACCGTCTTTTGCGATTTTCTCGAAAATTTCTATGCCTTCGAACACATGTCTTCGAATTTAAGTTTTTACAATTAAAACTTTTTCGAATTTAAGTTTTCCGAACTAAAATTTTTTCGAATATAAGTTTTTCAACTAAAATTTTTGGAATTTAAGTTCTTCGAACTAGAAATTTTTCGAATTTAAGTTCGAATTAAAATTTTTTCGAATTAAAATTTTTCGAATTAGATTTTTTTTCAACAAATTAGGTGATTTCAAAACTTTTTTTTTTCGAAAATATTGCTTTTCGGAATAAATTTCTAAGCACTTGTACCACAAGTTACATACATACATACATACCATGAATGGAAATTCATTACGTTGCGCTAGCACACCATTTGTTACGAACATATTATTATTGTAATTACGATGACTTCGAAGACATTCTGTAGTAAAGTGTGAAAAATATTAAATTATAAATATAAAAATGAATCATTAATAAAAAGAAAATTAAAAAAAAAAATCCAAATTAATTGATTACACATGCAATGCAAAATGACTTACGCTCTTCTGATATTCTTCTTTCGGCCGGCACATCTTGTCTACCGCAGCATATATATTTTGTTGTTTGATTATGACTACATACACCCAAACATAAATTTTGTTGTTTCTTCGACATTTTTTGATAACTCGATCGTGTTTCATAGTAGCCAAGCCGGTTTCTTGCTGTTAAACATATTTGATCTTCAAAGCAGGCCAATACAGTGGCGAAGAAAATTACTAAAGGAAAAGTAATTAAAAGTAAATAAAATTATTGGTTTCTATTAAATAAGACATTGATAAATTACTTTTCACCCAAAATTGTATACAAATTAATAGCAGGCGCTTAGTTGATGACATCTTATTCGCTTTTGCGTACTTTAAACTTCACTCTATAGCAAGTGACAAGCGACTGCGCGCAAGGACGACTAAACTTGTTCTATTCTCCCACTTATTGCAAGCTGAGTGTGGTGTTTCTAGCTTTCCAAGCATGTTTACCTAGAATACACATACCAGATGCACCTGTTCCTGCTTTTGCGGCTAACACTGCTAGGAAAATTCGCAGATACAAGTAAGGAGTTTTAAAGCAAATGTGTTTGTACATCTTTCTCTGTGAGTGTTTAGCTGTATGAAATTGTGTAGATCAATTTAATGTTTCAAATTTAAGCCCGATTTGTCTCAGTGTAATTAAGTTATGTTAGTCGGCAGGTAGCTCTACCAACAATCGGTGTGTAGCTACTATAAAAAATATAATTGTAATGTTTATAGCTTAATTCTTAAGGATATCACAAAGAGTCAGGGTCGCTAATTCAGAAATACTGCGCCTATAATTATGTTCGCTTCAACAAATTTATATATTTTCTTTTATTGAATTCTTACTGCATAGTCTTAGGCGCAGTGTGTATATTTCCTACAATTCCTTGTAGTTAATTATTTAAATTAATTAATTTAAAATTAAATTTATTAATTATTTAAATTATTTATTTCACTTTCTGTTATTGGAAATCTTACAAATATCCTTTCGTCATGCGTACTATAGCAATATGATTGTATAAACTTGGATATTCATATTTTGGATGTTCGATTATATGATCGATTTCATAATCAGTCGCCGTAGTACATATTTTTTGTAAATCCTCGGTCATAGCTAAATAGGCGATTGTGGTTACATATCGACCAAACCGGTTGCGTGGTGTTAGACAGGATTGATATTGATAGCAGCTGATTACTAATATACAATAATAATAACAAATAGCAATTACTAATAAAGTAGTTCAATCAAAATAATAAAAAAAACTGGAAAAAATTTAATATAACCCTTACCTATGGACACAAAGTATGCAGCCAAAAAGGCAAATAAGCTTAGCAAAATTGATTAACGTCATGTCGTGTAAGTTGTGGCAAGCTACTGATCGCGAGGACGACTAAACTTGTTCTGAATCAATGCAAAAAGGGAATGCATTTTCCAAGAATTTCAGTGAATAGACTACTGACGTAAGATTATTGCTTTTACACATACATACATGCATACATACATACATATGTATATCTTAGCCTTTTCGGAAGAAAAATCAAAAGCAAACGGGGAAATATTTACCGGGACAGAAAAAATATAAAAAACTATCCTTCGGCAGGAAGTGTCAAGCCCTCGGAGTAGGTTTCTGACTTGAATTAAAGGCTCCTCATGATAGAACCATCAACCGTTTGGCGTCGGCTTAGTATAAGCCTTACGCCCTTCCATTTGTTTGAAAAACATGACGACGCGAAACCACGAAAATCGCCTAATATATTGTATATACATTTATATATATAAATATGCTTCATCGAGTAAATCATAATTAAGCTTTCAGAATAAACCTATGTTAAGTCATAAGTCGAAAATCGCTCTGAATGCAAAGTTGAAATAGCGCTTGTCGCCAGTAAAAATAATTTATATTTTGAAAGTGTCATTTAATGAAATATCTCCTAAATGTAGGCAGCGTGTTTTTTATTAAGTCAATACATGTTGCTTTAATAATAAAACATTATCTACATTTGTGCTCAATAAAGACGAAATATTATACTTTAGGAGCTTAAGTTTAATGCACTAATTCTGAATTAATATTAAAGATAGAACTATGCATTTATTTTTTATTTTGTTTATTAAAAAAATTTGAAGCAAATTGAAAAATTGAAATTTTTTTGTAAATATAAATTTTGAGACTTAACTAAGTTATTAGAAGACAATTTTCTCAATCCAATCTATATAACTAGCGACACGTGTATAAACTCCTGGCGTACCCGTGCCACAACCAATGCCGTACGAGGTTATACCAACAACATATGGTAGAACATGACAGGCAATACCAATATCACGGTACATTATGATTGGTCCGCCAGAATCACCCTGTAAGAGTTAATTATTATGAAATTTATTTATTATGAATTTTTAAAGTGACATTTTCTTTTCATTTATAAAATAAAAATAAAATAGAATAAAACGTCCAACTCACCTGGCAGGTATCACCCTTTTTCACAGGATCATTAGCACATAACTGAGAGTAAATAATATCATCTGGTTTATAATACTGTGCGCACTCTTGATTTGGGAGGGTTTTGAGTTCGGCCTTAATTAAATTGGGTGATGATAATCCAGCTGCATAAAAGAAAGTCAGGCAGAGTTAGGGCTTTAATTATATTTTCATATTTCACACTCACCAAATTTCGTATTCCCATAACCGATGGCTGTAACATTTGCCTGATGCAAAGGTTGTGCCCAAACACAAGCTGGCCCCGCATTATCGACTTTACCAGGACTAATTTAACGTTGAAGAAACATTTTTTTATATAATTTTTTCTGTTTTCACACGGCTATCTACTTACTTATACGGCTCCTTTAGGAGAATAACAGCTATATCGTTATATGAATCCGGATGATTATAGCCTGGATGTTCGTAGATCCTTTCGATTGCAATGTCCTTGGCTTCCTTATCATCGAGATCATAACCACCTGGCCGTACGACAATTGGGCTTTCACTGAAATATAGAATATTATGTATTATATTAGATGTGATTGTTTTTTGAAAATATTAATTATTAATAAGTTCTCAGTTCAACGACTTACTTGGAATAATATGGACAATGTGCAGCTGTTAGTACATGTCTACTTGAGATCAGAGCGCCACCACATGCATAGGTGATCGTGTTGCCGCCAAATAAAGCTCGCCAGCCAATGGCTGCCTGTTGAAAAATTCGTAAAAGCAAGTTCTACTAATTTGTTTATTTTATCGATTTTCAAATATTTTCGAATTTAATTTTTTTTGAATTTTTATATTCCTTAACATTTTTTTCGAACATACAATTTTAACTGGTTTGTTCCGGCCTTTTTTAAAATGCTTAACACCTTTTTTCTTTTTTCATTTTCGAATTTCTATGCCTTCGACCTAATTTTTTTTCGAATTAAAATTTTTTCGAATTAAAATTTGTAGAATTATATTTTTTTTCAAAAAATTAGGTGATTTCAAAACTTTTTTTTTTCGAAAATATTGCTTTTCGCAATAAATTTCTAAGCACTTGTACCACAAGTTACATACATACATACATACCATAAATGGAAATTCATTACGTCGCGCTAGCACACCATTCACTACGAACATAGTACCATTAATGCGATGACTTCGAAGACATTCTGTAGTAAAGTGCGAAAATTAGTAAATTATAAATATAAAAATGAATCATTAATGAAAAGAAAATTAAAAAAAAAAATCCAAATTAATTGCTTACACATGCAAGTAAAATGACTTACGCTCTTCTGATATTCTTCTTTCGGCCGGCACATCTTGTCTACCGCAGCATATATATTTTGTTGTTTGATTATGACTACATACACCCAAACATAAATTTTGCTGTTCCTTTGACATTTTTAGATAACTCGATCGTGTTTCATAGTAACCAAGCCGGTTTCGTGCTGTTAAACATATCTGATCTTCAAAGCAGGCCAATGCAGTGGTCAAGAAAATTACTAAAGGAAGAGTAATTAAAAGTAAATAAAATTATTGGTTTCTATTAAATAAGACATTGATTGATAAATTACTTTTCACCCAAAATTGTATACAAATTGATGACATCTTCTTCGCTTTTGCGTACTTTAAACTTCACTCTAAGGCAAGTGGCAAGCGACTGCGCGCAAGGACGACTAAACTTGTTCTATTCTCCTACTTATTGCAAGCTGAGTGTGGCGTTTCGGGCTTTCCAAGCATGTTTACCTAGAATACACATACCAGATGCACCTGTTCCTGCTTTTGCGGCTAACACTGCTAAGAAAATTCGCAGATACAAGTCAAAGGCGAGAGAACTAAAGAATTTTAAAGCAAATGTGTTTGTATAATTTTAAAGAAATCTTTTCCTGAAAGTGTTTAGCTGTATGAAATTGTGTAGAACAATTTAATGTTTCAAATTTAAGCCTAATTTCTCTCAGTGTAATTCAGTTATGTTAGTTGGCAGGTAGCTCTACCAACATTCGGTGTGTAGCTACTATAAAAAAAAATATAATTGTAATGTTTATAGCTTAATTCTTAAGGATATCACAAAGAGTCAGGGTCGCTAATTCAGAAATACTGCGCCTATAATTATGTTCGCTTCAACAAATATATATATTTACTTTTGTTGAATTCTTACTGCATAGTTTTAGGCGCAGCATGTTATTTCCTAAAATTCCTTGTAGAGTTAATTATTTAAATTAATTAATTTAAAATTAAATTTATTAATTATTTAAATTATTTATTTCACTTTCTGTTATTGGAAATCTCACAAATATCCTTTCATCATGCGCACTATAGCAATATCATTATATAAACTTGGATACTCATATTTTGGATTTTCGATTATCTGATCGATTTCATAATCAGTCGCCGTAGTACATATTTTTTGTAAATCCTCGGTCATAGCTAATAGGCGATAGCGACCAAACCGGTTGCGTGGTGTTAGACAGGATTGGTATTGATAGCAGCTGATTACTAATATACAATAATAATAATAATAATTATCAATTACTAATAAAGTAGTTTATTAAAAATAATACAAATAAACTGGAAAAAATTTAATATAACCCTTACCTATGGACACAAAGTATGCAGCTAAAATGCAAGTAAGCTTAGCAAAATTGATTAACTTCATGTCGTGTAAGTTGTGGCAAGCTACTGATCGCGAGGACGACTAAACTTGTTCTGAATCAATGCACAAAGTGAATGCACTTTCCAAAAATTTCAGTGAATAGAATACTGACGTAAGATTATTGCTTTTACACATACATACATACATACATATGTACATACATATGTATATCTTAGCCTTTCGGAAGAAAAATCAAAAGCAAACGGGGAAATATTTACCGGGACAGAAAAAATATAAAAAATTATTCTTCGGCAGGAAATGTCAAGCCCTCAGAGTGTATTTCGGTTTATAATTTATATTTTGAAAGTGTCATTTAATGAAACAGCTCCTAAATGTAGGCAGCGTGTTTTTTATTAAGGCAATACATGTTGCTTTAATAATAAAACATTATCTACATTTGTGCTCAATAAAGACGAAATATTATATTTTAGGAGCTTAAGTTTAATGCACTAATTCTGAAATAATATTAAAGATAGAACTATGCATTTATTTTTCATTTTCTTTATTAAAAAAAAATTTAAGCAAATTGAAAAATTGAATATTTTTGTAAATATAAATTTTGAGACTTAACTAAGTTATTAGAAGACAATTTTCTCAATCCAATCTATATAACTAGCGACACGTGTATAAACTCCTGGCGTACCCGTGCCACAACCAATGCCGTACGAGGTTATACCAACAACATATGGTAGAACATGACAGGCAATACCAATATCACGGTACATTATGATTGGTCCGCCAGAATCACCCTGTAAAAGTTAATTTAAATGCAATTTATTTATTATGAATTTTTAAAGTGACATTTTCTTTTCATTTATAAAATAAAAATAAAATAGAATAAAACGTCCAACTCACCTGGCAGGTATCACCCTTTCTCACAGGATCATTAGCACATAACTGGGAGTAAATAATATCATCTGGTTTATAATACTGTGCGCACTCTTGATTTGGGAGGGTTTTGAGTTCGGCCTTAATTAAAGTGGGTGATGATAATCCAGCTGCATAAAAGAAAGTCAGGCAGAGTTAGGGATTTAATAATATTTTCATATTTCACACTCACCAAATTTCGTATTCCCATAACCGATGGCTGTAACATTTGCCTGATGCAAAGGTTGTGCCCAAACACAAGCTGGCCCCGCATTATCGACTTTACCAGGACTAATTTAACGTTGAAGAAACATTTTTTTATATAATTTTTTCTGTTTTCACACCGGCTATCTACTTACTTATACGTCTCCTTCAGGAGAATAATGGCTATATCGTTATATGAATCTGGATGACTATAGCCTGGATGTTCGTAGATCCTTTCGATTGCAATGTCCTTGGCTTCCTTATCATCGAGATCATAACCACCTGGCCGTACGACAATTGGGCTTTCACTGAAATATAGAATATTATATATTATATTAGATGTGATTGTTTTTTGAAAATATTAATTATTAATAATTTCTCAGTTCACCGACTTACTTGGAATAATATAGACAATGTGCAGCTGTTAGTACATGTCTACTTGAGATCAGAGCGCCACCACATGCATAGGTGATCGTGTTGCCGCCAAATAAAGCTCGCCAGCCAATGGCTGCCTGTTGAAAAATTCATAGAAGCAAGTTCTACAAATTTGTTTATTTTATTGATTTTCAAATATTTTCGAATTTAATTTTTTTTTTATATTCCTTAACATTTTTTTCGAACATACAATTTTAACTGGTTTGTTTCGGCCTTTTTTAAAATGCTTAACATCGTCTTTTTTCATTTTCGAATTTCTATGCCTTCGACCTAAGTTTTTTTTTCGAATTAAAATTTTTTCAAAATAAAATTTTTAGAATTATTTTTTTTTTTTTTAAATTAGGTGATTTCAAAACTTTTTTTCGAAAATATTGCTTTTCGGAATAAATTTCTAAACACTTGTACCACAAGTTACATACATACATACCATAAATGGAAATTCATTACGTCGCGCTAGCACACCATTCACTACGAACATAGTACCATTAATGCGATGACTTCGAAGACATTCTGTAGTAAAGTGCGAAAATTAGTAAATTATAAATATAAAAATTAATCATTAATGAAAAGAAAATTAAAAAAAAATCCAAATTAATTGCATACACATACAATGCAAAATGACTTACGCTCTTCTGATATTCTTCTTTCGGCCGGCACATCTTGTCTACCGCAGCATATATATTTTGTTGTTTGATTATGACTACATTCACCCAAACATAAATTTTGCTGTTCCTTTGACATTTTTAGATAACTCGATCGTGTTTCATAGTAACCAAGCCGGTTTCGTGCTGTTAAACATATTTGATCTTCAAAGCAGGCCAATACAGTGGCCAAGAAAATTACTAAAGGAAAAGTAATTAAAAGTAAATAAAATTATTGGTTTCTATTAAATAAGACATTGATTGATAAATTACTTTTCACCCAAAATTGTATACAAATTGATGACATCTTCTTCGCTTTTGCGTACTTTAAACTTCACTCTATGGCAAGTGGCAAGCGACTGCGCGCAAGGACGACTAAACTTGTTCTAGTCTCCCACTTATTGCAAGCTGAGTGTAGCGTTTCGGGCTTTCCAAGCATGTTTACCTAGAATACACATACCAGATGCACCTGTTCCTGCTTTTGCGGCTAACACTGCTAAGAAAATTCGCAGATACAAGTCAAAGGCGAGAGAACTAAAGAGTTTTAAAGCAAATGTGTTTGTATAATTTTAAAGAAATCTTTTCCTGTAAGTGTTTAGCTGTATGAAATTGTGTAGAACAATTTAATGTTTCAAATTTAAGCCTAATTTGTCTCAGTGTAATTCAGTTATGTTAGTTGGCAGATATACCAGGTGTACAAGTATGAAATGTCGGTTCGAACATATAGATGTCTCGCAAACGTAAATATTTATCGATTTATCGATGTCGAGTTTCGTGCCGAATAAAGAGCAAACGCGGACAGTGTTAATTTTCTGTTTTCATTTGAAGAAAACAGCTGCGGAATCGCACCGAATGCTTGTTGAAGCCTTTGGCGAACAAGTACCAACTGTGAAAACGTGTGAACGGTGGTTTCAACGCTTCAAAAGTGGTGATTTTGACGTCGACGACAAAGAGCACGGAAAACCACCAAAAAGGTTCGAAGACGCCGAACTGCAAGCATTATTGGATGAAGACGATGCTCAAACGCAAATACGGCAAGCTACCAACAACAATTGATCAATTTGAACCGTGCGCTTCAGAGAAAACGACCGGAATATCAAAAAAGACAACACAAGGTCATTTTTCTCCATGACAACGCTCCATCACATACGGCAAGAGCGGTTCGCGACACGTTGGAAACACTCAATTGGGAAGTGCTTCCGCATGCGGCTTACTCACCAGACCTGGCCCCATCCGATTACCACCTATTCGCTTCGATGGGACAAGCACTCGCTGAGCAGCGCTTCGATTCTTACGAAAGTGTGAAAAAATGGCTCGATGAATGGTTCGCCGCAAAAGACGATGAGTTCTACTGGCGTGGAATCCACAAATTGCCCGAGAGATGGGAAAAATGTGTAGCTAGCGACGGCAAATACTTTGAATAAATGATTTTCTCTTTTTCCACAAAATTTAACGTGTTTTTTGATTTAAAAAAAACGACATTTCATACTTGTACACCTGGTATATGACTATTGCAACTGGTTTCTTCTTCCAAGGCAATTATCCACGATGGTCGCTCAATAACTGCTAATGCTAATATGAAATCGATTTTTTTTTAAAACGTATATAATTTTTTAAATATTACATATTTATTTGTTTATTCTTGTTGTTATAACTTTAATATTATTTTTTCCAGTTATCTCACTTATTTATGAATTGTGTCTTCAATCCAATCAAAATATTCCGAAATACGCGTATAAATTCCTGGTGTGCCAGTACCACAACCAATTCCGAATGAGGTTATGCCCACTATATAGGCCATTGGTAGGAAGCCATCTAGGTGATCATACATAATTAGCGGTCCACCAGAGTCACCCTGTAGCATTAAAGAGGAAAATCATAATCTTAGTTAAATTAAATTATCTATTAGCAGAAATTAAATTGAGTTCACACACAGTCCATTAAGCTCATGTGATTACTGCTAAGAGAAAAAGTGTTTTTATTTTTTTACAAAAATTTGGTTGGTTTTTAAATTAAAAAGAGCATATATTAATTAAATATATTTTAATGTCTTTGTCTGTAACTTTTTATCTCTATATAATTTATATATATATATTTTTTTTTGTTTACTCTTTTAATTAATTTTTCATTGAAGAGCAAACGCTTTCCTTTCTTATTTTTACAGCTCAAATAATATTTCAAAATGTATTTATTACAATTTTACGCACACTAGCATTTAAGTATAGTAAATTGTGTATCAATCAAGCGTATGTCTGAACACAATTTAGCTGTCATATTAGTTTAATTTACTCGATAAAATAAATATTACAAACCTGGCAAGTATCACGCAACTTCTCATAATCTTTCGCACATAATTGTGTTGAAATTACGCCAGAATTCAATACATCATCTTGTTCGTAATGTTCATTACATTCATCGTTAGAAATTGTAGACAAACTAGTTTTCATTAGGAGCGGTGAAGAAGTGCCAGCTCAAAGAAAAATATTATAAATTTTAATATTGTGTAAATTAAATTAATAAAGATTACGCTAAGTTCGCCAAGAACCTCACCAAATTGTGTATCACCATAACCAATAGCTGTAACTTGTTGCTCATCCACCGGCCCATACCAGACGCAAGCTCTACCAACATTCGGTGTGTAGCTACTATAAAAAAAAATATAATTGTAATGTTTATAGCTTAATTCTTAAGGATATCACAAAGAGTCAGGGTCGCTAATTCAGAAATACTGCGCCTATAATTATGTTCGCTTCAACAAATTTATATATTTTCTTTTATTGAATTCTTACTGCATAGTTTTAGGCGCAGCATGTATGTGTCCTAAAATTCCTTGTAGATTTAATTATTTAAATTTTTCACTTTCTGTTATTGGAAATCTTACAAATATCCTTTTGCCATGCGCACTATAGCAATATCATTGTATAAACTTGGATATTCATATTTTGGATGTTCGATTATCTGATCGATTTCATAATCAGTCGCCGTAGTACTATTCAAATCGTAACCACCTGGACGTACCACAACTGGTGGATCACTACGAAAATAAGTTTAATTAAATATTATTTAAAAATATCTAAAACATTCTCATAGCTACAGTCAACCTTGAGTGATAGAAACAATGTGCCGCTGTTAACAAATATCTGCTGCCGATCAATGTGCCACCGCAGTTATAGGCTATACTCTCGGTGCCATCCTTATTTCTGACTCTCCAACCTAGAGCTGCCTGTTGCGGAAGGGATTTTTAATTATTTTTAATTATTATTTTTACTTATTTTACCATGAAGGGAAATTCATTGGGCTTTGCCACCTCACCAAATGTAACAAAACCATAGGGTCGATGCGCATCTAGGCATGCTGTGGGGTAAAATTGAAATTAATATATACTGAAAAAAAGCCGTATAAATTTACTCAGTTAAATATATAAGTAGTTCAAAAAATCTCTTCAAGAACTTCTGCGGAAGTTTACCAAGGTACTTCTTAGCTACTTTTGGGTGCATTCCAAAAGTGAAATATTTCTTAACCTACTATCGGAACAAAAAATATCTAAAGAAATAATTTTTGAAAAGCTGAAATGAGATCATTAAGTGTTGAGAGTAGCAGAAGCACGAAAAATTTGATTGATTTTTATTGATTTTTAACAGAAAATATCACATGACAATTATCGAATCACATCAACCCAAGAGATGTGACTTTTGAATTAAACAAAAAAGAAATATATGTATGTACATATTTAAATTTATGATCATATTATAACATCCCTGAGATCATAAATATCATTTTATGTCCGATACTTTGCTCATCACTGTCTAGATTAGAACATTAAGGGGTTTTCTATGTTGTATCGTAAGGATCACTCTATGTTTATATAAAATGTCTCAAATATTTTGGGTGCTCGTCTCTTAAGGATAGGCAATGTCTTGATTAATCCTTTTTGTGAGCAAAATCATAGCTTTAGCGTCACTCGTCATATTATTATTATTAGATCACATAAAGAGTCATACACTCACCATATAGGCTTTTACATCACGTGATATGAGATCGTATGATATTCAGATCACATAAACAGCCATACATTCACCATATATGGTATATGACATCACGTGATATAAATTTGTATGATATGACATATGATATGATATCACGTCAAATTAATTAGATATTTATTATTATGATAAAATTATTTGCCCGATTAGTAAAATTTCAGAGTTTCTCACATTATTAAACTTTTAGCATACTTTGTTTAAACTAAATATTGTATTTCTATGTGAGCAAAGATCTCTTAAAATGCCATTTATTTACTCACATGTATAAAGTAAGCGATATTTCTCCGGTCTCGAGTTAAAGGTGCAACAAATAAGTGTTACATTTTTATCTCGGCAATATCCTGCACATTGGATTTTTTGTCTCTCCGAACGTTTTTCCATTTCTTCAGCTGTATAATAGTTACCCTTAAAGTTCTGCGGCGAGTAACATTCTTGAAAATCATGACAAGCATCCACCAGGCGCAACAAAGGTACGACTAATTGCGTAAAAATAAGTGATAAGTTGTTAAGTTTATTATATTTATTTTACTTTTTATTTATAATTATTATTTTTTACTCTTTATGGCTTAAATACCATCGAATACTTGCCAATTATTAATATTTCAAAAAATTCGCTTAAACAATGCATCTTAAACAATAAGTTGACTGATTTGTTGTGTAAACGAAACTTGAATGCAAGCATTCATCGTCGCCGCTAAATATTAGAGTATAATTGTTATAAACAATAAGGTTTAAAACATGTTTAGCTAACAATAAGAGAGTTAATAACGCCTCTAAGCTGTGGGAAACAAATTCTTGAGCTGAGAATTGACTCTTCTAACTGGTTTTTGTATTGAAAAGAAATTATTTTCTCAATATCATTTTAATAATAACATTTTGCTTATTATATGTTTTTTTTGTTTCTAAATAACATCAATTTATTTTATGCATGTGTGCTTTCATATTTATATTTTTTAATGAAAAAAACACACTCAGTGTGGTGGCGAATATTTTTTTGGATTTTTCAGCTTCTCTATATAATATTGAAGCAATATTTCGAGCTCTCATTTAAAATCTGGAAGTCAGTCTTGCGGTAAAATCTAAGCGATGTTAATAGCGGAATTCCAGGAAAAACCGAAGTTCTTTTGTTAGAATATATTATTGAATTATTTCCTGAGGTTTTTGCGATAAAGTAAAATAGATATTTTCTTTTTTTGCGAAAATACTACTCAGAGACTAGAAACACAATTTCAATGACTTCTAAACAATTTGTGGATCACGATATTAGTGAACATGTAGTACGTTGTAACTCGGGATTAAAATAGCCGTGAACGAGAAATGGTACTTACGATTATTTCGAATCATCTCACGGTGATATGACGATGTAGGGCCACCAGTTAAAGGCGCAAAGATGTAGGAGAAGTCATTTCAAATCTCATAGAAAAGTTTCTGAGAACTTATTTTGTAAGCGCTAATAAAAAAGACACCAACTAAAAAAAGAAAAGCTTCTTCAATAAGATTTCTAAAAAACCAACAGGTGGAGAGCTCTGCGAAGAGCATTTGCTGACGCCAAGTGAGGAGCTTATTATTGAAGTATTTATCTTTTGAAGCTCATTTTCTATAGGTTCAAATTTCTCATAATTTTCGTTATTCTTTATCTGTATTCGAAAAATTAATTTTATTTATATGATTTTATTTTCGGGTAAAGTTTGACACTTTCCATTCATTGTGACTTATGGTAAAAGAACGACCAAACACCGGTGGAACTTAAAATCTTTTGAGAGTAAAAAGGAACCTCATTATATTATTCTTTTCACCTTTATAATAAGTTCTTTAATGTTAATAAATTTCTTGATCATGGTGTATTGTTTAAGCGGGTTTTACCTTCATTAAACCCATCAATTGCATTATTCCTAAAGCTTATTTTAACTTTACTTTCTTACGGCGTTATGATGGTAATTTCATGGATATATGCACACGTAAAATTCTATATAATTTCTTGGTTCGTTCAAAGCATACTCCAGAGCTTAAAATGGAATTCAATTTATTCTACACATTCTTCTAGAATTGAAAGTGTCCAACGTAGGTTGGACATTTTCCATTATTACAATTATGACCTTATCTTTAGAACACTCTCTGAATTCCATAGCATCATAGCGTTCTGTAGAAAAGCTGGGTGGTTTCGATAAATGACCTCACTTAATAATAAAAGTGTATGAAAGAACCTGTGTTGAGGCTAATTTAAATATATTAGGTGTAGTAAAAAGAAATCCATTATTTTTCACCTTGTATCTCGCGTTGTATAAGTCTGATCGGGTTCCACTAGATGGCGTTAGAAAGATGACAACTCGTACTAAAAACTTTTCGACAGTTTTCTTATTGGTTGATTCAATTTTATTTGACCTATAATAAGGGCTAGGATAAAGACGAAAACGTGAATAGCGTTTATGGTCCGGATACTGTAACAGACAATCGGCGCAATTTTCATTTCGTCGATTCCGTTCCGGTAATTTCCATGTCACAGATGCAACACGCATTGGACATTGTTAAGTCTAACCGTCATGTAAGCATTGTTTCGATTGCACAAAAACCCATTTGGAACCATTTGAATAAGTCTGGATACGAAAAGAAACTCGATGTATGGGTGCCATAAGAGTTAATGCAAAAAAACCTCATCGCTGTTGAATCGCAATAAAATCGACCCATTTCTGAAGCGGTTGGCGACTGGCGATAAAATGTGGACTAACGACAACGTCAAGCGGAAACGGTCGTGGTCGAACGTGAGCCGGCGGAAACGGTGGCCAAGCCAGGATTGACGGCCAGGAAGGTGTTGCTGTGTGTTTGGTGGGATTGGCAGGGAATTATCTACTATAAGATGCTCTCATACGGAAAAACTCTTAACTCAAAACTGTGCTGTCAATAATTGGACCGTCAGAAGAAAGCAATCGCTCAAAAGCGGTCATCTTTGGACAATAGGAGAGGAATTGTGTTCCATCAGGACAAAGCTAGGCCACACACTTCACATTGTGACTCGCCAGAAGCTCCGGGAGCTTGGTTGGGAGGCTCTTATGCATCCACCTTGTAGTCCGGACCTGACACTAAGTGATTACCATCTGTTCCTGTCCATGGCGAACAATTTTGCTGGTCAAAAATGCGCTTCAAGAGAGGTTTGTGAAAATTGACTGTATCAATTTGTTGCCAATAGGAACGAGTGCTTCTATGAGAGAAGCATAATGAAAATACCTTTAAAGTGACAACAAGTTATCAGGGTTTTCAAAAATTGGCTTCAACTTCTGTGTTTTCGAACACGTGACGTGATGGGAAGTTTGTGAAAAATCAATACCAAAATACTGTGCCCCATTTTATTCGCAAAACCCATACAGAGCAGTGTTATCAGTGATTAATCTAGGAATATCCAAAGAAATATCATCAATAAATTTTTTTTTAGAGTCACTCGACATATTAGCATTTATTCAAAATGTATTCTTTAATAATAAAAAATATACTTTATTTATTCTGCCATTGCGCGATATGTCACATTTTCAATCCAATCAATATATTCGGAAATACGCGTATAAACACCTGGAGCACCAGTGCCGCAGCCAATACCAAACGAGGTTATACCAACAACGTACTCGTATAATGTTGTGTAGTAGATGTCTTCTTCCCATATGAACTTAATAAGCGGACCACCAGAGTCGCCCTAAAAGTATTATATGTATAAATAAAACACAATTTTAGTATTTCCTAAAATGAAATATACTTCTCACCTGGCAGGTGTCCCTTAATACTACTTCTTTCTCTTCTTTGTCCTTAGCACAAATCTGCGTTGAAATAATTCCATCACATAGATTGCCACTATCCGGTTCGTAGTGTGCTTTGCATTCCTCGTTGTGAATTGTTGTTAAATTCGTTTTCATTAGTAGCGGTGAGGACACGCCAGCTGAAAGGACGTTTTGTTTTTTTTTTCATAAATTCAAAGAGTATTTTATGTTTGCCGCACTTACCATACTGCGTGTCGCCATAACCGATGACTGTAACATTTCCTTCAACAGTAGGTTTATGCCAGAGACAAGCTGGTGCATCGTGAAATGGATTTCCGCTTTTATGGTGATTTGAAAATAAAGTATGTATTTTTTTTTAATATTATTTCTTTATTTTATAATATATTTTTTTTACTCACTAAAACTCTGTCTTCAGACGTATAATCGCAATGTCATTATACGCAGAGGGATATTCGTAGTTGGGATGCTCTATAACTTCTTCTATTTCCAAATCCCACGCCTCGGTATCGTTTAAAGCGAAACCACCAGGTCGTACTACAACCGGCAGATCGCTGAAAAATACAATGTGTTATTAATTTTTTTTTTTTGAAAATTTATTATTAAAAAAATGCATATATGTACCTCGAATGATATAGACAATGTGCTGCTGTGAGCACATAACCTCGTTCATATATCGTGCCACCACATTTATAAACTATTGTCCAGTTACCACTCAACTCATCTTTAACGCGCCAACCCAAGGCGGCCTAAAAGTAATAACAAAAATTAAACAGTTTAATAATATCAATAAGCAATTCATGAAGATGCCGCACAAAAAACTGCGAAATTTTATTTCGTCGACACGAAATTATTCTCGTGAAAATCTTAAGGGTCTCTATTGCTGGTAAACTTTTGATAAACTCTATGCACCTATGAAAGCTGGTAAAAATGATGTCGTAGAGATTGTTAGACTGCAAATCACTTAATCTAGTTTATGTTGAGGCGTTAATGTGATATTTTTATCACGGTCTTAATGATTTTGGCCCTTATAACAAGCTGAATTAGATTTTCAATATTAGTTAGATATACCACAAGATTTTTCGAAGGATGTGACTTGTGACTTACCCGTTGCGAGTTCTGCATCAATTCAATAAAGGTGAATAGGTATATTTAAGATATTTGCTATTAATCCACCGACTCTGCACGGTGCTCAGATTAGCCCTGAGTCAGAGACCAAGTTTCTAGAAGTTTACTTAGCCCTGAGTCAGAGGCCAAGTTTCTAGGAGTTTACTTAGACAAGAGATTAAAATGGCGAAACAACATATTAGAGAGATACGAGAGGGTGCTATGGGGCTTAAGTTCTTGGATTTACCGCCGGATCTGTGTATCATTGGAAGACTAACACTCTTTGATGAGGCAATTGTGTGGAAGGAAACATGGAATATAAAACACCATACTCCTGATGCCACTGTTAAAATAAGCACAGATGGTTAAAAACTTGAGAGCGGTGATGTCGGTGATGTCCCACGTAACTCTCTTTTACGCTGCCTCTCGGCAGGGAATTTAAACTCCTCCCAGTGTATTTCTGACATGAAATAAAAGCTTAGAATACATTCTAGGCTCCTCTCTTTGTTGGAAAAACATCAACTCTACAAAACATTCTCAAAGAAAGCATACTTTCCCTTGCACTGGCCGTAGTCATAGAGATATCGAGGTTGAACGTATTAGGCAAGATACGATGTGTTTTATTGCTTCTCAAGGAATTTAATCTATAAACAGAACACCATAAGGCGGTCTGAAACCACAAACCGGGTACAAATGGCACATAAATAGCACACTAGAAATACATTCGTTAAAATGAAGGGACATGCCAAGGTAATATGAGCTCTGCATGAACACCGCCAGATAGGATGGCAAGTAGAGAGAGAGAGAGAGAGAGAGGAGGGAGAGATAGGCTTCAAGAGCTGCAAGGATGGCCATTAGGAGTATTTTGAAAGAAAACATTTTTCGTTTCTACATAAACTTAATTTATCAACAGTTCTTTTATTTTTCGATTTTGATAGCGATAGTTTTTCAACGGCCTATGTTTACCGATCGAACTAAGTTGTAACGTAATATAGTCCCGAACTGAAGACCTAAAAATGTTTATATTGAAAAATTAGTTCGATTGGAATTTAAAATATTGACTTTAAATTTTTTTTCTTTCATTCCGCTTTGTTTAATGTCTACCCATTCTACCTCTCATTGCCAACGCACATACATACGTACCATAAAAGGAAATTCGTTGTCCTTAGCCAATTTGCCTTTTATAATGAAGTTACGTTTTAAATGGTGGAATTTGCAAGCTAAACACACAAAAATTTAACAACTCAATATAAAAAACACACATAGATGTCCTACTTGTCTCCGAAATCCTTTCCAATTTAACAGTGGCATCGTAAGCACAACAACGCAAGCGTGCAGATGTACTGTTATGCTGGCAAAAGCCATCGCAGAGTGTTTTATCCGTAATGTATTCATAATTTTCCTCCGTCACATAGCGACCACTGTAATTGCGTGGCGTCAAACAATCTTGATAGGCATAGCAAGCGTCCACTGATTGAATGTTCAATACTAAATGCAATAATAAATGGTTTATATTATATTTCCTGTTAGCTTTCAAAATTACAAAAAAAATTACCGATTATTTGAAATATTGTGGCAAAAAATATGCAGTTGAAAAATGAACTTTTCGTACTACGATTTATGCACATTTTAGTATTTTCCTTAAGCGCTTGAACAACTATTTTACTGCGAAGTAAATGCGAGAATGCAGCCATGAAGTGTATTGTTTCAAACTAAAACTTAAGAAAACTAAGCACAGTGGGTCGTTGACAAGGATTTTGGGCTAGAAAAAATTTCAAATATTTTTAAAACTATTTTTAAAACTAAATAATATAATTATATATAAAAAGTTTTAAATAGAAAGGCTTACAATTTCCTTTTGAAACAATATCTGAAAATTCTAAAAAAAAATATTTTACAATTAAGGAACTCATTGCTTTTCCAGTTTTTTCTAAGTAAGTTTAAAGTAAACCAAAAAATTCATTTTCACTTAATTAAAATATTTAATAATTTGAATCTATTTCGCATTCTGCACAATTTTAAAAACATTTTATTAACACAATTTTATTTGTTGCTGCGTGTATTTATTTTATTCGTTCCGTGCTACGAACTCTCTCGACAACTGTGAGAAAATTATAAAACCCGTTTTTTTATTTGAATGCACGCAGTATATGTAGTATAGTATGTATGTATGTATGCAAGTTAAGCTTATAGAATAAATCAACTGTCAGCTGCCACATTTTTATTATAAATTCTTTTTCATAGTAATTGCGCTAATAAGCTTATTGTGAGACATACTAAAACATTTTTAATGTACTCTCATGTACATAGGTATATATGTATGTACAAACATCTATTCATTAGGGTTAGAATTGCATTTAAACTCTATTAAATCAAGAAAATTTATAAAATAAAGATTCTCAGTAAACGAAAACTATATATTAATTTAAGCTGTATAAACAGACGACCTACTTTTTTATTATTATAATCGGACCGATTCTTTTGGCGACTGCGGTAGCCGCGTGGTTAGCATTGCGTACTGCCATTCGAAAGGCCCGGGTTCAAATCCTGGTGTCTTACTAACATCCAAAAAGTTATAGAAAGTCAATTTAAACAAAAAGTAAAAGCTAAATTTTCTAATTGCAGTCGGCTCTCGGCAACCCTTCCGAGTGTATTTCTGACATGAAATAAGGGCTCCTCATAAGAAACCATCAGCAGTTCGGAGCCGGCTTAGTATAAACCGTAGGTCCCTCTATTTGTTGGCAAAACATCAAGACGCAAAACCACAAATTGGAGGAGGAGCTCGACCGAAAATCGTTTCAGCGGTTAAAAAGCGTCAATTGTATATATGCAACATATATAGATATAATCCGACCGAATAGGCATTTCCATTCATGTTGATGAAACCGCTCGTAGTTAGGTTAGGTTAAGTTGAATTGGTCCCATCGTGTTGCCAGACATACCACACACGACCAAGCTGCACTTCTACACTCCTTTTGTCTCCTTGGCTATTACCGATTGAAGGACCGACGCCGAACTGCAATGTTCCGTTAATAACCATACCAGTAGCTTGGAGTCCGGTCTCTTTACCGCTAGTAAAAACTATGCAAGTTTTTAGCATAGTTTTCAGGATTCTGTAGCCCTTAGCTCTTTCAAAGAGTCTATTCGCCTGAAGACCAAGGATTACTTCTTGCGTTTGCTTCACTTCTCATTACTATTTAAGACAGTATCGCATCTTCACATATTGCGACCACATCCGACATCGTGCTATATGAAATGAAGGTCTTTATGGCAGCTTGGCTAACCACATAAGTGTGGAAAGCCAGCACACTGCAGTAGCTCTGCGGCCATTTTAATGGCAAAAAACGGCTTGGAAGATACTGCAATGGTTGGGTAGCTTTTTTACTCTAGTTGGAAGCAGTAAACTGAAGCGCATACTCCTTCGTTCATTTCAGTTGTATAAGTAAAGATATGAAGAGCTTTGTTTGGATATTTTAGACTTTGTTCCAGCAGTTCACCTCGATTGTAGCTGATAACAGCTTCCTGAAAGTGGTCGCGCTATTCCGACTCTCAGCTGCCTAGAAGTGTATAACCTCCGTAGCAGTTAGGAGTGCCCTGTTTTTAACCACTTGATTTGCCGGTGGAATACTCAAAATCACATGTAGCGCTGCGATTGTCATCATTGAAAATCTTAAGGCCCATTAAAGCCTATCCATACGTGTATTTGTTTCAACTCTCCCTCATTGCTTTGCTTAATAATCTGAAATTTCAACATATCCGTGGCTTGTGGTCAAGCGTCCACGAAAAATAAGGCCAACTAGCTGTACAAGTATATAGTACAACGAAATAGGTATAGCGACAGAGAGTGATGGAAAATTGAGAGGTGAGATTTTACTCCTATACCTCTAAACAACTATATTTTAAAAGTGGCAGTAGATTCGAAAAATAGACTTAACTAGGTGTAGACAGAGGGAATTGTAAAATAGAGCTTTCTTCTAGACATGACGGAAATGAGGCATAGTAAGGTAGGATAACCTCGGAAAGTCGGGAGATATTGTTTCCATATCGCCAATGAAAAAATATAGCATTGTCAACAACTGTAGGAACACGTGTATGTTAAGCTCGCTGGTGAGCAACTCCACAGTTCCATTATCTGGGTTCGCGTCCATATAAATACTCAGTATTGAAGGAGCTGGTGAGTTAGCAAAATCAGGGCCATCATCTGATGAACTCGCGGCGGACTATGAACATTGAAATTTGAGAGAATAGCTAAAAGTGACAGGACAAGAACCATTTATTAGATCTTCTTCATCTTTATTGGCGTAGACTCGGCTTACACGATTATAACCGAGTTAACTACTGCGCGCCTCCTTTTTGCTGAATGCCATGTTCAGCCTGGTCCTTTCTCATCTGGTCTTTCCAACGGATCTCATCTTGCTCTTGCTCTGCATCGAAAAATTTCAAAGCTGGTGTATTCTTATCCATCCGAACCCACGACCTAGTCAGCATAGCCTCCGTCTCTTGACTCGCTGGGATTATGTCAGTGTCGGCGTATATCTCGCACAGCTCATCTTTCTATCGACTGCGATATTTGTCGTTGTCAAATAATATCAAAACAATATCTAAAGAATACAGAACTCACGGTGGGGTGGTTGAGGCCAATGACGTCAATATCATGGACTGTTTACTTTTCTCTATTCAGCTTTGTAGAGACACACTGCCAGGAGTCATTTGCTTTTTGGAGAGCACGCAGTTGCCTATTTTAGCAATGAATGCTCAGCTTAGTCACAAATTCTAAAAAAAAAATTTATGGCTCTCCAGGATAATATCTTTCGGTCGACAATCCAACTAAAGCATTTGCTGTTGTTTGTTAACTGTATTTAGAATTGATTTAAATATATCCAAAGTAAGTTCGTCTTGAAATAAATGTTCGGGCGACACTATTTCTTAAAGACAATGGACCACTGATCGCGGTGTTCCCATCTTCCATACTCATCTATCTCTTTCTTATCTCCGTTTGTGTCCGCTTAGCGCCACTCCTCTAGCAAGAAACTCTCTTTGGTGCAACCTGTTTTGGTCTGCTCGTTTCGTGGACCTACTTGGAGATGAGATCGATAATAATCCATATTTTGTTTGCTCCTAAGGTACTCTTCTTCTGCTATCGCATGGAGACGACCACATTCACATAGATCCCTCAATTACTCGGCGAACAAGAGAGGCAACTACTGTGAGTAGATTTTAACGACTCTAAATTCTAGTCGCGAGATTTGGAATCGCTCCAATAACTGAACTCTTTTCAAATTCATGGAAATCTTTCTGAAGTCCCACGCGGCGTTTCAACGCCTACGAAAAATACAGGATTAAGTGTAACCAAGTGTAACCAATTTTCTTGCTGACATTATCAAAATGATGACTTAACTAAAAAGTTTTCCTTTCATTAGCCAACTCATACGAGAAATAAAACGCTCCCGGTCATGTCTATTTTCGCTGCTCGTTAAGTGTTTTGAGTGCAGCGCGTGATTTCATTGGAATTTTTGCTGACCAAATTTCGCGTAGAAAAAAAGAGAGCCAAACAAACAACGAACCCCATTTTCATTGACAACATCATTAGTTATTGGAAGTGGTTATTCGTGTGGCACGCTAGTGCGCAACAGCGCAACAGCACAACAACACTTTGTTGCTCCACTGACCGAGTGTTGTCATTGGAGGAGGCGCATCAATTTGCTAACTTATATACATACATACATGCATACGTACACACATACCGACATACGAGAGTACAATGGCATTTTTGTAGGTGTTAGGCGCGTGTGATGTGTCCTCAGCAGTGTGTGTGTTTATGTGTGTTGTTGCAAGCAATTGTCGCTTGTGTTGCATATTAATCGCTGGCATGCTTGTTTGTGTCTTTATATGTTACATTGTTAGCTCTCGGCGATTTTTCACTTTTCTCAATTATACCAAAAACGCCAAAGTCAAATGCAAATGCAGCGAAAGTGTTTGTTGTCTCTCTGGCATTGGTGTTAGCGTTGTTGTTGTTGTTGTGGTGGTGGTCAGTATGCTTTTCTGTATTTTCCTATTGAAGATCTATCAAGAAACCTTGCGTCTTGTTAAAAACACGCATAGATTTACATACTTTTGCACATATTTCACTCAAATTGCCATGGAAATGATTGGCCTGACAATTTTCTTCGACACTTTTGGTCGCCATTATTTATGGCCAATTTTTTTTCCTTTTCTTATTTTTCACTTTTAGTTTAGTTTTACTTTTAATTTCTTCAATGCACTTTGCTCACCCGCTCGGCATTTGTTACAGTAATTTTCGCAATTCATCGTTCACATTTTTCATTTTTAATGCTTTCAAGGAATCCGTAACAGATTGTTGAGGCTCACCTAAACATATGTACAATACATATTATACATAACTTAAGTATATATGTATACATATATCGGCTTCCCAATGGGTTTTTTTATTTTATAATATTTTGCGGAAAGCAACTAAAAATAAACGAAAATAAAAAATAAAAATAAATAAATAAGTAAAAAATCATGAGTAAGGCGACGCTTAATTCGGCGTTGTGGAATATCAACTCTTTGTGTTAACGAGTGAAGGAGAGCAGGCAGGCGTGGCTGTCGTTCGATTTCACCCAATTCAATATGAAACTCGGTTGCCGCGAAAGCTTTTGAACTAATCTAAGTACAGGATCAGAGTGAATTCGAGGATAAAATCCGAATAGTTCCGGTATAAAGACCCGACAGTTGCGAGAACTTTTAGATTTTAATCGCCTCTTACGACAGGCATGCCTTATTGCGGGAAATTCGTGAACCCCTAACCTGCAGGGAGAGCTTCGAACCGCTCTAGGACATCTGTTACAGCGCACTGTGGATGTATAGTTCCATATTTGAGATTGCAATGGTCATTTTGCTCAGAGTGCATTGCGGTATATAAATAGGTAAATAGGTTTTTTGGGCAAAATCAGATAATTATTGTTTTTCTTCTTTATTGACGCCGTTCGATTCTTTGAATATCTGTTGAGCGCCTGTTGGAGATACCAACCGAACCCAGGTTCTTCTCCAGCTGATCTTTCCAACGATATACACGCCTACCGCCGGGTTCTGCATCGAAAACTTTCAAATCTGTAGTATTGTCGCCAATAAGAACCACATGATTTGGCCAACGTAATCACTTTCTTTTCACTCGCTGAACTATGTCTCGTACAGCTTATCGTTACATCGGTTGATGTATTTACCGTTGTGAATGCGCAAAAATCGAAAAAAAAACATTTCAATCGAAAACTCCAAGCACCGACTTTTCAGATGTCGTAGTCATCATCCAGTCTTCGGCCCACTTAGCAGGACAGGACCCGACCCGTAAAGTTTCGTTTGTGTTTGTCGAGTGAGGACTTTACCTCTCAATTGTCCGTTCACTCCAAAGTAGCACCTGTTGTTGAAAGTGATTCTACGTTGGATTTCCAGGCTAACATTGTTGTTAGTGTTGATCTTGGTTCTAAGATAGTCAAACTACTTCAAACTTCTAACCGCCCCTATAAAAGATTCTACTTTTTCTGTTTAACTCTCATTTAGCATCGAACGTCTCAGGAATGTTTTTCTTGATCCTGACGAAACTGTTATTGGCACTATACCATAAATAGTGTGTGCGATCTTCAGCAGAGCTCTTCCTACAAATGATTTTTGCAGCGCAGGTATCTAGAAGTATGAGCAGTTCGTAAAAGTCTGACGGATTTTTAGCGAAAGCTATTACTTTCTCATCAGAAATTTACACCAGGGGGTAGACATTACATGTCCAATTGTGACATCTTTTAGAAAAAAAATTTAGAGTTGTTGTTATAGCTAAATATTGGAGCCAAAACGCCGTATGAGAGACAACATATCTGAAGTGAAAGAAATTTTGCACGATACTCAGATTCAAAGGAGCTTTTAAGGAAAAACTATCGTCTTCAAAGATCTAAAATAGTCTACTGCAGTTAGATGACCTTTGCAAAAGGATAGTTAATACTCATGTAGAGATCCAAACGTTCTTTAAGGCCTCATTTTCATATTGACCGAGGTGAATAGTGCTTGCAATATGAGAACAGAAAAGTCCACTTTAATTCGATACCAAGGCATAAGGCTATAATATAGCCAAGATGAGGATAAAAAAAGGATATGAAGGGATTCAGAAGAGCAGGTAACTAAGAACATGCTAATCCCCCTCAGGGAGGTGAAACATGATTAAGAAATACTCTTGTGCCAATAAGTTAATAGATTTTGGGAACGATCAAGTGGTTACAGCAGAACAAAAATTATGTGCAAATTGATGTGAAGCTTAAAGGTCAGATTCCAGGCTGCTTGTACGCGGCTCCTGCCTTCAGTTTAGGTCTCGTTGATGACAATAAATAAAGGAAACGAGGCAATAAGCGTACACAATAGAGCATGTAATATGTAAGTGACCGGCGCTCAGCATTCAAAGGACGATCAGACTTGGTGAGGATACACTGATGAAACTTCAATTAGCAATGGACAAAGGGCCAATAACGCATTTAATTTGCTAAGAGAACAACAATGTTCCCCAAAGTAGAGACGTTACAGAAAGTGTAGCAGTACAGAGCTTTGGTTGTACGTACTGTTTTCTGGTAGCGCTTTGGACGTGGTATCGTTCATTAGTTCAAACTAACCTTACCTGTCTTTAATATTTTATAAACTAGTGAAAGGTTTCGGTAATCAAGTTACGGTTCTTAGCCTTTTTTTCGTTCCAAAAACAGCTGTTAGAGAAACAAACTCAAATCGCCCCATTTATGTAGCTGTACCTGAGTATTAAAAAAGCAAGTAAAAAATTCGAAAAATTTATTGGCACTTTTTTATTGCTATTTTCTCAAACCAATTCATTTCATTTACAATATGTATGCATTGTATATGTGTTTGTATGTTAGTTATGCTGATAAGCTAACTACAAGTGCTTTACACCAGCTTGGCCATAACTCGCGTGGCGTTGGTGGCATCGTTGAAAGATTTAAGACACTAACCTCGCTAGTTGGCAACGCCAAAATGTTGTACTCTCCATTGTGGCACATAATTGGAGTTTCACTTTTCACCTGCAACACACCACGCAATGCACTTTTCCCATTCTTTTTTTACGGATGCATAAAAGTTCGAGATCATGTGTGTGTTTACATGTATTTCTGTGTGTGTATGTGTGTGTTTGTGTGTATTTTGGCAACCACTGCACATTTAGCAAAAGTTTTGCCGCCAAATTACCGTAACATTAATTATCGTTAATAAATGTTTAAACTTATTTATTGGCATTAAATCATTGTTTAACGTGTCTTTAACATGCACTCCACTGCACTTTGCCATTTCCAGGCAGTGCGCAACGACAACAACAACAACAACAACAATATGCCAGCTACTACAACATCTTTCCTCTTTCTTTCCTTTTTACTAATTTGTTTTATTGTGTGTGTTTAATGAATGCGTCGGTGGCTTTGTTGGCCTTTTGTCGATAATCGTTTTGTGGCGTTCGCAACAGGTTCCTTCCATTTTAACTGCGTTTATTAAATGCGTTTTATAGTTGTTGGCTGCTGAATACTGGCTCTTCCTCTTTGAACATTAATTTCACGATTATTGCCCATATTTTTTTTGGAGGTGTATGGGAATAAAGCAGCACCCAAAATCGCTTGAATTTGGGTTAATGTTGCAACCACCTCTAAAAAGGAGCTCCCTAACTAAAGACACACATTCATTTTATGAATTCTTGTTGTACACAACTAGAATAATTAGATTCGGCGAGCGCTATAGTATCCGAAAGATTACGAACATCTGTGGCTACATTATTCCCAAGTATTGAAAAAATGGAAAAACTTCAATAAATTTTTTTGTGAATTTTTTAGTTCTCAAAAAAAGTTTAAAAGCGCTAAAGGAATTCCTTGAAAAATACAAATAATTATATAGTGTTCCCCATTTCCTGGTTTCAAAAGTACAGGGATTTATTTTGACATCTGTCTAATTTAACTGTCTAACCAAACATATTAGGTCAAGTAAAAAGTTCGTTCGGTTTTTTATTGACTTTTTAAAACATGATAACTTTGTGTACATTTGTCCGATTTAAGTCAAATATGCGCCAACGAGATGGCAACTGTCATTATACCCCTCTATTAGAAGGCTGCACTATTTCCATGATTTTATCGCAATTTTCGACGACAGGTCTCCCGACGCGTTGTGAATCTTTGACATCAAAATTACCGGAATGGAACCTAGCAAATACGCTCTTTGGGGGCTTGAACAGCGATTTTTTAACAAAATTTTGTTCAGCAACGAGCCATATTTCTCACTCTGGAGATACGGAAAACAGAAAAATTGGCGTATTTGGCTTTTCGAGAATCCTCAAATAGTTGCAGAGAGCCCATTAAAACAAAAAAAAAAAACTTCTGGTTGGTACGCTTTTTGAAAACGACAACGGCGAGACCGTCACTGGCAATTCGGAGCACTATGGTCGTATGATAATCGATTTATTTTGGCCTGCAATTGAAGAACATGACTTGGACAATATTTGGTTTCAACACAGTTTTCCCGGCTGCGTAATCTCTCGTCTTGGCGTTATCAAATTTACATCGCGATCGTGTGATTTGAAACTGTTGGACTTTTTTTGTTGGACAATCCACTAGAAGCACTCGGATTTGTAGAAGAACGAAGATTGGTTTTGCTTGTACGCAACAGATTGACCAAAAACAATACAGAAATATGGTGCCACAACCAACGTGTTCTTTATACCTGATTTCTGTGATTTTTTTTGTTCCTTAGACTGTAAGATAAGTAGATGACTGATTCACTAGTTCCAGATATTTTCTTACGAAAGCTGGGTCGAACATTTTCATAATTCAGTTATCTGAGGGCGTTGTTTTTCACTCAAGTTATTCTACCTAAAGCTTTTTCACTTTACTTTGAAAACTAAACTAAGACTTACAAAAACAATGAAATTGTTTATCGGGTTGGTAGAATCCGAATTGCTGATCCTATTATATGTTTCCAGCTTCTATATAAGACATTTTAGACAAATATTGTTCTTAAAGTGCCTACTGCTTATGACCTGCCAACAGCTTTTCCTTTAATGATTCTTCTTACTTTTTTATTGACGTTCGTTTCTTCCCTTAGCGAGATCCTTCTTCACCTGCTTTTGCTAATGGAGGGAGGACTTTTGCTTCCTCTGCTTTAATGGGCGGATACTGCGTGGAAAACTTTCAAAACTGGAGTGTTGTCACACATACTACATGACACTCCTCTCTACAATATAGCGAGGCGAGAAGAGAGAGTGGAGAGTTTGGTTTTTTGCGTCGAAAGAGGAGCTTAATTTTCAATTGTCTGCTCAGTCCAAAGTAGCATCTGTTGGTAAAAGTGATTTTGTGTTGGATATCAAGACTGCCAAGAAAGACGAAATTATCTACGACCTCTAAGTTATGACTGCCAACAGTGACGTGGGAGCCGAGTCGCGAATACGATGACTGTTCTCTTGATGACAGGAGATATTTTCACTTACCAGACTCATTCGCCTCGCTATTTTATATTGCAGGGAGGAAGCAGAGCTAAAGTCATGGTTCTCTTACTTTCTAGTATTTCTTTATTGATGAATCACTTTTCCCACCGCAGGACTAAAATCGGAGAAGATAAGCTTCAGTCTGTCCCTTATAGTTTTATCTTATAAATTTCGTCGTATTTGAACCTTCAAAGGCTTATTAAGCTACATACTAAAGCCTCGGTTTTATACCCACCCTGGCCCTAGTTTACCTTTAGTTCGCAAATATGGATACATTTTTAGAGAAATATTTTCCAGAAAACTCACGCTTATTTTATTTTCTCAAATGGGATCAAAGTATAACATCCTTCTTATAAAAGTTCAAAAAAAACTCCACCGCTTCTTTAATTCACCTCATCTCATCTTCTCTCAACTGCCACTTCCCTCCCTCTCAGCCAGTTCACATCATTAACGTTTGCCATAAATGGAACTGTCAAATCAGCAATTGTGTGTCAATTCATATCGCGCCAGCCAAGCAGAGATGCGTGGACTCAGACCTTTTTACTGCATTACATGTATTTTCACTTGCACAGTAAACTGATACTGAAGGTGGAAGAAAGCAGGCAACATAAATATTTGTGATGTGCCAGTGACAGGTGGCACGGAAGAGGGGGAGCACTTGCATTGCTTGGCACACCAAATCAATCAACAACTTTATAAGCGACAAGATGACGGTGAAGAAGATGAAGAAGAAGAAGAAGCAATGGAAAATGACGTCGCTGTCATATCTGAGTGTATGTGAAGGCAGTTTGGTTGCTTCCTTGCTGTGCCATAAGCGGACTTAACTGTGCCGTTTGTGTATTACTGTTACTTTCATTTAAAATGAAAATGAAATTGAATGAATTCTGTAGACGATAGTGTCCAAACGGCATTGGTTGGAGGTATGGCGTGTGAACGGAAAGCAGAAGTGGGCGAATATATATGTATATTATTAAATAAAAAAACAATACAGTGTTAGCCAAGGAAATGTGGAGAAACAGCTAAGAAAGATTATTTCCTTTTTTAACCCAAGAGGCCTTTTACTAACATTGTATAACTGTACGGATGCTTATACAACAAGTAGTATAATTCCTGTTATAATCTCTAGTATTACAAGCATTCACATTGGATTTGAAGATCTAATGTCCCAGAAATCTTCAATGCCGAGAAGAACGCTTGGCGCCGATCCTGAACCCACGAAGTTGGCTCCCCTGGGCTGTGAAAATATGAGGACCAATTTGTTTGAGCCTAAAACTTATCAGTTAAGAGAATCAGGATAATTGCACCTCGCCCTTCTCCAAGCAGCTCTTATATTATGAGTGTGGATAGATTCGTGGCTTGACTGTATACACACCGTTCGGAATCACAGGTGGCCCTTTGCCACCCAAATAACCCTTATCCGAAAAAGCTCAAGACTATACATTTCCCTCTAGCTTAGCTAGCATTGAGCGCATCATAAGTACACCAAAACCCCGGATGATAGCCGACTGTTCGGTTAAATGCTGAGGTCTACCATTTCCTTGACTGCTATCCGTTCCTTGATAGCTATCATTTCCATTTAAAAAATACTAAACTAGTCAAAAAGCTTGAACTGGGAGCGGAGTTTGGTAGTTCCCGTAGAAAATTCCCCAATTGAATCTTAGCCACTGTTCATTGATGAAGAAGTCTACTTATTGCACCTTGCTTCCAGGCAGCACAAGCAGGGTTGCTTGATTTTTAGAGAGGATGAAGGCAGTAAAAGGCTTGTTTGGATAAAAATGGGAGGCGCAGGGTTTTATAAACTCACCAGCTTCACTTAGTCTTATCGCAGCTTGTACATCTGTACCAGCGATGTAAATTGACGTTGAGCGCCAGTGATGAGTTGATACTGGTACATAATTCAGTGTTCTTTGCCAGACAAGTATCCCATGAAACATTATATTCTTTACTATGGTTTCATGGAGCCGACGACCTATTGGTATCTGAGTTTGTCAATTGTAGTCGAACTCCCTTCAACGCGGCAGAAATTAAGTGTATCCATTGGATCCGTCTTCCAGTATGTCTTCAGCCCTTCCTTACCGCTTATCCTCTGTTTACCTTTTTGTCTGTGTGACATGATGTACCTATATGGGAAGAAATACTTGCAAGCCCACCAAAAATATGGGCATACCTGAAACTTCACAAAAATGGACTTAACTTGGCGGTCATTGAACGTTTATACCACCACTTCTGAACTGCCTCTTGCCTCTGCACCGTGCGCTAGTAACATTTGCTTGTCGCACTTAAAGCATAACTGAAATTCCCGTAAATGTTGCCGCCGATCAGACAGTCAAGTTGAAGCTGAAGGAATGAATAGAATGTAAACGCATAAAAAGAAATAACGCAACGCATAAGGGGATAGACATTTTGACATATGGACAGAGAAACAGACAGACAGACGGCCGATTGCACATGACTACAAAAGCGGTGAGTCAAGGTGAAATGACTTTGGGGAGGCCGACGTGGTTTCGAGTATATTGCCATACTTTTAATTGATGCGTTCATTACTTCTTGTAGCTGCACGCATATGTATGAAGTTTCCGTTGCTGTAACAGCTGCTGTTGGTTGGGCTTTTATGGACTGCGGCGGTCCGAAGTTTTGTTGTTTATTGCTGGTGTTGGTGTTGGTGTTTGCGTTGTACGCGAGAGGTGATTTGAGCGTTTATTGGCTTGTCAGTTGGAACAACAGTTATTGTTCTTGTTTTTTGTTTTTTGTTTTATTTGCTGTTGTTTTCAAGCGGCCCGCTGTCCGGCTAGTGCTTTCTTTCATGTGTCACTTTCTGTTGCTCGAGCTGCGAACTTTCATTCTCGTTTGTTTCATGTCCACATTTGTTGGTTTTTCTTTTTACATTTCTTTTCTATTTTTATTCACTTATTCACTTCTTTTGTTTATTGTTGACCATATTCCGCTGTCCAATAGTTCGTCCAGCGCCGTCCGTCCGTCCGTGCCCGTAACGCACTACAACTTTCGTTTTTATTTAAACAGATTCACTTGTCAGCGGTGGCGGCTATGACAGTTGGCGGCATTAAAAATTGGCATTGCTATAGTAACAACAACAATAACAACAACAACAAACCGAATAAGTAACAGCAGCAACAGCAATAACAACACTATTAATAGTAACAATAGATAGTAGCAACAAGCCGTTAGCGAGCCAACAGCAACCAACGACCAGTCAGCGTTTAACAAGCAACCAACAACCAACAACCAACAACCAACAACCAACAACCAACAACCCCAGCCAGCTACTAGCTACCAGCTACCAGCTAGGAGCAGCAGCCGCGTCGGCAAGGCTATCATAGCTGCAAATCTGTGACGGTGTCATAGCGGCCATAGAATTGCTTTTTATTGCATGCGTTTTATATTAAGATTTTACATTGTTTGGTGTCATCTCACATCGCAGCGTTTCAGCGGCAACAGCTGGCTCTTCATTGATATTCCGCTATAAACTTGACACATTTATGTTTGTTTGTATTGCCATTGGACGAGGTCCATTTGATAAGTACGGTATTGCACTCAAAAAGTTCGAAATCCGAAAGCAACAGCGTTTCCGTGGACTCAGTAAAGTCCAATATCTTGAAGTACTATCTTCATGTGGGTAGCTTGCGAAGTTACTATTTCTTGTTAGATATTTTTCCTCACACTCATGTCAGACAAAGCTCGAATGTAATCAGGTTTCTGTCAAGAGACATTATATAATTAATATCAAGCAGTTCACGACATCCGATCCTAGACCGTGAATCCTCTAGGTAGACAAAAACCTTGCGATTAAAGGTGCGCTAAAACCTTCGAGGCATATTTCTCTTTATTTTATTTTACTTTATTTTATTTCACCGAGAATCCCAGACTAAGTAAGTCGAAAATCCAATACGCCGCGGGGAAAAGCCACCAGAACCACTGACCAGCTGAGGACACACATATCGACAGACCGACCGACCCAGGAAAAGAGGATGCTTTTGATGTCGATAACTGCTTGCATTTTACTAAGGCACAGCAGCTTTGATAATAGGTTTGGCATAGCCCACCGTATCAGGCTAAGCAGTTTCACTAACTAACGGATGCATTCCCATCGACCTCTTGGCACCCGATAGTCTCGAAAGCTCGGACAGACCACTAAATGCTGACAACAGCATATCAGTCATGCTCGCTAGTGAAGGAAGCTGGGAAAGTATAAAATAATTTCTAGAATGCGTACTAAGACGAAAAAATTGGGACCTGGACGCAGGTGAAAAGATTCAAAGCTCACTAAGGGAAAAATGGAACTCCATCCAAAAGATTTTTAGTGGCCTGATGGTGGCACATACCATTCATGTGATGACTCAGTGACGATACGTTAAGCAGTCTTCTTCTCCCCGCTTAAAAAATATTTTATTTTATTTGTATTATTTACTATTAATTATTTATTTTTTTATTTTTATTTATTTTACTTTACTAATTAATATAAAATTATTATTTTTTAGTTTATAGTATTATTTTATTTAATTTTATTTATTTTATTTCATTTTAGTTAATTCTTTTATATACATATTTTTGTAATTAATTTTATTTTCTTTTATTATGCTTTATTTTATTTTATTTATTTTATTTTAATTTATTTTATTTATTTTTGTATTATATTATTTATTTTTTATTTTATTTTATTTTTTTAATTTAATTTAATCTAATTTTATTTTATCTTATTACATTTTATTTTATTTGATTTTATTTTATTTTATATTATTTTATTTTATTCTTTTATATATTTTTTTAATTCGTTTTATTTTCTTTTATTATGTTTTATTTTATTTTAATTTATTTTGTTTAATTTAATTTAATTTTATTTTATTTTATTTTTTCTTATTACATTTTATTTTATCCTTTTTTATTTTATTTTATTTTAAATTATATATTTTTAATTTAATTTATTTTATTTAATTTTTTTTATTTTATTTAACTTTTTTTATTTTATATTATTTAATTTTATTTTATATTAATTTCTTTTTTATATATTTTTTTCATTTTTGTTTTATTTTATTTTAGTTCAATTTATTAAATTTTATATAATTTTATTCTATTTAATTTTATGTAATTTTTTTATTTTATTTTATTAAATTTTATTTTAATTTAATTTTTTTTAATCTTATGTTATTTTATTTGATTTTAATTAATTTTTTTATTTGGTTTAATTTTTTATTTTATTTTGTTTTGTTTAATTTAATTTAATTTTATTATATTTTAATTATTTTTGTTTTATTCTGTTTAATTTATGTTTTTTCTCTTGTATTTATTTTGTATTTGATTTAACGTTTTTTTGGTAATATTTAGGTAGCATACCTCCTTGTAGTCGTACTTATTGATCCGATCTCTTATTTTTTCATTTAATTGCATACAGTCTGAATGTAATACTATATGTTTGTAGGAGTATATTCGCATCGCTCTATGAAATGTTTTCATTCAAGTTGACAGCTGGTTTGTTTTTATTATGATTTACGTTTAAATTTTCGTTTATTTCTTCTTTTTCTTTTACTATTGCTATTATCATTTGTATTTACTGTTTGTTTTTATAACTCTTTCTCAATTATTGTGGCTTGTAGTCGTGCTATTCGATGTTGTTGGTATGTGTGTATGTATGCTGCCATTTTTATTTTCATGACATTTTTTTGCTGCTCGTTGACAAATACTGGTTGTTTGTCCGTCCATCCGTCCAATTGTCTGTCATGTCACTTCAATCTAATGCATTTGTCAATTACTTCATTACACTTACATGTATATTGTATAAACACAGCATAAGTAGCGAAAGAAAGTCTTTTTTATATTCGGTGTGAATGTTGGTGTTGCACAAAAAAGGTGTTGGATGCGTTGTCTTCACTTTTCTGGGAGTCTGTATAATTTAACGGACTTATTTAAAAGTGCAAGTGCGTATTTAAGAAATACTTGTGCTTAATTTGGACTTATAATATTTATTTATTTAGTTTTTCTTCTTCTCAATGTGGAGTTATAACAACTAAGTGTTTATGAACATATTTATATACGTCAATATATGTGTGTCAGAGTGTTAGTAGTGTTCGTTTAAGTGACAGTTAGTCAATAGCATAATTAATAGAGTTTATGTAAGGACTTTTTGAACAATCGATAGTTTCATCTTTATGGAAGTAATGGACTCAACGAGTCTGTTGTGTCGCAAGAAAAAAGTTATACGATCACCCAAATATCATGTCGATCATTAAATGTCAAGTATTTTTATACTTGTGAAATAGAATATGAATGAAAAGAAGTCTTACACAAGGTGTTCCAATATTTTGATATTCAAATGAAAATGTAGTTTTTTGAGATAAGAAAAATCGAATGTTTATTTCAATATAAAGAGGAAGATATGTCATTAATAATGGAAATCAATATCAGCAAAATGGCCGCACGGCTACGCTTACAGAATGGTGTCCTTTTTATGTGTGGTGTCCTTTTTATGAAATTTTTCATCACCAATTCGCAAAATGGCTTCACGAATTCAAATCTTTGAGGTATTGAATCGACGTTGACGTCCAAAGAATGAAGTCACAAGGTGTTAAATCACAAGATCTCGGCGATCAATTGCGATCACCTCTTCGAAAGATAGCACTTTTCCCTTAAATTAACGATGGTTCCGCTGCTTGTATGGCATGGAGCGCCATCTTGTTGAAAATAAACCATCCAATTTCGGTCATAAAAAATCCTTAATTATCCTTTGATACTGCAATCCATTCACCGTAACGGTTGCTCCAGCCTCATTTTCTAAAAAGTAAAGTCCGGTGATCCCGCCGTTCGATGAACTGTACCAAACAGTTACACGTTGAAGATGGAGAGGCTTCTCAACAATAAATCTTCGGTTTTGTATGCCCCAGATGCTACAGTTTTGCTTATTAAATTAGCCATCGAAGTGGAAATGGGCCTCATAAGTCAAGATGATTTTACGATGATATTCTCATGCATTTCAAGGACCCAATTAGCAAAGACATGTGGTTGTAGTTAAGCTTTTCATGGTGCCTGAATGATAGATGTCAGGAATCTCCACACAGATGGATCGAGTATGAGCGGGTGCTCGCAACCGTGCAGCTATCCTGCCCTGGTATGCACTCAAGGTGATGAAGACTGGCTAAAGGAATTTTGTACTTCTTCTCTATAGCACCGATCTATTTATATCGTTGATACTAGTTTGCGAAAAAAGGTGTAATTGGGTCGATATCAACCTGCAGGAGACGGATGGAAGCGGGTATAGCCAGCTGGACAGATATACCTCACATTAGAGTGGCGTACTTTTTTCTAATACATAGAGTGCGCAATCGCGAGACCACGGCACCAAACATTAGACCGCAAAGCTTGAATTTTCTCCATTAGAGGGTCTGGTAAACGTCGTGATATGGATACAGAAGATATTTTCACATTCTTTTGAAACTCTCTCCAGATTTACTAAGTGATAATGTAACACACTTTTCAGTGGCCTATAAACCAAACTTCTCCCCATAAGGGCTGTGTGTATGGTATATGCACATACATATGCCCACAATTAACGCCTTAACGTTTGGTCATAACACATAAGTCGACAACTATTTAATAAAAACAACAATTTTTTTTTCCCACAATTAAGCCACTCTCCTAAATTGTATGCGCCAGATCGTGTGATTGGATTCTTCTCACACATAACTCAAGTGCACGCTTGTCCACACCTAAGACACGCTGCTGCCGTCGCACTGCGAGTGACCACCCACCCACCAAACAAACAACCCACCAACCTATCGATGACCACCAGCTATTAAATACGGAAGCGCTTTCATTTTTTCGCCTAATTTTTTCTCTTCCTTTTCTCTACTTCTTAACGCCGTCTTTCCTTCATTGTAATCAAAACACGATGGCGGCAAGACCACAATTGGTGGTGCTGCTCGAAGTGGTGGGTAACTCGACTACTTTGTGCATAATGTCTATTTTGTTGTTGTTGTTGTTATTGTTGTTGTTGTCTGTGTTGGTCAAATTTTAAATTTGAATTTCATGTCCCTTTTATCTACGCTTATCAGCGCGCCAGACAAGAGACCAAAAAGGAATTATTAATTGGTTGAGTAGAAATTTTTGGTGTTTGCTACTGCGGGTAACTGTATACAGTAGTCGCGGTGGCAGTGTTTGGTGGCGGTAGCAGTAACAGCAATAGTCAACAACGAATTTTCGATTGTAGCAGAGACTAATGTTGGTGGCGGCGTCAAATGGCAAATTAATGTTGGAGCGCGTAAAAATTGTGGTTTTGAGCCACGCAAGGCGGCTGAGAGCAGCGGAAAGCTCTAAAGGGCGTTTAGTGGTCATACAAATACGCTGCTTTAACTCGTGAAGGGTATATCGATGTGTTATGTTGAAAGTGTTGCAAATTTCATGTGGCACAAATGGATTTTTAAGTATTTCCAAGTTAGTTTATACCAATGTGGCGGCTGTGCTCTGCGTTTCAGACGGGCTCTCAGCTGGAATATTTGGTCCTATTATTGAGAAACTACCGCTCTACCCAGCTGACTGATGTTCTTGAAAGTATTAATCCTGTTTCACCGTCGTCAAGGGGACTCCATGGAGGAGCTAGTATAGAAAGAGGGATAACGAGAGCTAAAGAGGGAAGCAAGATTTATCTGCAGAGGGAAAGAGAGCTTAAATTTCACGAATTCTATGGAAAAGCCGGAGCCATACCACCAACCGATGACGATGAAATAGACGATACATCAATCGATTATGATCAATAGAAGTTGATTATCTGAAGACAAGCAAAGCGCATTAAAATATTGGAAGCTAATGGTGGTGCGGTTGATCCATTCAAATACGGAGGCGGGGGGCTAAAAATTTGCAACGAGTATCAACATCTTTGTGTAGCCGGATGGTCATTCTTCACGATTGGAAAGCCCATCCTACAAAGAGAAGGTTAACAGAGTCTTTACTTAGTGGGGAAGCTTACAACGCACCATCAACGAACTGATCGGACTTTATCAGGGCGATTTCAGGTCTACTAGATACACCATTGAACAAGTCAGCCAAGTCTTCGTTAAGAGCAGTGAGGATAGGGCCGAGTGGTTGCCAATTCGTTGCTTTGTCTGTGTTTGGTACCTCCACAAACTTATACGTCAGTACAAACTGACGTCGAGCAACCCCAAAAGCTCCGTCAGTATAAGGAGGAACTTCTCCGTGGGTGCGTGGGAGTCCATGTGCGAGTGCGTTGGTATGAGATATTTCGTCTTGGGCTGATTGACCACTAAATCGCTTAGCTTCCTTATTTAGTCTGTAAAGTCACCTTCTGATGAGCCAGTATAAGTTCTACAAGTCACTCATATTCATTGTCCTTTCCTGACAACCGATGAGACGGCTTTAGGAATCTACAAGAACCGGGTTTTGTGTTCCTCTGCGTACTAGCGATGATAAATATCGAAGACATTAGAACGATGGCTGTAGGATATATGGTAGTTGACGACATTGACATTGTTTAGCTAATCAGGATATTGCGGCTTCGCTGCCTAGGGGTCATGTTAACCGAATGGATAAAATCACTGCAGCTGAGAAAGTTTACGATGCAGTATCCGCTTGTGGAAGCAGCAGAAGAGGAAGATCTCCACTCTGTAAAGATTAGATGGAGAATGATTTGGCTTCACTTGGTGTTTCCAGTTGGATTGGAGCTTCGGAAGCGAGTGAGCTTTCATCGTTTGGGCTAATTGAGCTTATATATATATTTATCCTTGCCCTTTCACATTTCCCCTCCAAAGATGTTGCCCGAAAGAGGAGGTGCGCGTGTTTTATCACCTCCACCGCCTTCGTCAACACATTGCGGGTGTGACAATGCAGTCGCAGCCGTATCAGTGGCAGCAGCACCCACAACTCGAGTAGCAACACCACACCAAAGTCGCCACTTGAACATATGACAATTTGCTTACGGTCGTCGTCGTCATCGTCGTCGGCATTGCCGGTACTCTGTGTGTTAATTGCCGCTCGAATGCAAATGAAGATAAATCGTTGGCTGTGATCTTTTTAACACTTTGCCAGCGTATCGAAGCGGCCAGGAGTATTTTGTCAAAATATTGTATACGCCAAAGAGGAAAGGTTCGTGAGCACTTGCTGTTGCTTTTCATTTACACGTTGTTGTTGGTTTATTTCATTGTTGCATATTTTGTTGGTGTTGCTGTTGCCGTTGCCGCTGCTGTCGCTGTCGCTGATTGTTGTGGCAGCCTCTGCTGATGCCGCTGATTATTACCCAATTGGCTTGTTGATTGTGACTTGAAAGCCATCAACAAAGTTGACACACACACACACACACACAACACCTACAACCATTTTGTTGTGTACGTGTGTGTGTGTGTATGTGGGTGTGTGTTTTGGATGTCAAATGATCAAGTAATTTATAAATGTTTTGCCAGCCGACGAAATGAGGAAGTCCTTTTGGCATCCTGGGTGCACCAATGCGGCAGCAAATGTGGTGAGCAATCAATGCGCTGTAACTCAAGTGCGAAAGTGGTAGCAACAACCACAACAACAACAACAACAACATATTCACAACATCCAACGCCACATTAACAACAACAAAAAGGCGTTTGTATTCAAACGTGTATGTATGTATACTCGTATATATGTTTGTATGTTTGTAGGTAAAAGCAATTTGTTTGGGGTGTTGACAATCGTTGTTTCTATTTTTGTTGTAACATAGTTGTGCATATTTTATTGCAATGTTGTTGTTAAAATGTGTTGATTAGTTTTTCTCCACAACTGTTGTTTGTTGTTGCCGATTAGTTGTTGTTGTTGTTGTTATCAGGTGCCTAACGCCAGCTGCTTTTCTCAGGTAATTTACGTTCGTTAACGCAATTAAATTATGAGATTTTTTGTTGCCGCCGAAAATGTGTCATTGATTTATACAAATTAACTCCCTTCGCGCTTTAAGTGGTCTTGGGGTATTTAATAAATGGGTTGTGTGGGTTTTAATCAGTGACCCATTATCGACCTCTTGAACCATTGGCCATCGGCGCGAGGAGTTTTTGTTGGTTGCTGTACACATACTGCTTGCAGGAAACATTATTTCAGTTCACTTTGAGGAAAAAAGGAAAAATTTCAGCCAAACTAAGTTTACAATTAAGCAGAAATAGGCAAATTTATTATCAATATAACGGCTCGGTTGTCGTGTCGCATCGTGCACTACGTCCAAGCAACCATGGAACGGTTTCGCACCACGTTTACTCTTCTCTAGAGGGCATTCTCAGAGATGCCGTACAGTGCGCACCGAAGACGCTTTTGGCGATGGGGATCAGAGTATCGAAGAAGACCCGAATGAGTCAATCTGCCATCGCACACAACTATTACCGTTGTGCCCATCCACTTAATGGAAGATTTTTTCGAGAAAGATCTTGGTTTGCGGGCTTACAAAATCTAATTCGAGTAAACAAAACGGCGCTTCATGTCATACAGCCAACGATACAATTAATTTATTGAAGTAAACTTTTGGTGACCAAATTGTGGCCTGTAGCATGGCCTCCAAGATCGTGTGATTTAACACCGCTGGACTATTTTTGTTTGTAGGGCCTTGTGAAGTTACTTCTCTATGCGGATAAGCCTTGGTTTTGGGATGTCAAAAGCTGGTCCAACTCATTTTTAGCAGTCTAATCGGAATTGAATATATTCCAATCTAATAAAGAAAAACTAGTAATTTGATGGTGCTCAGTCAAGGCTAAAGAGTTGATGTGACATTATTTCCTAATTGCAATCTGTTCTTTTTTGCTGAATTTTCCAAGGGGAAAGGAAAATCACACATTTTTGATTGGGTTGTCCGATCTGTTATTTCTTGATTTTGATACTCGACTGTTCTATGTATACGGAGTATGTTAGGTTCCAAGGCCTATGTTGTTCCAAGGCCTGAATCGAAGCGAAATTGTCCTCATAGAGTTTAGATTTCATATTTTCACAGGAAAAAGCCTAACGGTATGATATCACACGATCTTGGTGGCCAACCAAACGACGCAAAACCTGAAACTATCTACCCACCGAAGTGTTCTCTCAATAAATCCATTGATTGATGTGATATGTGGGAAGTGGCGCCGTCTTGTTGAAACCAAATGTCGCCGAGATCACGGTTATCATGACGCGATAACGGTTGCCATTGACGGTTACGTTCTCACCACCATCATTTTTGAAGAAATATGGACCGATGAACAAAATTTGGATCCAAAATATCGGATCTTCTTAGAACTTTTCAATAGCTCATAAAGCGAAGCGAGATTGAGCGGCTTCAGTTCTTTTACAAGCTGTATTTTGTACGTGTTAAGTTTAAAGTCTCTACGTAAAATGCGCCAAGTCGTTCCATACGTCAGACCGAGTTGCTGCGAATGGCGCCGAATCGACTCTCCACGGTCTTCGTGTACACTCTCAGCTACGGCCGCTATATTTTCTTCACTGCGTGTTGGATGTGTTCTATTCGGGCGAATATTATCCAAAAATGAATGCGGGTTCTCAAGACGGATGACAGTGTTGCGTATAGTATGCTCGGTGAGCCGATTATGTTAACCATAAGTTGAGTGAAGCACATTCTTTACAGAACGAGAATTTTCGTAATAAAGTTGAACTATTTGTAAGCGTTGTCTTTCCAAACAATACTGAACAAACATGACTCACGCGTGATCTGTCAAAAAGAGGCCATCATAAAAATATACCACAACTTGGATCACTCGTTAATTAAACCAAAAGGGAATCACCGGAGATTAGATATGGTCATGAAAGGCATACAAACTTCGATTTGGCCAAAGGCAGAATTTTTTTTTTTTTGGTTTTTGTTTTAATTAAAGAACGTTCTGTTTGCTTTTAAAGCACTCGAAGCATAGACCAACATATTAAATAAAATTTAATTCGACTCATGCCCACAAGTGCTCTATGAATATTTTGTGAGAGGAAGCCAAATAAACGCGCGCTGCACTGAGTCAACCACATGAGCGTGGAACTAACGTTTGATATGTGGATTTTTTGTGGATTATTTGCTAATCTGTAATTTCTTGTTACCATTCTTTGTAAAATTGTAGCGACTTTTAATCTGGCGCCAAATAGAATTTTAAGATAACTGAAGCCATAATAATGACTGATACTGCTACAATTTTAAATAAAATGACTTTTTGAGTTCTTTTGTATTTTAGCGGCTAGTAAGACATTGTGGAGACCACTTGATAAGCTTTGAAGCCAAGACATGCCAAACTCCATTCACTTCGTAATAAAAGCTGATTATTTGCATCACACGCGTGTGTAACTCATTATGAGATATCAAAACTCAACAATAAATCAATAAAAAAAAATATGTATAAAACTTTTATGACCACCTCTCCTCTCCTCTCCTGCGCTGCGCTGCGCTGCAAACCAACTCCTGGGCACACTGCCGGAATTTTAGCCGAGCGTTGATTGCAAGCGATGCGATCTGCATGAACTGATAAGACATTTTTTACGCTTTCCTGTTTCCTGCTTCTGCAGCAGCGAAAGCAATCGAGCGAGTAAATACAATACAATATACAAATATTGTTATGTGAATTTTATTGGCTCTCTTTGGTGGTATCGCGCAGTAATTTGAGTAAGCAGTCAGCGGACAGCAGGCAGCAGGCAGTAGGCAACGAGGAATGCGTCAGCGTTGTTAATATTAATTGCATGACAATGTGGCGCGAAATGAACGCCTTAAAACTTAATACACACACAAACTCACGAAAACACATACAGGCACACACAAATACCTCTTCAAATATCTCGTTGCTTATTTTCTTTCTGTTAAAAACTCAGCGCTGTGGACGTGATTGCATAAAATTTTAGCTTCTGCATCAGTTGTTGCTTGGCTTTGATAAAAGTTATAAATATATATATGTAAATAAATATAAAATACGTTAATCATATAAAACTACAAAATGAGTAATAACAATTGACAACAAAAACAAACACGTAATAACAATCAACATAAATAATTTTCGGCAGCGAAGGAGGGCAAAGAAACCAATAGAATTTGCGTCCTACGCTACATGAATTTTTGTTTTTGGTTTTAAGACAAAATTGCATTTGTGCTGGTGCCATGAACATTGTATGATAATAACAACAATTTTACGTACCTACCGGTGGGTATCGTATCGCATGCTCATAGTAGTAGCGGCAATAAAGTTTAATTTTCAATTGAGAAAATTATTTATACACCTTTGCATTATATGCGCATACGTCTACATAATATTAGGGCGATCCAAAATACATACCATACGAGTGCTTCATCTTGTGGTCCTCGGCGTTCATGAGAAACTTCAAAATCAGATCTCTTTAGGATATGGCGAACGGAATCTCTGGTAGATAGGCAGGTAGACACACCAAGGCATACCTCTGGAACTGCATTTCCAAAATATAGCCGAGGTATTTCCAAGAAAAAGAATTTAGCTCTTTTATAAAGATAAGGGTTCACCATAATGTTTTAAAATGATTTCGAGCAAGTGATTGGCAAGACTGGCTCGAATAAATATCAACCGATAGGCCCAATTTTCGATCACCTTTTGTAGCAATCGGGCCTTATATCAGCGAATGTTCTCTTCCTCGCGTTGGCCGAGCGCCTCCTCCAATTTGTGGTTTTGCGTCTTGACCTACAGTTTATATTAAGCCGCCTCCGAACGGCTACTAGTTTTTTATGAGGAGCTTTATTTCATATCAGAAGTACACTCGGAGGGGTTGACATTCCCTGCCGGAGAGCGACCGCAATTAGAAAATTTAACTTATTTCTATTGTATGGTATTTTCTATAACTTTTGGGTGATGGCCGTACTAGGATTTGAACCCGGGCCTTCCGAATGGCAGTACGGAATGCAAACCCCCACGACGCGAGATAATGTGATCACCAAAGATTTTCTTCAATAAATTGATTGTCTCGTTTGCTGTATGGCATGTAGCGTCGTCTTGTTGGAACCATAAGTCTTGCATATCAAGTACTTCCAATTCAGGCACGGAGAAGTCCTCAATCATGGTTCTTTAGCGTTCCTCATTGACTGCAACATTATGGTCGGTTTCATTTTGGAGGAAATAAGAACCAATGATTCCCGCTGCCCCGTAAAGTACACCAAACACTGACTTTTGAGATTTTAAAGGCAGCTCAACCATGGCTTGTGGATTATCACCACTCCAAATGTGTGAATTTTATTTATATTATAGGACCCATTTTACCATCTCATTTTGTGTCTTGTGCTTGATAATCGTTCGGCTTCAATTCCTGTTCGAGTTGGATTTTGTAAGCTCGCAAATCAAAATTCTTCCACAAAATCTTCCATAAAGTGGATGAGCTCCAATTATTTCGCGCGATGGGGTTTGGGTTCCGTCGGATCTTGTTTGATATGCTTCTCATGTGCTGGAACCCATTGTAAACTTATCGTGTAGTGCGGTGCTTGCCCTGCCAAGAGATCAATATAGTCTTTCACTATCTTTTAAGTAATACTGCATGACTTTAGGGATTTCAGAGCCGCTTGACTGCCTGTTTATAATAATAATTAACAAATATTTATTGTGGTAAGAGCCCTCTTTGCCAGTACCAGCAGGCCCACTCTAACTGCAGGAATCTTTGTCTGAAAAATACTGGTAGTGATCTGGTAGGTGAAATACAATTATACTGCGCAATTTGGTCGAAAAGACACTGCTTCTTGGCAGATTATTAATATCGATCCCTGTGACTGTGTCTTTGCCTACTTCACCTTTACATCAATATTTTCTGGAGGTGAAGACAACAATGAAAGATGAATTTAAATGCATTTCTATAGGTTGGCAAAAATCCCTGATATTGGGCAGAAAAGGGAATTCTGAGACATTTCAGTCAGCCAATAGAGTGCTGACTTCATAGCCAGTTGCTTTCAAAGTAGGTCTATGGGCAAGAAATGCCTGGTCACAACGTCGTAAAGGGGAACTGCTTGGCAAGTGCTACGCATTCAATTTGCTACTTAAGGAATTCTATGAGAGACAGACCGCAATCCAAAATATGGTGTCATAGTTAAAACTTAATTCTTTTTGTTGCAAGCTGAGGTAAAGTTGATCGAATTGGGAAGTAAACAGTTCGTATAGCTTTGTGAGAATATTCACAGTTAGCTGGAATTCTTACGTGCCATTACCTTATAGGAATGGGAATTGCTCTGCTCTAAATTCTCTTTTATATATAGTCTTGTCGTATTTTTTAGAAATTCTAGAGACTTAGGTTAAGATTAATAAAGGAGCCCAATTGGATAAAAAGACAGCCTTAAGATCAGAATAATGTCCGAGGTATAATAATGATAATAAAATTGATATTCTTCTGTAACAATATAAATAACAATATTTCTTCTTCTTCTTTGTTTGAGGTAGGAAAGGCTTACGCTAATATACATGAAACACCAAAAGCGCGACAGTCGTTTCTTCTAACATATCCACGCAAAACGCCGAAAGTAGGCAAACGCAGGCTCGTCCCTTCCTGAACTTTCTTATGGAATAGAGTTATTTCTCTGCTACGAGGTGTGACAATTAAGTAATGAGACTCTACGAGGTGTGACAATTAAGTAATGAGACTGATTCCATAAAAATCGTATATTTCAAAATTATTCTACAACGCGGCCATTTCCTTCAAAGTAGTCCCCTTGGGCAGCTATACAACGATTCCAGCGTGTTTTCCATGCTTCGTAACATTTTTGGAACGCTTGGACTGGGATGTCCGCGAGTACCCTCGTCGCCTGGATGTCCTCAACCATCTCAAAATGGGTTCCTTTGATCACTGATTTTGTTCTAGGGAACAAAAAAAAGTCACAGGGTGACATATCGGGCGTATAAGGCGGTTGTTGCAACACTACGATCCCTTTAGAAGCCAAATACTGAGACACGCTGAGGGCGGTGTGGCACGGCGCGTTGTCGTGATGAAGGATCCAGTTACGAGCAATTTGTGGGCGCACCCTGTTGACTCTGTTTCGCATCTTTCGAGTACTTGGCGATAGTAAACTTGATTTACGGTTTGTACCGGTCGAAGAAGTTCTTTGTGGACGATGCCATGGCTGTCAAAAAAGGCAATAATCATGGTTTTCATCTTCGACTTGCTCATCCGAGCTTTACTTTAACTTAAACTCTTTATGCCATCGAAACACCCGGGCACGACTAAGAGCACTATCATCATGCACTTTTATAATTTTAGCGTACGTTTCCAAAGCTGTTTCGTCCAATTTGAACGAACACACCTTTACTCAACATGACACAGCAAGTGAACTAAATAAGCTAGAGCGATGACAAATATATCAATGGAGAGGAGAAAGATGCCGGGAGAAGGGAAAGGGAATTTGAAGGCCGCAGGGTTACCACAATCGCGGCAATACTTAATTGTCAAAGCTGTGAGTGCTTTCATCCATTCGGACCGCTGTTTCTTAAATCGTTGAGCTATGCCAATCTCGTCGTACATCTTATAAAACTCATCGTCGCCCCTTCTCAGAGGACTATAAATCGTCCTCGAAACTTTCACTCAAAGACTTCCAGTGCCAACTCAGCGGATTTTGCTATCGTCCACGCTTTTGCACCAAAAAGTATGACTTGAGTTTGCAGAAATTATTTCTAAAATATTTATGATAACGATTTTAGAACTTTTTTGCCTTTTCTAGGATTCTGGATAACGCATATTAAATAATTTTGTACCAACCTAGGGCACATATATACCTACATATATTTATACGTGTGATGAAGCAGCTATGCAGACGGATGGTTAAACGAGCGCGCTGACATCACCATAGAGCGCTGCCAACAAATCGGTAGATATCAAGCGATATGGGATGCAATAAGTACATAAACATATATATATGTACGAGTATGTATGCATAAGAGTACATGTTCGTACCATAGCATGCAAGCGTTTGCCTCCAGTTGAGTTTAATGTCAAGGCGCTGGCACTTCGACAGTGGCAGTGGCAGTGGCAGTGGCTGTGGCAGCAGCACTCAAGGCGTTCAACGATGAAAGCTCAATGCGACAGCGACGAACGCATGCGCAGGGCCATTGCTAGATAATGTGGCATATTATTATGTTGTGGGCGTAATTGTGATTGTGATTTCCTCGCACTCTTAGTTTTACCAAGTTTTTTTTTACACACAAACACACAAACACATACATACATATATGCTATTTATTGAAATGCCGCCAGGTGAGAAACTCTATTGATGAGTGTTTGTGTTTCATTTTTGTTTTTTTTTTCCTTTTCTTCTTAAGACAAATTTCCATTCTTGTATTTGCTGTGCATGCGCCTGCAACAGTAACAACAACAACAACAACATGTGCATATGTTGCCGCCAACTATGGTTGTTGACACGTGCGTTGGCAGTGTTTCATGGCTTTTGAGTTTTTTTTTTCAACAAATTACATACACATACCATACATACGAGGGGTTTAACAAAAGTTCGCTCAGTTGGTGACTTTCAATTTATTTTTGTTAAATTTAAAAATACCAAATCCTTTGAAATTACTTTACTAGTCTTCCTTTCAAATTTTAGAACGATCGGCTAAAATGAAGACGAGGAAAGGCAAGATAGCTCAGAACAGGTCAGACGAAATTCCATCACCAACGCAAACAGAAATTCACCATGTGTTCGGGTTTCGGTGTAATTTACAGCCAATACAAATATTCAGTGAATGCCAAATCGCCTATGGAATGATTGCACCGCCTTTAAAGACTATATCTTAGTGGTTCCGAAGATTCCAGACCGGTCGTTCAGACAGTAGAGGGCGAGTCTCGATAAGGTCGACCAAAATCTTTCACACATGACGTCACTGTAGCTCTGGTAAAGTCCAAAATTGACGAAGACCCACGATTGACACAAGAAATGATTGCTAATGAATTGGGCTTGAATGCCCTGTATCGTGAATATTACATAATCATCTGGGATACACGAAGAAATCTGCTCGATGGGTACCACGAATTTTAAATGAGGCCCAAAAAGAGGCTCGAGTGCATTTTGCTCAATTTTACCTAAACAAATTCAAAAATGGGCAGTCTAGCAACTTGAGTAAAGTCGTTACTGGTGATAAATCTTGATTCTATAAGTACGATCCAGAAACCTAACAGCAATATGGAGCCCAAGAGGAGCAAACCTACCCGTAAAATAAAATAGTTACTATTCCACAGGAAAAGGATCAGACGGTAACTGCAAAATAGTACACCGAAGAGTGTTTACCAAAAGTTTTAAAAAATTTGTTGGAAAACAGGGAGAAAAAGGATTTGCGGCGCTGCTTTTTTCATCATGACAACGCGTCAACCCACGCTGCTAAAATAACGAGTATTTTTATTGCGAGCTCTGGGATCTTTGTGATTTCTGGTAATTGCCAAAACGAGGAGATAATTAATGCGGTTAATGCTGAACTTGATAAGCTAAAAAATCATGATTTTGAAGTCTGTTTTCAGGAGTGAATTTATAGGCTTAAGAAATTTAATTTTTTTTTAACATTATTATTTATTTATTGAATCTGCTTCGACATCTGAGGCCTAACAATAAGTAATAAAATCTTAAACTGAAATAAAACTTAAGAAATGCATGGCGAGAGAAGATAAAAAAGGACAAAGATTACAAAAAAATACAATATGAAATAATACAAAAAGATTTTTTTTTTCTGGTCAACTTGCCGAACTTTTGTTAATTCCCTCGTACATATTATGTTGTATATCTGTAGAAGTCACTTTTGCTGTTGTTGTTGTGATTGATTGTACTTTATGATTGCATTTTTATTTTACATATCTACATTTTATTACAACTTCAAGGTAACTAACTTTAGAGCTGCCAATATGGAAATTCTTTTAATTTCAAACAACCACTGTTGGGCGGATGTAATTGCACGAGTGCCACTCGCACATACACACAGTCTTATTAGGTATCTGAGTGCATATACGTACGAGTATGTAAGTACTATTGAACATGCAAGGTTGATAATGGTATGACGTAATTTTGGTCAGAATTTAAAAGCATAATTTTTATAGTAACATTGAAACAATTTTCAATAGGCCTATTATATACATACTAGAGTTCAAGATTTTGTTCGAACATTTTCGAGCTGCTCGAGCATTTGAGCTACGAGTACTCGCATACTCGCTCATTGCTCATTGCTCGAAAATTTCCAATCTTAACCGATGACTTAAGTCCCAACGTTACTAGCAGTAACTAGTTGCTCTAAACAGCAACCCAACAGCTACCAGGCCTTATCGAAATTCGGTGGCATAAATGGAAATGAATTGGACATTTGCGAGAATCTTACGACGACATTGCTAGAATAGCGTTAGGCTGGAATACTATATAGGTATGCATTATATAAATGGCGCTTTGAAACCGCTGAAAATATTTGCGACCGATATCCTGCTCTAATTTTCTATAATTTTTGGATGTTGGTCAAACGATGACGTGAACTCTGGTCTGGGAAATGTTAGTACGCAATACGAAAACCAATTTGAATTATAGTGGTGATAGCACGTACCCCTGCTTCTTGCACGACAGCTAGCTGCTTAGTACAGCTGATTTGTGAGATTAAATAATTTTTGGGAACTCCATGCTACAGCTCTCCAAATCGTATCATGTTTAAGAGTGTCGAACGCTTTCTTAAAATCAATAAAGCACAGATAGAGAGGAATACGTCACTCTCACGACTACTCTACAATTACAATCAGCTGTTCATAAGGTCGGCACAAGAGCAATAGGGTCTGAAAAACGTTTGTTCTTTACGTAGTCCCGGCATCCACGAGTCCGATATTTTTTGAGGATTGAATTATTTTATACACCGTGCTCAGAAGTGTTGGTCTTACTTAAGCAGGCACAAGTGAGACGTAGGAACACCTTTCTGATCTTATCAAGTTCCCGCCTCAGACATCTTAAATGTATATTTTTCTGTAGTGAATTCACTTCACACTAAATTCAACTTCTTGATGCCAGATAGATACCAGGAATTGTAGTTTAACCCAACCTAAAAACAGTCTTTTGAACTCAATAGTGTTCCCAGTTTTTTCTTTCCAGAAATTGCTGCCTAAAAAAGCAAAGTATTATCGATTTGATTTCATGTCTTTCGATCCGATGGCAGCCAAATGACTCATTATTTTTTTATGTTGGAATCTGGGAGATATCAATCGAAGATAATTGTCGTGGAGGCTCACGACAAACACGGTGAGTGCGTTCAAAGCAAGATATCCGGTCCTACGCATCGGAGGGATGCCAGCCTTTCGATGACCTAACCTCGTTTAAGTCTGCAGGTAACATTAGCGTTCAAAGCACTGGAAAATACTCCTCTGTTCATCTTTCGCCCTTCTCAAATCATCGTTTGTCGCAAATCAGCGAAATGTTGAGAAACCTGGATTTAAATCGAATAAGAAATGAAATAAGACGCTTTCATTTACCGAAAAGAACTATGTACTTGGGGACTGTATTTCTCTCCCACTACAATTCCAACTACTACAGTTAACTGCTGGAGAGAGAGAGAGAAGGAGATTTAGAGAGAAAAAAGGGGGAGAGAGAGAGAAAGAGAGAGGGAGAGAGAGAGAGAGAGAGAGAGAGAGAGGGAGAGAGAGAGAGAGATAGAGATAAAGAGAGAGGGAGAGAGAGAGAGAGAGAGAGAGAGGGAGAGAGACAGAGATAGAGATAGAGAGAGAGAGAGAGACAGCTTAATTCGCAAACTTCTACTGTCGATTCATCGGATGTTGTGAACGTTCAAGCATCTTTACCACTGAGTTTGATTTTTGTTCATTGTGACGGATGACTTAACTTTTCAATTACCTACCCAGCCCCTAGAGCATCTGCTGACAAGTATGATTCTGTGTTGGATTATATATATAATTGGCGCTTTGTAACCGCTTAAGCGATTTTCCAGCCGAGCGTTGGATTACTTGGCGGGAATTAATATTGGGGTTAATGCTGTTTGCCAAACTGTCTGCTTGTTTTGAGGCTGGAAATATTCTCTTTCCTATACCGAGAGAGTTACAAAGCGTGTTATAATGTGGAGTATCATGGATATCAGACCACCAAACCAAAATAGAAATATAATCTAAATACTTTCACCCTCGGACAGGGAATGTCAACATCTGTTCCTTTTAACTAGATTAAATCACCCCACTTAGTAAACAATATAAGCATAGCATCCATTCAGCCAATTGATGACAGGCTCTTTGCGCTGTTGTGGAAGCTGAAAAAAATTTCAATTCCCATTGTTTCTAAATTACAACTTGCACTTTCAACATTTTACTTACCGCTTTTGTTTTACCTCCTTTCAATGTATTTAGAAAATGTAATTTCTTCCTTACCTTCACACGCCCACACACACAGCGGCCGTTTTGTCTCCCAACATTGCAAACCAATCGCCTTCAATGGCAGAAATAACACTTAAAATGCAATAACACTTTCACCTCACCGACGCAAGAGCGGCAAGGCGGGCGAAGCGGCAATGAGCAATGTACCGTTTAAAATGTTGCAAAATCAAAAATTCACCGAAAACCGAAAATCAGAGAAAAAAAATTTAAAACATGAAACATGTAAATGTTGTCGGTTGTTTTCGGCCAATTGTGTACTTGTGGGTGTTTAATTTATAATTTTTGCCAACGCTTCCAACACGCAATGCAAGTACACGCGTCGCGCGTCTAAAATACACCACCCGTCCGCCGCGCCACTGTTACGTAGCATTGCGGGGCGGAGGTGGACAACGTGGAGTACGTTGAAGTACGTTGGCTGGTTGGTAGATTTGTTGGTGGTGGGTTGGTTGGTACGTCCAACAGCCAAAATAGTCGGAAAACGCTAATATTTGTTAGCCCTGACAGCGCTGCAATTGTGGCAACTGTTGCAAGTACGTACCCGCTGGCATGTAGATATTCGTACGTGCAACATTATGTGGCATTGCGTCTTGGACTGAGATTTTAATCGTTTGACCACAAAATTGGACAAGTGAACACGGCGTATGGAAAACCTCAGAGTTATGTGCAATCAACGTTCATATATTTATGGTTATATATGTATGTATGTGCATACACATATAAATGGGATTGGAAGTGTTTATATATATATATGTGTGTATGTGTGTGCGTGTGCAATCAAATTCGGATATTTGTTATATGCAAATTTGTACAAAATGAGCGACATGTCATGCTGTCCACTCTCGAGACGTGCTAATATACTAGTATATATGTACAATACATATGTACGTATGTAATGAGTTTTCTGCTGTACGAATAACATGACATTTATATGTATGTTTGTCAGTTGTAATATTTTGCTAAATTTCGAGATAATGAGAAAGATTAGCTTCGATTGACCAGAAAATTAATTTCATTTCTTAGAGTCCTTCAGGAATTTTGACTACAACAAATTTCACCGAATCATAGATCAGAGGAAGATTAGGCTCTCTATTCAAAAAACTATGTTTGACTAATCTCGTGGAAAAGGCATTCTAAATTTTCCTTAAAAAGTTATGTGCCTTTTGGGTTCATTGTCGTCTTGTGTAGAAATTTTTTCTAAGCCTCCTCAGCACTGCTGGTGGTTCTTTATGAGGAGCCTTTATTTCATGTCCGATATACACTTGCCCTTTCCTGCTGACGGGCGACCGAAATAAAACAAATTTGCTCTCAAAATGTGGGTTTGGCCATAGTTCGAAGCCACACCACTATTATCGGATATAAAATTTTCCTTAGGCAAGGCTTGTTGAAGATTCGGTAACGGTTGAAAGAGAAGATGCTTTATTGGATACACCCGGATATATTCAATTTAAGGGTTCAGTAGAGTCTTCTGAAGCTTGGACTCCCATCGGGGACCTGGTTGATTCACATCACCGCCGTCCAAGAATTGCAATGCTAACGAGTTGGTCCTTTACTCTGATGAATGAGCGTCTCTACACCGAAGCGAAGTTCTTCAGAATATCGCTGATGTGCCCCAACTACCTGAAGCAAGAGAGAGAGAGAGAGATGATGTGACCAAAGATGCTGCTAATAATCGCCTGCAACGTAATTATCAGTGCGGTCGAAATTGCTTCAGGATCCACAAACTCCCAACCCGATCAATCCGGTTACGATGAATGCATCAGCCATCTCCAGTGTTTTAGATGTGTGGAAGCTCCGTGCATCTAAAATCTACTGGCTTCGCTATCTTTTAGCTCGTCAACAAACACAATGAAGGTTCCCCTTAAATGACCCCCACAGCGAGTCAAAATATTTTCTACTCGACATACATTTACTTTCTGTCTCTTTCACTCCTATGGCACGCATAAGCAAATCGACATTAAGTTCCCTAAGTACCGGCGCAAATAAGCAAAAAAATAGTTGTTACGATGAGGATTGTCATACCTTAGTAAAGAGAAAAACCCCGCCACGTTTCGTTCGACCGCAACGTGTGCTCTGTGGGAGAGATATCGCAACATGCGAGAATTGCGGGACTTACAGAAGGTTTCAAGACCGAAATATACTCATTTAGGGCCCAAAAAGAAAATCCAACGATCATGCCTAGAGTATGCTGAGATTATGGAGGGAAGAGTTCATCTGACAGCTAAATTGCCTTTAAATCCAACGCATGAACTTTATTGTCAGCAGGTGATACTTTAGACTGAGAAGGCTTTTGAAAGGTAAAGCCCTCCCTCGACGAACAGAAACTAAACCGTACAAGTCCATCAATATTTATACTGCTATTTGTTGCAGAACCTTGTGCGATGACGATATTTGATGAGTTGGAAACAGCACTTTTCGATAAAAAGGTTTTTGCGAAGTATTATGGACCTTTGACCACTAGTGAGATGATAGTGACCTCGATATATCGGAAAGATCGCTTCACTTGGTGCTTCTTAGAACAAAACTGTGGGGCGCTTGACTATGAACGGGTGAGCGGTGCTTACGCCCATCAAGAAGAACAAAAATGATTCTTCCTCTTTTCGCTTCAAATAAAACCTATGAAAACTATTTACCTATCAGAGATCCGAAAGAAGCACAGCATAGTAGCGATCGGCTGCCTAAAACGGATAACTATATAAAATTTTTTAGATGAGTTCGAATCACGAAAAAGCCGCTTCTAGCATATGCCTTTTGTAGGATATTACTAAAAAATTATTGCTCCACTTCTCTATGACTTAAATGCCTCATGAGAAAAATAGATTATTGCGCTATCGAGAGGAAATTAATGATTTTTTATGACCGGCATTTGATGATCAATAATCTGAGCAACGTTTACTTTCAACAAGATGGCGCTAGGTGCCACACAAGCAACGCAATCATGGATCATTTAAGGGAAAGGTTTCGGACCGTGTTCTCTCTTGAAGTGGTGCTCGCAATTGACCACCGAGAACTTGTGATTTAACAGCTTGTGACATCTTCCTTTGGTGGCACGTGAAAGATAAGGTCTGCGCCAATAGGCCAATGTCGATTCAAGACCTCAAAGATGGAATTCGAAAAGCTATTGTGGGCATACAGCAGCCACTTTGCGATTTGAAGATGGGAAATTTCATAAAAAGGATACGGCCCTATAAGCATTTCCATGACAGCCATTTAGCTGATATTGCCTTGAATTATTAATGGCATATCTTCTTCCTTACATTGAAATAAACATACGATCATTAATCTCAAAAAATCACATCTTCCTTTGAATATCAATATAACAATAAGTGATGTTATTATGTTATGTGTTGATGGAAAACCCTGTATATTCTAAACTAGTGCATATTTACATTTTATAAAATTAATTCTACTTGATACTGCTACTTACATACGAGTACATATAGGTATAAATACTCAAATCGTGCAGCATTTTGTCATTTTTGCCAATTGTTAGAGTAAAAAAGAGAAGAAGAAAAATGAGCTTCCCTTCAATATGAAGAGTATTTATCCTTTGAAAAGATTTCACATTCATTTATGGTGTACATTTACATATGTACAAATATACCTATTTGTATGTGGATCATCCTTATATCAATAAGTTTTTAACATCATTGCGCCAGCCGCTAATAGCTATCGCGTGGCCGGCTGGGCTGCCTAGTGGAGCGTGTCGACTCTGTGGCGACAGCGGCAAACAACACAGAAGAAGTTCACCTTTTAAACGATTAGTTGTTATTGTATTTTTGTTTTTCTTTTTTTGGTTTTTTTTTGGAAATTATATGTATTTTGTTTTACTAATCCTTTCCTGTTTCACTGCACCAATGTTTTGTTTACAAATCGTTGAACAAAGATCTTCAACCCTACGACAGACAGAGCAACCCAAGCGGCAGCCAGACGGTTGGTTCGTGTGAGCTCACGAGCATACGCTAAGCATAGTCCGACGACGAAGACACCGCAGGTCAGAAATCCGTGACTACTTGGTTGTTAATTTCGTTTTCGTTTGTTGTTACCGTTGTTTTGTTTCGTTGCTTTGCTTGTTTTAAGTTTTTTTTTGTTTTTTGTTTTATTTTGAATTTCGTATTAGTTTTAGGTGATTTAATTTTGTTGTTGTTGTTGCTATTTGTTTTCTTTTTTGTTGGCAAAAATTATAATAACACCAAATTGTTGTTTTTCCGTAGCAAAAAAGCAAAGCAAATAGTAAAATCTTTTTATTTTTTTCCTCTCCCCCTGCTCCTTTTGGCCGCTGCTTTTAATTTTCTTTTCCGTTATTGTAGTTGTTGTTGTTCTTGTCGCTAGGTTGTTGTAACAACAAACGGCGACATGCAAAAATTGTCAAAGTGCATTATTTATGTGGCTAAGTTGGGGCGAGCAAAAAAAAAAGAAGCAAAGCCCCATATCAGTTGAAATGAAAAGCCACCAGGCCAGGAATGAAATTCGACGGAAAACAAATACACGAAAACAATGCCGCAAATAGCATAAAAATGCGAACAAAAGTAGGGAAAAATGGAAAAATACGAAAAATCTGCAAAAGGTTACACAAAAAGTAAACAAACTTGCAGCTCAGCCGCCAAAACTGAGTCACACACCACCGACACCGGCAAAAGCCAAGCAAGTCAAGCCAAAACTTCTCCTTCACCACCACCACTCAGCGCAAGCATTGCGAATGAAAAAACATATTGTACATAGGTCGTTTTCTATGCCGATCAATTTTCATTTCAATGCGGTTACACCAAGTGGATGCGCGCGCCACAGTTCACGAACCACACCAGAACCATCCCTCCGCCCAATCACTGAATCGGGTGTCTGTATCTCTCCATTGTGCTTGGAGTGTTCGCGCACTCATTCGCTTGTTAATACTTTGACCGGCTCATTGGTTGTTTGGATCGTTGGTTGTTTGTCGTTTGGTGGCGTAAAACCCTTTTTATGTCACTATGATTTCGCCTCGACCACGACCATTGTCAGGCACTGCTGGCGGCTTCAATTTCAGCTGCTAGATGCCGCCGCCGATTGAACCGCTTCGCTTCGCTTCCTTTTTGACTTTTTTGATTTGTTTTTGTGTTTTTTTTTGTGGTCTACTGCTCCGGCCCTCCAACTGTGAGTCAGTTGTTTGTTGGCTGCCGTTCCCGCTGCTTCGACTGCCCTAACAACCCGCGTTGGTTATGTGATCGCTTGTGCTCTGTATGCTGCTTATGTATTATGTTCAATATCCTTCTTTTTGGTTTTGTTTTCATAGATACGATAAAAATCTCATGACACGATCTCATATCCCAAAACAAGCGCCAGTAACCCACATTTCTTGAATTGAGAAGCAGTGTTGAGCGTTTTCTTCTTTATGCGCTTATAACTACATACACATACATACCTACATACATACATACATGAAGAGCAGAGGGGCGTTGAACGGCAAACTAAAAGCCGTTCAATGTGACGGTGGAACGGTGGAACAGTAGAGTACCAAAAGTCATTTGAAAAATATAAACAAAAAATACGGAAATCGACAAGCGAAGGGAGGATTTCTTTTAACTGTGAAACTAATGTATATATGTATATGTATATACATAATACATATGCGTACACCGCTATTCATTTGTTTGGTACGCTATCGATCTTTTTTCACGATGCACCGCGAAAAAATTGCTATTAATTTAAGCAGGAACTCGCTAGTTCTCGTGGGAGATCGATATTTTGGGCCCGCATCGCTAAGAATATTTTTGACTTGAGAGCTTACGCATTCTATGTAGATGTTCGTTAATGGCTTTCATCATCCTAGTACAGCTCATCGTGGTTTCAGGAATCTAAAGGGATTTTGTAATAGCCCATGCCTAAGGTACAAAATTGGACGAGGGTCGGTGGTCGAGTGCAGTTCTGCTGAAAACTGATATAATTTGAAGAAATTGCAGTGTGATTTTCCGAAAATCCGTCTAATTGAAATCTGTGGTGGGCTTTCAAATGAATAATAGGTTCTTTAAAATAGCCTTAACGATTTTTGGCCAAAGTTTTTACCCAATTTTTGGTATGAGTCATGACGTCTTTTGAACCAATAGTGGAACCTAAAAACTGTAGGTAGCCGTATTCAAACGGTTGGTAGTTTTTGTGAGAACTTTTTTTTATATCCGATATTTACGTATCTATCGAGGATCGTATTAAAAAAATTATTTAGGTGAGGGAACCCCTGGCTCACACCAAACATTTCTTCCCTATTGTCTTTCAATGAAACGTTCAGTCGAAGTTCTCAGAAAAGTCTGCCAAGCCCACTTAGATATGGGCCATATCTTAAACTTACTTTATAACATCGGGTCATTCATTCCTTTTTCTCGCTGCTTGGTGCCAATTGGAGATACCGAGTAGAGTCAGGTCCCTCTCTACCTGGTCTTCCCGATTGAGTGGCGGTCTTCCTCTGCCTTTGCTTCCATCGGCGGCTACCGCATCGAAAACTTTCAAGTTTCTCTTGAAAACTCCTAACACCGACTCATCAGCTGTTATCATCGTCCATGCCTCCACACCACACAGCAGAACGGGAACGATGAGCGACTTGTAGAGTTTGGTTTTTGTTCGTCGATAGAAGACTTTACTTTTCAATTACCTAGTCAGTCCGAAGTAGCGCCTGTTGGCAAGAGTGGTTCTGCGTTGGCTTTACAGGCTGACATTGTTGTGTGTTAATACTGGTTCCAAGATAGACGATAGACAGTTATTGAGGTGAATGATGTCAATATCATCGGCGTACACCAGCAGCTTTACACTCTTATAGAAGATTATACCTTTTCTATTGAGCTCTTTTGAGGATGTCACAAGAAAGGGAATCACCCTGTCTGAAACCTCGTTTGGTATCGAACGGCTCGGAGAAGTCCTTCCCGGTCCTAACGGAGCTTTTAGTGCTGATTACCGTTATACATAGCCGTAGCTTTGCGGGGATACCAAATTCAAACTTAGCGGCGTAAAGGCAGGTCCGATTCGTGCTCCCGAAGGCGGCTTTAAAATCGACGAAGAGGTGGTGGGTGTCGATCCTGTTTTCACTGATAGGGTCCAATTTGTTTGTTGATGGTAGCCATTAGTCTTTCACACAATACGCTCGCCAGGACCTCAGGACTGTTAGTCTAGTTAGAACTGTCTCGGCCGTTTCATCATTACAACTTCACTTAGACCTGGAGAAGATTACTACAACACCCATCATTGAAAAAGTATATACAGCTATGAACAGCGGTACCGATACAAGCATTCAAAAGTACCTTATCAGCGAATTTTCAGTCTCAACCTCGTAAGCATGTTATATTTATATAGAAAGTGCTGGTACGGTTATCATAAGTCATTCTGCATGGGCATAAATCGAAAAATACCCGCTCGGAGTTCCCAACGTCTGTGAGAGCTTTAATCTTGAAAAAGCTAAGGACTTGGTTGACCATAAATAATTGATGCTTCCCAACCGCAGGAGCAATTTTTGGCCGAACTGCTCTCTGAATTTGTGGTGAGCGTTTTGATGTTTTTTCTGTTTATTCTAACCCGCTGGATTTTTATGAAGAGTTTCTGTTTCATGTCACAAATACACTCGGAGGACCTTCCATACTCTGCAGAGGCGAGACCATAATTAGAAAAATTAACTTAAGTTTTTATATTAAATACTCGTAATTTTCTATAAATGTTCTTATGAAAGTGGAATGACGATACGCAAGCGCGCTAGCTCAACAGCATTACAGCTCCCAAGGATTTTGCTGTGTCACAGTTCCCGTATGGCGTTTGGTTTTATGCAACTCGACACTACGGTCAGCGATGATACGCATTCCTTTCCAATATAATGGTTTGTCGCGTGTGAATTCAAGGCAGTAAAAGTCGCTGGGCTATCTGAGTACATGTTGGCCTGTCTCATGAAATCTATCCGCCGAACAGGTGAGTTTTTTTTGCTGATATGGTTGGAAAGCCTAACCTAGCGACGATGGTTAGTTCTATCAAGAGACGTCCCTGCAAAATGTTTCATAACTAAAGAAGTTTCTTCTTCAACCGCTTGCTCGTTTATAGCCGAATCAATAATACAGCGGACTATTGTACATTCCTTTCTTTCGCTATTTGGCATCAGTTAAAACTAAAAAGTAAAACCAGGCCACTCTCCACCTTATCCTTCAAATGGCATGAAATACTTTCAAAGGAGGAACGTTTCTGGAACTGTTTCTTCATTCGCTGAACTATGTCAATGTCTACTCATGAAGCTCATCGTTCCATAGTCTGCGGTATTTCGCCGTTGCCCATACGCAAAGGACTATAAATCGTTCGCAAAACTTTTCTCTTGCAGCCTCCCAGGGCCGACTCGTCGACATTGTCCAAGCTTTTGTACCACATACTCCTAGTAGGACGAGAATACTGAGGGACTTGTAGAGTTTTGTTTTTTTTGAAAGTATCTAAGACCTCGAAGTTATGACTGCCAACATTGACGCGGGTGCCGAGGCGCCAAGGCGATGAGTGTGTATTTGAAGGAAGCAATATTTGGTTTTGTTCTCCTTCGTAAAGAATTTAACATCTTTGTGCTTCACTTCTGTGAAGGAGTTCTGGTTAAGTGTCAAGCCAGCTCGGAACAGCTAGGTATTAGCTCGAATTCCACGAGAACAATGTGCTACAGTCGTCCATGGATCATCAAAAAATGTCCAAAATTCTCCAAGTGCATTGCAACCACAATGATCCCAACGATTTCTTTGCCCACATTTGCTATTTGTTACTCCTTTTGCCTTAAACAAACCGACATATGTGCATCTACGAGTATTTCTCTGTTGAGTTTGTTTGTTTTGAATTTCATTTAACATGCGATGAACTTTGTCTCGTGTACTCGTATGAAAACAGACAGTCGAACAGTCAAACAGTCAAACATACACAAATGACATTTGTTATTTGTAAACGCCAAAAAGTGCACGTGGAATATTTGTTAACCCCACTCTGCCGCACCCTCCCCTGCTCAGCCACAAAAACAAAGCATACATTCGATTGTTTGTCAGTGTGTGTGTGGCATATTATTGACAACATTCGACGGCATTTGATGACAATTCTACATCGCTGGCGCAACCTCATAGCCTCAGAGTTTCAAAGCCTCGGACCCACTGCATTTGGGCATTGCGCGATTTTCACTTATTGAAATGAGTATTACCATTTCGGTAAGAATTGAAGAAGTCCAATGAGAAAAAAGTACTCGAAAAGAAAAGAAATATTGAAAGAAGTTTAACAAGTAACAACTACAACAACAATAACAGTAAGAAAAAAATAGCGCCGAATTATCAAAAGCAACCGTTTTCAAAATTGAAGAGACAAAGATTTTTTTGCTTTGCTGTTTGTTGTTGTTGTTGTTGCTGTTGGCTTGACAGGCTACAGACAGTTTTGCGAACGAATTGCTCTGGTGGCACGTTAAACGCATACCTATGTGTGTGTGTGTGTGTGACCAGAAAGAAAAGTGAAAACATCAAAGTTGAAATAGCGTCCAGAAAAGATGAATTGAGTGGCGGTGAAAAGTGAAAGAAATCACCTGATATGTGCAGCGAGCAGCGAACAGCGAGCAGCGCGATTTCTGGCTTCAGAAGCCATGGCGGGAGCAGAAGAAGAAGCTGCAGTAGAAGCACTTGCATGCAACGAAAGTGAAAATGAAATTGAAAGTCGTCTTCTTGCGCCCGCAAAAACTCAACGGCATAGAGAGGAAAGCGGCAAAGTAAGGTCAAAGTGGTAACTTTTAAACGGTATCTTTGATAAGCAAACAACTGCATTTTGTGTTATTCTTTTTGTATATATTATATATTTTTTTTCTTTCACTGATGATCAGAATTCCAGCCGCGAATGAAAGCAAAAGCTGCGCGGCGCAAAGAAAGCACAGCGGAGGCAGAGTTGCATTTTTATCACACAATCAGTGCGTGCCGGCTGACCAGCCGCCTGGCTACCTACCTTAGTTAAAAATACTTTGTTTTTGCATTATTTTTTCGCATTTTTTTTGTTTTTTTTTGTCATTGTTTCGTTGGCTGGGAACCACGAAATACCGCCGTAGTCATTAAAAGTCTTGTTGCAACAACCTGTTGTTGGCTTTTGGGCTGACTGTGCGACTGCGCGGCCGTGCTTAAACACACCTTCTTGTCGGCCACATTCTTTTCACTCGCCACTCGTTTGCCAAATGTCTGCTCTGTGCTCCTGTGATGCTTTGCTTCCGTCTCTGTTTTGAGCTTTTGCATTTTTTTTTCGATTTCATCTTATTCTTTTTTTTTTGGTGTTTTTGCCAAATCAGTTTGCTTGCCTTAACGATGGCCATTGATCAAGCAATCGCCACTGGGCATGTCTGTATTTATCTTACGACTGATCGTGGTTGGTTATTCAGTGCGCATGTGTGAAATATGCCCACCAAGTTTAGTCCAATGTACCGGGCAATGTATGAATGGTTGAGAAAGAATGAGAAAAAAAACGAAGGAAATCTTAATTCGTACTTTTTGGCACATTAACATATTTGATTTGCTGTTTATGTTTCTGCAAGTTTTTTTCTTGTTTTTTTTTTTTGTTTTTGCACCGTTAAATTTCTCTTCATTTAGGCGCTGATTATGCATTTAGTGGGAATAAAGTTGCAGGTAAAGAGTACTAAATAGTATTGAATTCAAAAATGTACCACCAGAAATACTAAAAAAAAGGAAGAAGACGCAAAAATGTCTATATCATCGTTGAGCTTAACGCGGTGTTTAATGTGGCAAATGGGAATTTTTTCACCATGAGTTGGGTTGAGTCAGTGACCAACTCACTTAGCCCAATATGCTCATTGTGATAACTCTGTAAGGCTCCTGTCTTCAACTTCTCAGTTTAGTTTCAGTCCTGGCAGTTAAATCATTGACCAGATTGACATACGCCAAATCATGTATAAGATCAATGAGAAAAGCATTGACACATCTTTGAAGTCTTTGTCGATTCTAAGGCAGCCCATAAAGAAACTGGCAGGATGTCACTCAGCCCGAGTTTGGTATCCCTGTAAAACTTATGCAGCTATGTCATAATTGGGAGGGACCTCTCCGAGCCGTTCAGTACCAAATTAGTCTTCAGACAATGTGAAACTCTTTCACGTGACTTTCTTTATCTAATGCTGGAGAACTAGATAGAGAGATATGTAAAACATTTTACAAGAGCAAAATTTCCATGAATGCCTGACTTTCAACTAATGTTGGTTGAACATTGGTGTTGATGCTGATTCCTAGATAGACGAAATTATTTACGACATCGAAGTTATTACTGTCAGCAGTGACGTGGGAGCCAAGTCGCGAATGCGATGACTGTTTATGTAATGACAGGAGATATTTCGTCTTGCCCTCGTTCACAAGCAGACACATATCCTTCGCTTCCTTATCCAGTCTAGAGAAAGCAGAACTCACGGCGCGGTTATTGAGGTCACTGATGTCAATATCATCGGCGTACGCCAGCAGCTGTACAGTCTTATAAGAGGTTGCACTTTCTCTATTCAGCTCTGCAGCTCATTTAATAGCCTCCTGCCATAAATTGAAAAAGCCACACGATAAAGAGTCACCTTATCTGTCGTTTGGTATCGAACGGCTCGGAGAGGTCCTTCCCTATCCTGACGGAGCTTTTAGTCTTGCTCAAGGTTAGTTTACATAACCGTATACGTTTTGCGGGGATACCAAGTTTGGACATAGCGGCGTGGAGGCAGCTGTCGAAGGCTGCTTTAAAAACGACGAAAAAAAAGGTGGTGTGGGTCGATCCTCTTTTCACGGGTCTCTTTAAAGATTTGGTGCATGGTGAATATCTAGCCAATGGTTGATTTACCAGGTCTGAAGCCACACTGATAAGGTCCAATCAGTTTGTTGACGGTGGGCTTTAGTCTTTCACACGCTTGACAGGACCTTATAGGTAATATTAAGGAGGCTTATCCCACGATAATTGGCGCAGACTGTGTGGGTGGGCAGAGCACACCTAAGTTTCAATCGTCGGGAAGTATTCCCTCCATAAAGTCAGTATACTCTGGGCATCCGTCACTAGCTCACCCCTCTGGGTCCTTTGAGATTAGACCTTACCTCTTTCAAATCGAGAACAATGAGACTGTCACTGTCAATTTGGAGCATCATGGTCGTATAATAAATGACTTTTTTTGACCTGCTAGCGAAGAACACCACTTGGACAATAGGTGGTGTCAACAAGATGTTGCGAAATTTCAAATAACACCAGCGTATGTGCGAGAGAAAATTCTCGGCCGTGTTATCTCTCGCCTTGGTGAAGTCAAATGGACATCGCGATCGTGTGATCTAACACCATTGGTCTTTTTGTGAAGGGCTCTGCGAAAGAACGTGTTTTTATGGATAAATCCTTTACTCTTGAGCACTTGGAAACCAACATTCGTCAAGTTATGGTTGAGATACCGACAAATATGTGACGTAAACTTGGCGAAAATTACCTCAAAGGGATTAAAGTGTGTAAAAACTCACGAGCCGTTCATTGGAACTTTGGAGTGTTTCAAATATAAGGCCAAAGTATTTATAATAAGAAAAGATTTTCATGAAAAAAATTATTTGAAATACATTTTAATTTTTTTTTGATTGAAAATGATAGTGAAAGACAACAGGAATGATGAGCTTTTTTTAGTGAAAAAAGTGATTTTTATTACAAAAATATTTTTCAGAAAATTTTTAATTATTTATTGGTTTAGAAATTTCTATGATATTATTTCTTTGATTTCTAAATTCCAGCGTAAATTTTGTTTGTTAAAATTTCCTCAACATTGTTGAGGAAAAAAGTAAATTTTACAGTACAATTTCAGGCAAAATGAAAGTAAATTAAAAATGTACAACAAAAAATGAAATATTTTCAAAATGTTTTAATAATTTTATGTCATAAACGATTTCCGCACTGCTGCATGCACTTTCTTTGTATTAAAATTTAAAATTAAATCAAGTAGCTCTGCGGCACTACACCTCTGCTGACATAAAATTATGGAACCGAAACCACAAATCAAAAATCAAAAATCAAAAATCAAAAATCAAAATTCAAAAAAACGGAAAACCGAAAACGTTATGTGTTCATGTCAAAAATTAAGTGAAAACATTCAACTGCCGCCTGTTGGCCCGCCCTACTGCCACTTGCCACCTGTCGCTGCAACTTAATTATACATAATGCTAGCGTACGTATGCGGAGACAGGCTTACACACAACAACAACAGCAATCGTGTGTGCAACAACAAATGACCACATGCGTTTGCGCACGTTCATACACTTCATTTGGCAATTATGCACCAACTGGCCGAAGCTCAGCTGCTCGGACTGCTGTTGGCTATTGGTTGTTGCTTGCTTTTATTGGCGACCCGTTTTTCGAAAGGTACCGCTTATCGGGGGGCCCACCCAGAACGTCGGTGGTCATAAACAAAAAAAAAAAAATAAAAAAAAATGAAATAAAAAACAAAGAAATAAAACAATAACAAGTGGTAAACATTTTGTTGCAAGCAACCTGGCTTTGTGGCGTCTCCAATTAAAATTTGCGGCATATTAATCGAAATTCAGTTGTTGCTGCTGTTGTTATTGTTTTTGTTGTGTTTTTATTTGCCATTTCTTGAATTTGTGAAAGTTTAACATACCAACGATGACTTCACATATGCATGTGTAGTTCATATGTATATGTGTGTGTGTGTGTGTGTGTGTATGTGTGTAGATACATATGACGAGGCCATTGCAGTGGTTGTGGGCGAGACGAGGTTAGCTTGAGGTCTGCATTGTAACAGTTTCGGCACTTAATTGATATAATGAACCGTAATTTGTGATTTAATAGCATGATTTATATCATTGCTCGCCTCTGTTTACGTGCTCTTGTTCTTCTTATATCGTTTGTTTTTTTTTTCTTTTTCAATTTATTAATGGAAGGCTAAGACTTTGCGGCCGTAAATTGCTGTATTATCATGAAGAAAAGTTTATATGTAGCACACAGCAATTAGAGGGAGAGACGAAAAATTTTTTAATTCAAGTAGTTTTCTGCTGGGTGGAAGTAGATATGTGGCTATGGAAGCATAATAACACTTCTTGGACCAGAGTGGGTCAATTGTGATACCACAATATTTAGCGGATAACAATCAAAGCGCGACTGTCCATCCACTACGGTTTTCTTATAAATTTAATTACTCTATTTGCCTTGCAATCTATCTATCTTTATCCAAAGCAAAGCTTGGATTCTATTTCGATTCAATTTATTTAGATTTTCTACAAGTTACGGCGTACTTTTATTTTGATGTAAAAACACAAACATTTTTATTAGGAAACTATTATTTTAGGTAGATCTGGTATACTTGCGGTCAGAAACTCAGTTAGGAGATAGTTATTATGTTTGGTAATCTTCTGTCCAAGTTATACACACTTCGCAATATTTGAATTCATGGTAAGCGATCTAAGCGTCTTAAAAGCTGCCTCATTTTTATCACCCGAGTTAACCAAGCACGTGACACGTGCCTTCTTTTCGCCCATTGGCGTCAATTGGAGATACCCTACCTTAATCTTACCCCACCTTCTCTTTACAACAGTGCGGAGATCTTCTGCTTCCTTTGATTCCAACATTGAGTACTTTCAAAGTGAAGGCTTACATCCATTCTGACAAGATAAATTAGTCAGCAAATTCACTGTCTCTTTCTTTGCTGAACTTTATCAATGTCGTCGTATATCTCTTACATTTTAGCGCTCTATGGTCTATAGTACATTGCGCAATCTCTCGTCTTCTCGACAACTATTTTCGCTGACTCATCAGATGTTATTATCGTTCAGCTCACCGCATCAGTAATCAAGACGGTATTTATCGGGGACTTGTAGAGTTTTTTTTGCCTCTTGGCAAGAGTTATTCTGCATTTGATGTCAAGACTTACATTGTAGTGGTTGATTAGTTCCTGTCTCACTGTCGCTAAATATGGAGATAAATATTCTAATCAGATTCTTAGATTTCACCTTGAAAAGTTACCTGCTAGCCACTATGTAGCTAAAAAGTGGGGATTCGTGAATATGCATGGTCATCATCTCGCCCATCGGGTATCTATCCTCCGGTATATAACTCAAAACTACGGCTAGAGTGTCGAAATGATCTTTTTTTCCATTATTTGAAGCTGCATCTGATGTTTAGTTGCTACATCTAATAGGTGTATATAGATCCAATGAAAACTTCTAGGGTTTTAGTCTCGTTTCTAGTTTTCTGGATATGTATTAGAAAGATAATCACCATTCAGAGATGGAAGATTTATTACTGGCCGATATTCTTCGAAAAGTCCCCTTCATCGAATCGCATTACATTTTGTGGAAACTTAGTAGAAACCAAACGGATGATCTGACAACTAAAGTTTGCAGCATACTGAATTTATTGGCGAAATAATTCACACGTGTCTGGATGTCTGAATGTTTGGCCATTTTCATCCGAGGGCATCGGTTTACTGACTGAGATGTGCAAATACGGTGGGAGATAAGTGAAGAGTGACTCTCAAGGGGTTATATACAGTTATTATTTTCAAAAAATCGACAATTTTTATTTTATTTTCTGTATCTACATATATTTAAGAATACACACAAGAAATTTCAAATCGATCCGGCAAATATTTTCGAAGTTACATGTACATTTGTAAAGACGTTTCGGAGCGCTTGGAAGTAGGTATATGGTAGGTAGGTATAACTTTAAACGCGTTTTTCTCAGAATGGTGTTTTCAAAGTCGCTGACCACTATAACTCTATTTTTTCTAAAATTTTAACACAAGCTTCTTGAATATATTTTTCAGTGACTAATCTAAGGTTTTATTTTTCCGATAAATACTTTTTTTATAAACAATTTAAAATCGAAATTTCGCTGAAAAATCGACTTTTTTCTTTGAGAAGGCGCCATTTTGACAAAATTTTTTTTTGCTTATTCCTTCGCAATTAATCACTAAATTTAACATTACTTTAATGAAATCAGTTTGGTTTTTTAATTTCAGATGATCCAGTTCAGAGATAGTGTGGTCACCGCAAGACGTCTTTTTTCAGAGGACCTCCTGGAGATCAGCTGTAGCTCTTCTCCAGAGAAATATTTTTACTAGTTATAAGAATTAAAATATTGTTGAATAATACCATAATAAGTATGTAAACTTTTTGAATCAATAAATTCTAAAGACTTCTAAAAAAAAATTCTTAAAAATTCGCATTTTTTTGCACATTAACTGTATATAACCCCTCAAAGACTCTCAATGAAGATGATGGAGGTGGTGCACCTGACATGAATATGAAAATAAGGCTAACTTTCATGCTGATCTTTGTGGGATTCCACCTTACCGAACGGAAGTTAGTGGAGGGAGTTTCATCTCCGCAATCTTTACGAGCGTAAAGTAGAGGACAACAAAATTGACTGAATGACGAAAACCATAAACATCAAGAAAACTGAACTAATATTCGACAGAACTTGAATTTAGACTGCCTTGCTTGATTTTAGATTAAAGAAAAATTATCAAAATTCAGAGGAGAGAATATAATGATTCGACAAATCTCTAACAAATAAAAATACCACACGATATTTATGTGTTGTGCGTGTATTTGTTTTTGTGTATTTGAGTGCAATTAATCCAAAATGAAAAATAAAAATTTATGGCGAATAAAAATTTAGGAAATTAAATTTTTAATGTCCATTTCCTAAACACACACACACACACGCACATATACTTACATACAAGCTGTATCTCAGCTGATTGGTCCGTTATTTTGCGTGCCACCTCGCATGCCGTGTGTGTGTGTGTATGTGTATGTGTAGTTGATTTGTGCGCTGTTGCGGTCGGGCGTGCAGGCAATTTTCTCGCGACCCCTGCTCTGACATGCCAACAATAAATGCATTTAAATGTACAATAAACACGAATATTATTATTTGCACTGCGTTGTTGTGCATTGCTTGCAGACGCAATAAAAGAAATAGCTGAAAAGAAGTAAAACAAAATAAAAATAAAAATAAAAATAAAAATAATAAAAATACTAAGCAAATGCAATAAACTACAAATAACCAAGCAAACTTTTGTTGTGTTTATGTATGCAAGTGCTTTCTTACATACAAATATACGTGTACAGTTGCGGCCAAAATCTTAGTAGTGCTTGAAAGAAGTGTGGGAAATATTGAAATTATGGTTTTAGAGTTTTATGAAAATTTTAAAATAATGTTGAGACCTATTTCCTCAAGATATTTTTGTATTGGGTGATGAAATCTTCTATGTTTTAATTAAGTGGCGTCGTGAAATGGGATTAGGGCATACTTGATTGATTTCTGAGAACTCAAATTATGTGCAGCACCAAAATATTATTGACTGCTCACTGAAAATAGTACAGGGTAATTCTTTTTGCGGTTTCGCACATAAATTTCATGAATTTTCATCACATATCCGGACTAAAGAGCGTACTAGACAGTAAGTTAGGGTGTAATGGCCTACCTTATATAAGTTGAGGATTCACGTAGCTCTCAATGCAAAAATTTTTCTTATTTGCGTAGCCCTCGGTTGAAGGGTGCAGTTTATTGGACTGGAACTACTGAAACTTTTCGCTGGAACTCGCATGACTATGATTTGAGTATCCACAGCCATAGAAAAGTGCATTTCGACCAAGTGGGGCAATATTTTATGGTAGAATGAAGCGAAAATGGGCGAGTATGGCAGTAAGGCATCACGTCAATATGTGTGCCGATCACCAAGCACCGAATATCAATAAAAGTAAACAACAAAAACGACAAAATATGAAGTTGAGAGTATTACGGCTTGGACAGAATTTTCTTGGCAGGGCGTAGGACCCCCTTTTGGATTGAGGAAAACGTGACAGGTGCCTTTTACGATGAAATCTTTAGGTCCATCATGCTTCCATTACCATTCCAGCAAGGCAACGGTCCCAAAGCACGAAAGTAAAGTGTCCAAAAAGACGTTTGTGGAATGCATGATCTACCTCATGGAGTGGCTGCAACAGTCCCCTGACATCAACACCAACAGAAATTTGTAGATTGAAGTTAAGCCGTCAGTAAAACGATGTAACTCGCACTCGATTCCGATTGAGAGATGCCAAAAACTTCTTGACTCCATGGCAAGTCGCTTTGCTGTAATATTATAAAGTAAGTAATATTATAAATAAATAATATAATAAAGCAACTAAATATATACTAGCTTCAATAATGGATTGTCCATTCAATATGCAAAGAAAGAGAAAAATATCATTTTACAAATTTGTTGCCGAAATTTCAAGGGTTGCTTTTCTCACTCACACGTTTTTAACCGCCGGAATAATTTATTTTTTTTTTTAATATATTTATAACTTATTGAAATGAATTAATACACTAAATTTTTTTTTCTGATTTGTTATACTTAATATTAATTAATATTAAAATTATTTTTTTTTTGAAAAAAAAAAGTATTTGAATAAACTTTTTTAAGACTGAACAGTACTAAGAATTTGACCGCAGCTGTTTGTATGTACATATGTATGTACTTAAAAACACATAATGCGTTCCGTTTTGATTATTTTTTTCGTTATGCCTTGTTGTGCGCACCATTAAACTATTATTTATTTTTCAGCATTATTTTATTGGTTTTTTTGTTTTTTATTTTTTATTTTATTTCTTACTTTAAGAGTTTTCTTTGGTATTATTTTTCCTTTGATATTTTTTTGTTTATTTATATTTCTCTGCTTTTAACTCTTCGGTTTTTAAATTGTCGTTCTTTCCTGTTGCATCTGTTTAACGCTGTTTTTGTTGTTATTGTTGCAGTTGCAGTTGTTTGCTGTTGCATAAAAGCACATCATTTTTGACTTTTGACTGTATGTTGTGTGGCACGTTGATTGACCTTGAAGTGCGGAAGCGTATTTTATTATTTACATTTGCGGTTTGTTTACACACACACACACATACACAGTTACATACAAATATACCTGCTTATGAACAATAATTATATGGAAGCATTTTACTGAACACTGATGGGCCTCTGGGCACTTGCGGCTGTTTCTTACAAAAGACTTAGGAAACGAACTTGGTAGGAAAATGTGTAATTATTCATTTTTGTTTTGACTTTTATTTTTAGTTATTGTATTTAGTGAATTAACTTTTTTCAAACTAAATGCTTTCGTAATAGTTAAAAATATATTTTATTCAATTTTTTTTTGTATTTTTTGCTCTTCACCAAAAATATAATTTTTTTATTATTTATTAAAATTCATGTTCATCTGCATCAAGGTTACGGCAATGTCATCCGGATGGACTTGGTCTAAGTGGTTGGGTGGTCTGCTTGCAATCCACGTTGCTTCACAATAATCTCCACAATAACAATAATCACCTTTTTATTCCTCTTATATTCTTGGGTACCAGACCCAAATAATTTTAACAGTCTTTTTTTCCGTTATAGTCTATACAAAAGGGTCTACTATGGATGATTGGAGTTTGTTGGGTTTCTGACGCAAAACAAACTTCTCTTTTGTTTTACTTGATCTCTTCTTCTTGCTTTCTTTCCAGAGCAGTTTTGATGCCAACTGAATGATTGTAGGACTGCATTGGGTGTGTGTGTGGTCACCTGTGCAAGTTTCAAGTTTCAATTGTGGTGTACTCACCAGAACGGGTTTTCCAATAACAAATGGACGCAGCATGCATTTTGATTTCTCTTTAATGGGACGAGGCGAAAATTATCTCAGTGTGCCAAGAGGGTGCGCACTGTCCAAGCAGGTAAACGAGGCGACATGACATCGGCGTGCCTGCTGAAGCCTTTACACGATTCTTAACCATATAATATGGTATTTCATTTTTAGGATTTAATATTAGTTATCATATTTCCAAAATCGATTATATGATATCGTTTTCCGATTCCGATAATAATCAGTAATTGTTAGTATCGATGAATAATTCAATATATGAAAAATGAGGGAGTTTCAGACTTTGGTCTTTGTTTGTTGAGAGAGGACTTTACTTTTCAACTATCTAATCAGTCTAAAGTAGCACCTGTTGGAAAGAGTGAATCTGTATTATTATGGGTTCCAAGATATACGAAAATATCTATGACTGCCAAAAGCGACGTGGGAGCCTAGTCCTTTGCTTGATACCAGAAGACATTTTGTCTCGTCTTCATACACTATCAGAACCATGCGATTCGCTTCTTTATCCAGTCTGAAGAAAGCAAATGTCGCCGAGATCACGAGCTTCAATTTCAGGCATCAAATTGTCTGTTATCGCGGCACTCTTGATTGTTACGTTATCACCGGTATCAATTTTGATGAAATTTAGACCGATGATTCCACCGACCCACAAGCTGTATTTTGTACGTGTTAAATTTAAGGTCTCGAAAATGCGCCAAGTCGTTCCATACATCAGTTCGAGTTGCAATAAATTGCGTCGGATTGATTCTCAACTGTCATATTCGAAAAGTTCCTGATGATTCCTTATACGAGTAACTATTTCATGCTGTTAAATTTTATGGTGTAAGCTTCAGTTTTTTATTTTCAAAAATTTTAAAAATAAAATTTTATTAAGAAATATATAAAAAAATTCTTTAAATTTCTTTAACTTCTGACTAGGAAAGTCAAAATTATATTTTAAATTTTTATATATCAAGTATGGTTTTGCAATAATAAAACAATTGGATTTTATTAATAATGTTGACGAACGTGTAGAGAACGTTTTTTTGTAATTTCAATCAAACAACTTTTACGATACAAATCCTCAAGCAGTTTAAATGATTAAATGTTATCATAAAAAATTACCGTTATATTATTAATAGATAAAAAATAGTGGTTAAAAAGTAAATTACTGTCTATTTTAAATCAATTATCAAAAACAAAAACAAAAACAAGACCAATACCAATATCGTACTTCACTCATATCTTATCTGTCACGCTAACCGACTTAATACCACTTAACGTAACTAATGCGCTGATTGAGCCGTTTCGCGCAGTCAATCAAGACACAAGTCTTCCGAAGAAAGACCAAAGATAATTGATAAATATTTGCGCATGACCTATAATTAAATCGACTGAATAGGCCAATTTGGTGGGGCTCTTAAGTGAACCGTATAATTTCACATTTTGATACAATAACAAAATCCAAAGCAGACATACACCCAAACATGCATAAATATATTGTTGGTCATGTAAATATGTAAGGCATTTAGTGTGTGTGTGTCAGTGTGTGTGTGTATGTGTGATATTACTGCGACTTCACTTCGTCACCACACAGTCAAATCCATAATCAATTATGAAGTGTGAAACTTTCGATTTTACGCAAATCCTATTCGCATACAGAAATACAATAAATAAAAAAAATCACGCACTCCAAACGCATACGATCATCGAAGTTAGCAGAGTGCCAAAAGCCAACAGCCAACAGCCAACAAGCCAATAATAAGTTAAGTGCAACTGGTTAACTGCTGCTGCTACTTCTGCTGCCGCCGCCGACAGAGGGCAGCGAGTGGTGGCAAGTGTTGTCAAAAACAACAAGACTGTCTTATAAATTGAGTTTAAGCTTAAATCGGTGAAGATATCATCAACTGATTTGAAAGCAAATGTGGACACCTATTTGTGATTCGTGCAATCGGTTTCAGCATTAGGGTGGGTAGCATTGAAAAGATTTGCTAAATAAATGAGAGATATTGCTTAAGGAATTCTTTCTTGGGTTGTGAATTAAAAGTTCGCCATAAAAAACCATCGGTTGTTCGAGGGCGGCTTAAAATAAACTGTAGGTTCCTCCATTTGTTGGAAAAACATCAAGACGCAAAACCACAAGTTGGAGGAGAAGCTCGGCAGAAAATCGCTTCAGCGATTACAAAGCTGCAATTATTTCACTTTTGAAGCTGTAATTTTTGAACATTTGATACACGTGCACGTCGCTCGAAAACAACAAAGTGTTGATGAAAATCCAGGTTTGTCCATTTCTCGTCGTTCGTTGGAATTTGGCAATCCACAAACGTCATTACAACGTGGTTTGCGTAGAGACTTGGGTCTTATAATGTACAGTTAACACAAGAGCTCAAGTCGGCCAATCGTCAACAATGGCTTGGGTCCTCAAAATGTTTGAAAATGATCCGGAATTTCATCTTAACTGATGAGGCCCAGTTCACCTCGATGGCTAGGTCAATGAGCAAACTGTTGCATCTGCGGCTCAGAAAAGCCAAGTTTTATTGTTGAAAAACCTCCCCATCCTCAACGTGTAGCTGTTTGATGCATTTTACGGTCCAGCGTGGTCATTGGATCTTACTTTTTCGAAATTGAGTCCAGATCAAGAGTTACGGTGAATGTATAGAGAGATGATTAATAATTTTTTATCTTCGGAATTGGATGGTATTGATCTACGAAACGTTTACTTTCAACAAGACGGCGCTACTTATCACACAAGCAACGACACCATCGATGTTTTAAGAGAAAAGAATGCGGATCGTGTTACCTCTCGAAGAGATGATCTCAATTTCCCACCGAGATCTTGTGTTTTAACACCTTGTGACGTCTTCCTTTGGAGACACGTGAAGGACAAGGTCTACGCCAATAGACCAACGTCGATTGAAGACCTCAAACATGAAGTTATTGAGGGCATATATAACATCTCTTATTGGAACATCCTGTATATATAATATATTACCTTGTTGATGCTTCATATGAAGAAAAAAATATGGATCTTCTTTTACAGCTTTTATTTAAGTGCTTAATTTTTTTCAAAGAGCTTCAACATTCCAATTTTCGAAGACGCTCCTCTACCTTCAGAAGCTTCTGGTATGCTCTGTTCTTGTTGTTGTAGCGGTTCCTTAACCCCGCTTAGGACAGGCTTAATCAATCTAAGTCGCCGAGGTCATCTAAAGGGAGGTCCAGGAAACGTGCTGCTTCGACGGAGGGTTAGATGAGTTGGTTTAAGAGGGCATGTGAAGAGGTGGTTAGTGTCGTGCGGAGACTCTCCACATGCAGGGCATACGTTGGGTATGCTGGGGTCGAGTCTGGATAAGTAGGAGTTTAACCTGCTACAGTATCCAGACCTAGTTATAGTTGACCTTGTTGAAATTTGTTGTTGATTGAAAAGAAGCCTTAGACGAGATAGTTGTTAGTACCTTCCAACTGGATCACATTCCATAATGGCAGGAGGTTAATCTTGGTCCATTCAGTAAAAATGTCGACGGTCGAAAGTTTTTGGAGAGGGTTAAATTAAATTATCTTTTTATCTGTTTTAAATGTGGTCAATTTTCGTCCCAAACCCTGAATGAGAATGAGCTTCCACTAATTAATTATACTCGCTCATCCGAGATTTGATCGTATTTATATTGTACTGTGCTCCGCGTAGCAAAGTATAATTTTTTTTCAAAATGAAATATAGAAACTTTGGAACGGTGATCCATAAGTGCCAACCGAGGGCTTAGAATAGTGGTGACCTCAAATAGTGAGCTCCATACGCTAGCTTTCTTATTATTTGCTTCGCAACCCTGCCCTCATGGCACATAAAACAGGAAATTAAAGTCCAGGGTTGGTGCTCTTACTGGAAGAAGAGAGCGATTAGTACTTCAACCTAACTTTGGCTAAGTCAGTGTCAAAGATTTCGGCTTTTAGCGAGGGCCTATCATGTCAAGGACAAAGAAAAAAGGATAAAAATAAGTTAATGGAGATGTCGATTTCTTAGTGGTTTCGATCGCTCTTGCAAAGCTATTCCGACAAATTGGTTGAACCAGCTAATGCGGTATTTTCTTTTTGTCTAATCAAATCAACGTACCCTCCTAAAATCAACGATCCAGAGAAAATGAACACATCCCGCCGCTAGTTATGGCTTTCAATTGCCTGGTTAGTTAAAATAGACAAGCCTGTAGGCATTAATCTAAAGCAGTTCGTAGCGGCTCTAAGCAGCAGTGCGGTAGCCCCAGACCAGCTGGCAGCTGGTAGCTTCTTTTAAAACCCGGCAGCTGACTAACTAACTAACTAGCTAACTAATGGAGCAAGTACACTTACTTGTTAGACAAGCAGATGCATACATACAATGCCAATATATACATTCATACACGTACAAACATAAATATTAGCAACTTTCCAGCTTATGATTTGTTATTTCTAAATGTCACAATTTTTACTCACTACAACTGCTCAGTTGCAGGGTGCGTCTGGCTATACGCTACACAGCCGCGTTGTCACACTGACTGACTGACTACCTGCCTTTGCAGCTGGTGGCGGTGGGGAAAAGATGTGTCTGCACATGAAAAATGTTAAAATATGACACACGAATCGATCGCTTTTGGATGATGTGATGACTTGGCCAATGGTCAGCCAGCCAAGCTGACCGACAAGCAATAACGGCAGACAGACATCCAGTCAATCGCGTGAAGAGCCAGGGATGGCCAGTTTACCTACTAACCACGTCGATAGTCAATGGGAGTGACGTTGCGCTTGAATTGAGTGAAATCTTATCAAAATGTGGGCACGCAGTCAGTAAACACTCTAACTTATATATACATATACATACACACATGCATACAGATATGTATGTGTGGTATAATGCCAATGCTAAAGCCACTTGGTGCAACGTGTTCGAGTACATGTTGATGGCGCTTTAAAATTGATGTTTCTATTAATGCGCTGACATTGCAAATTCGCTAACGGTTTTGTTTTATATTTTATGTTTTTATTTTCTATTTATTTTAATTTATTTATATTTTTTGCTTTAAGCCATTTTTTTATATGACATTTCACTTTCGTTTATTTTATTTGATTCTCGAAGTGGTTGCTGCTGTTTTTGTTATTATTTTAATTTTTTTGACATTGCTTAGTTTAATATAAATACGTACATATATATATGTATACATATATACAAATGAAAGTTTGGCGCAAATTTAATAAATGCCCAGACGCATAAATACTCGAAAAGTGGCGCTCAGGCAGGCAGGCGCGCATGTGCCAAGGCAAGTATGCTCAAATGCAAGAGTATCTACATACATACACAAATAATTGCGTGATTTGTAACTCGCCACATTGGAGGTGGTGTATATTAGCACTTTGACGCATTAATCATAATTTATGAATTTTTTTGTATTTTTATTTTGCATTTTTTTTTAATTTTTTGTCAATTTTTATCACGAAACCAAAATTGTTTGTCACCGCGTCAGCAGCACTGATACGTAAACAGTTGCCAAATTATTGACAAAAAAGCAATGAAATGTTGATTTGAGCTATGAAATCCTATCTATAATTGCACCGCACCCAATTGCGCGGCGGTCAACTCGTATGTGGACGCATTTTATAAATAAACTTATGCCTTACAAATACTTTTTTTCAACAATATGTATATGTGTGTGTGTGTAAATTTGAAGCAATTTAACAGTACAGTGTCTAAAATACTCTCAATTATTAATAAAATTTTGGTTTCCAGTAAGTAAAGTTCAAGTTAACTTCTTCTTTGCATTCCCAAGGTACTACAAACCTTGATTTATGGACGTTAAAAAATGTAATTGTTTAGTAAATTTAGCAATAAAATTATAAATAAATATTTTATCTAATTTTCTCAATTTTATGAAGTGCTAGCAGATCCCAGTGAGTGTGCCAAATTAATTTTTATTTAAATATAATTTTTATTTAAGCAGCAGAACAGATTAATCGGTTAAAAAGTTTGTCTAATCAATAGCGGCACAAAACGCAAGAACTATTGCCTACATTTCGGCGCACAGATAAAAATATCTTATTTAATGTAAATAGCATAAATTATATAGATATTTAACAAGAGCTAGCAATTAAGTCACACACCCACACAAATGACTCGGAGTAATTCTTGCTTGCTTACGGTAAACAAACCTCAGTGTAGAGAAAATATTGATAAAAGCCACTAGAGCCTGAACTCGTGCACTAGAGTCAGAGAACGGAAATTAGCCACTCTTATTCCATTTGGCTCTGTTAGGGTGGACCGCGTTAAAAAAAAGGTTTCATACTTCCCAACGCTGGTCTCAAAAGGCTTCTCAGAATTCCGTTATCGACACTGCACGGAAAAGTATCGTAGCAAAATCAAAATCCGCTTTATTGGATGAGTGCATAAGTTCGTGCCCGATTTCAAGTGCAAACTAAAATTGAAATTTTTTGAAAAAAGCGCTTTTATTAATCAATTATGTATTCGCCATCATGTTCGGCAATCCACTCCCAACGTTCAACCAATTTACAGTTGCCTGATTCATAGAAATCGCGCGGTTTCTCGTTGAAAAAGGTGTCAAGGTGGTTTTTGACGTCTTCCACATTTTTAAATTTTTTTCCATTCAAATTGTTCTGCAGCGATCGAAAGAAATGATAATCAGAAGGTGCAATGTCGGGTGAATATGGGGGATGCGGCATGATTTCCCAATTCATCTCCTTCAGTTTGGCCAGGGTCGGTTTTGCAACATGTGGCCTGGCGTTGTCATGATGGAAAAGAACTCCTTTGCGATTGGCAAAAATCGGACGTTTTTCATCAATTGAATTCTTCAATTCGACCAATTGCTGACAATACTTGTTGGCAGTGATCGTTTCTCCAGCTGGCAAGAGCTCAAAATAGATCACGCCTCGGATATCCCACCAAATGCACAGCAGTACCTTCATCGGATGCAATCCACATTCGACATCGGTTCCGCCCCTTCGTGTGCCTGTTTCCATGTTCTTTTGCGTTGAACATTGTTGTACAGGACCCATTTTTCATCACCAGTCACGACCCGATCCAAAAAAGGTTCGTTTTTGATCCGTCGAAGCAAAGAAATTGCTGTTGACATACGGTCCACTTTGTTCTTTTCACTCAACTGATGTGGCACCCATGTATCGAGCTTCAAAGTGTACCCAACCTTTTTTAAACGACGAAACGCAGTTGATTTGTTGACGTTCAATTCACTGGCAACCTCTTCCGTCGAAATACGTGAGTTATTCGCAACTAAAGTCCTTAGAACATCGTCATCAAGCTCAGAAGGCCGTCCACTGCGAAGTTGATCTTCGAGGTTAAAATCTCCAGAACGAAATTTCGCGAACCATTTCTTTACTGTGCGGAGTGCTGGAGCACGGTCCAAATAAACTTCGCGAATATCTTTAGTTGCAGCGCCCACTGTTTTTCCTTTGCGGAATTCGTATAACATAATATGACGCATATGATCTTTTTCGTTGTTCATCTTCCATGCGTCTTTTCACTAAGCAACTCAAATCAAAATGAAGTTATTTTATGATTTACAGTTCGGACTGTCACCTTATATATATATATATATATTTCTTTCACGAGCGCCACTCTCAAACGATTCGTACGGCATTCAGCGGAATCGGGCACGAACTTATGCACTCATCCAATAAAATTGGTGACCTCAGTTGAATTCTTCGCCAAAATCTTCGGCCTTAACTCAAAAAGCAAACGAAGGGTAGGCATAGTGGATTAGATATCGTTGCGATTTTAAGGCTGTGCTAGAAGAGTGTGGACGACACAGGAGCGAGCAGTCTGCTTACAGCATATACACCAACGGAAATGGCTGACTGAGTTGGATCCCAGGAAACTATGCTTCCGGAATATTGCAGTATTTTTCAGAGGTAACTCTTCCTAGTAAAAAAAAGAACAAATACTGCAATAAAGAACAATAAAAAAGTAATAATTGCAAATCGGATTACATTAGAAAATGTTCTTAAAAATGGCGTCTGCAGTGAAACAACTGTATATAGACTTATTTCTTAGTTTACAAGCCTTTGAGAGTAATGAATTAGATGTCGATTGCACCGGAGCAGGAAATATTGTAAAGATGTTAAAGGCTCTGTGCAATGTAAGGCGGAGCAGGATGACTGGATGGAATGACTTAACCTATAGCAAGACTGTCAAGCTTAAATACAAAGACAGCGGGATATCGAAAGTAATTTAAAATAGCTGTGGGTCTAAGAGCAGATTGCAGCCTCTGTCATCACATGTGTGTAAAATGTGCATTACTAACAGTGATAGATAAATATAATGAAGGAAAACAGGAATGAATGGAACTTTAAGGCAATGTTTCTACTTTTCGCCGGCATTATCAAGAACCAGACTGCTTCGACATCGAAAGACTCACAATGTGAAATCTAAAACTCTAAATTGGAAATAAAGTTGTAACAAAGGCAATCCATTACTTTTGCAATAAATGCCTTCAACCATGTAAAAATTTTCTTAACTTAGCAAAGATGTACACCAGCACAGAGGAAATACGCTATACTCTACATATTTTTTTTCTGATAAAGGCGAAACATAAATCTGTTTCGTACCGGTAATTTTTATGTAAAAAAGGCTCCACGGTGTTTAAGGCTAATTTTCGAAAAGGTCGATAAAATAATGGGAATTATTTGGATTTAAGTGGAGCTAATAACTGCTTAAAAAATAGTTTGGAACCACCTGAAAAAGGCTACAAACACAAAGAAGCTCGATGTATGGGTGCCACATGAGTTGAGTTGACGAGAAAATACGTAATAGAACGAATTTCTGCGAAGCGCTGCTGAATCGTTACAAATCAACTCATTTCTGAAGCGAATGGTGGCTGGTGATGAAAAGTGGATCACTTATTATTAACGTCAAACGAAAACGGTCATGGTCGAATTGCAGTGAATCGGCACAAACGGTCTCTAAGTTAAGATTAATGGCCATCTTTAACTATAAGCTGCTCCCCTGCGACCATATTGGGCGGCATTTCAGTCATAAATTGATAAATATTGGTTTTCAAATGCTCAAGAGTTTTTCAATGTTTTTCTGCATAAATACGGTCTATCGTGTAGCCTCACTGACCTTAAAATATCTATAACCGGTCCAGGTTCTTCAAATTTTTTAAAAATTATACCAAATGCTTGAATAAACATGAACTCGTTTTGTCATCAATTTTTATTAAAATCTCCACGACAACAACACAATTAATAGGCATCAGTAAAAGTTTCAAATTTCAAAACTAATCACTTTTAATATTCAAATTTAAGTTTTTAATTTTTATCAATAATATTAACCAGAAACTCATACTGTAAATATATCACGACACCACCCATAATAGAAGATAGATAACCAACGAATTGCCTGCCTGCCTGCCTGCTTGCTGATTATTTGAGTCTCACGCGTGACCAGTGGCTTTGTCACCCACAACCTGGCTGTGGCGGTGACTTCGAACTTACATATATGCACATTGTCTGTATGTGGTAATATGTGTAATTGCCACGGAAACTGCACGTTTTATGCAAAAAGTGAAAAAATATTTATAAATTGTAATAATTCATATTTTACTATTTTTGTAATAATATTTGTTTTTTTTTTGTTTATTTTTTTCTTTTTGGGCACCAACTTAACCTTTAGGGTATCGAGCACAAGTTATTAACCTCGCATAAATGACGGCGAGTGAACAGTATGACCGTGTGTGTGAGTGAGCAGAAAAACTTGCAACAAAATAAATCTCTGTAAACGTTGTTTTTGTTTTTATTTTGTTTCTATTTTTTGTTTGTTTGGTTTGTTGTTCCTAAGCTCAACAATGCCAAGATTTACAATCTGATTTCAAAATAAATGAAACTGAAACTGCAAATCAACCGAATGTTTGTTGCGCGCCTTAGATCTTGGCTGTTATGCTTACATACTCGTATGTATGCACATATGTTTGTATATGCATTCAGTGGCGTATTTATGTGCGGCATTGTGTTGCTGTTGTTGAACTTAAACTGTGGCAATGTCGCCATCTCCATCGCCATCGCTATCGCCAGTTCGCTTGTTAAAGTCATCGCCATCGTCTATTGCTATTGCTATTGTTGTTGTTAGCTGCTGCTGCTGCTGCTACTTTTGTGTCGTCGTCATCGCACTGTGATTGTCGTCATTGTGGCATTAAGTAGTTGTAAGCAATTTATTGTTGCTTTGCTACCTAAGTTAGGCGTCCTCGTTACTGGACCGCCCGCTACCGGCAGCTGCCACAGCAGCTCTAACCTCTGCCAGCGCGCCACAGTATGTACCGCAGTAGAATGAAAGGAATGTGCCCCACTAACAATGTTCTGAGGCAGAGCTGTTCCGCTTGTTAGTGATGAAATCGAATGAACTGTGGTACACTCGAACCGAAAGCATACTCATCTCTGCATGCTTCTAGCAGGAAGAAGCTCTACCCGCACTTGTTTATTTTCCTCTTCCACCAGAGGGGGTTTCTTTGCTCTCTCATGCTAATGACTGCTCGATATTGGTGTCTGGCCAGGATATTGATATCTTATGTTCGACAGTAAATTGATATCTCGCCGAACTTTCCCACTTTTTCACTGCACGACATTTATAACTTCAACCGGGAAAATCCTCGGCTAACCTTTTCATCTGCTACAAAAAGAAAAGCCGGCTCGAATACGATGTGAAAGTTAATGACGTAAAAATTCCGGCAATAAATAAGCCAAAATTACAGAGAGTCGCATTCGACTGCAATTGCCACTAAAGTACAGTGCCGCAACAGATTCCTCAAAACGTTAGCAGAACCTGAAGTGAAGCCAAAGATAGGGTGCTCGCAGTCTACTTGAAAATTACGCTTCTCCGATTTGGACGTCGGGGACTACGGAGAGCAGTCGAAGAAGTCGGAACTACGCCTTTGGACCGTGATGGGAAACCTGTTGATGTTACCGACGCATCATTTACTCAGTGAAATATCTAGGCTCCAAGTTAGGGAGCTGTATTTTGCTGTGTATGTAATATCTACTGGCATGCTATCGTCGAGAATATCACAAAAGATATTTATTTGAAGCCATACCTCCTCTCATCTCAGGAAGGGAGCACTAGACTACATCTACTCCATACAGGCTGGTGTACCGAAAGGCTTTAAACCCAGAAGTCATCAACACCTTAGTGAACTCTCTTGCAGAGAAAGATATTCTCGGAATCCAAGCATGTCCCATTGCAGACGAAAAGCTCGAGCTGCCTCGAGACAATAAAACGCGGAATTTTTTAGTCGACTTAATTCCTACGTATTCGGATTTGACTGCACGCAATGAGATCGAGCACGACACTAACCACCTTTTTGCATATCGCCTAAAACCAACTCATCTAACCCCTCCTTCTTGTTACTGCACTTTTCCTGGACCTCCCGTTAGATGACCTTGATGGATTAGAAGAGTCTTACGTCGTCGTCATCTAAGAAGGAGTTCAGTGGCATGCATCTAAGACAGTTCCCAACTGCTGTTCTCTTCGGAGGAAATCCGTCGCATTATTGCTAAGATGAAATCTATAGGCGACTCCTAAGGAGGAATCAGTCGGTGTCTTCTAAGTAGAAAACTAGTCACTGTTCAATTGTTATACCCTAAGGAGATAACCAGTGGCAGCACCGCAAACACCTAGACAGACCCTAACTTCTAAGTAGGAAACATGGAAGTTCAGTTGTTCTCTAAGGATCCCAAGGTTTTTTCTAAGAATCCTGTAAAACTTTATCCAGCCGCTAACTTCTAGGTAGAAAAACAGTCCGTGACCTCTAAGGAGACAATCAGTACCGTTACCAGCCACGTAAGCGACTTTATCGGATCTTCAGTTGAATCAGAAGAGCCACACGGTGTGAGTGGAATCGAAGCTGAAAATTCGTTATATCCTTAGTAAATACATATATGCATGTATGTATGCATGTACTGTTTGCTACAATTTCGTCCATTGTGAGAACTTTGTCGCGTACACAATTAGAACAATAAGCGGCTGTGGTTGTGACGGCAACGGCGGTGGCTGTGGCTCTGGTTGGTGAGAAAACGGAATTATTTATTGTTTCTATTTTCGGTCATAAATCTTAGCTGATTTTTGTTGCTGCCAGCATTGTATTGTTAATACTATAATTGTTGTTGTTGTTGTTGCATTTGTTGCTGTTTTTGCTAAGCTTGTTTACTGCCGCTTTTAATTTGCAATCGTGACAGTTTATTTCCATTTGCCACACTTTGTTACCATTTCTTGTTGGTGTTGTTGTTATTGTTATTGTAACAATTTTTTATTTGTCATAATTTTTTTTTTGTTGCCAGCATTTAATTTTTCATTAAATTATGTAAACCAATTAAAGTGACTTTGTGTTGTTGTTGTTACTGTTGCTTTTGTGCTTTTGTGCTCTTGTGTTTTATGGCACTCCTAATCTGACTTCTTTTTTGTTGTATAATAATAAAAATAAATATATTTTTAAAAAATTATTTATAACTTTACTGTTACAATGTTTTATGCAAAATGCCTTTAACAAATGTCTTTTTTCTTACGTAAGTATGTTACTGTGTGTGTGTATGTCGTAATAATCAGCATGTCAGCCGTTTTATTCGTGACGAATGTGTTTTTGAAAAATCGTCGCTCCAAAACTGTCACTTGCTTTAGAGCTTCGTTCATTATTTGTGATTGTTTGAGATGCACAAGCAGCGAGGGGCCGAGGCATCATCGAGCTGAGTTACGAGCTCAAAGTCTGTACTTCTAAAAGAAAAATGTGAAGAACTCAAAATTATTTTACTATTGAAATAATCCAACTGAAATTATTTCCAATTAGAACTTCCAATGGAATCAGGTGGTATTTGGATTAGCTGCAGTCCCAGATGAAGCAGAAAGTTCAGTTTTTTTAAAGGCCAAGCTTAGGAACACGATCACCTGATTGGTATTCGGAGCGTAAATTCTTGATCTCTTTCTGAATTACATAGGTATTAGTTTTCGGTTTTCAAATATAGCAGCTTGTGAAACTCCATATGTAATTTAATATTTGGTACCAGTTATGGCATTGACAAGCCGTTGGTATAATACTTCAATCAAACTTATCTGGAAAGGGGGCAAGCGTCGAGGAGATTAAGGGAAATAAACACAGGCAATCTGCAAAGCACGCGGCTATACCTAAAGAGTTGCTTCGTTTGTCAGTTCGAGCTGTTATTGAGTTACTTGAAGTTCAGCTGCTCGAAGCATTATATATACGAGCTTGTTCGAGGTGGTTCACTATTGTATTCCTTCATAGATTGCCTGGAGTTGACACAATCACCGGAGAAAAGCAGCTATAAACTTTTTCTTGGATGGTTCAAAGCTAAGGGGAAGGCCAGCAGTTCAATACAGTTTCTAGGCTTCCACACCGATAAAGTCTTATCCATGTGGATGATGCTACAATTAGGCAAGGTATGGGCTACATGTTTGAGGTGGACCTATGAAAGTTAAAAAACCAGTGCTTACCTCCCATTTAGATTCGCCAGAATAGGTATGGTTATCTTTACTGATTCCGATCGGCTCGCCTCTCTGGGATTAGAAATGGGTAGCTCCAAAATTTAAAGAAATTTGTATTATCACCACTCGTGTGACATCGAGTCGCTTCAAAAGCAATTACTTAGGCACGAGAACATAACTGAAGCGCTGAGAGTTGCAGTGGGTTCAACTCTGTCCAAACATAGTCTTCTGATACGAGATTCTTTGTATTAAAGAAAGACCGTAAAGTAATCTACTTCCCTATGTGCAAGTTGTTTGGAGGAGAAAATAATACTGTCATGAGCTTGCGAAGATTGAAAATTCTCCGATTCTCTCAAAACTCTGAAGCAAATATCTTTCATGAAATGTTTTTAATGCCTTGGTTGGTTGATGGGCTGGTTGAAAGGAGAAGTTAAAGGCCTGCTCATAAGCGGTATCACCATCGCATAACCTAACTATACTTTTGTCGACATTTCGCTTATTTTAATAACCTTATATAATTTCTTCCAACCATATGTGGTCACCTCCATGGGATTGAATCTGTGAGTACCATGAAAGATGCAACGTCTCAGTCAGCTGAAAGCCCAAAGTCATTAATCCAGCGTTTCATCATTCCCTGTGCTCCTATGCCTGCCTCGCATTTAGATCCGTCTGTATAGATATGGATATCTTGACTGGTTCCGATCGGATCGCCTTCCGCCCGTTCTTCGCTGCTAAGCGAGGAATAGGTTGTATTTACCCGGCAGATGGTTTCCGTTTTCTGGTCACGTTTAGTATGACTTTTGACACGATTTTCTAAATGCTACCAAGTGCTTCTCAAGACGTTTAGTCTTATATATTGTTTATATATTAATTGGCCTTTAATCAGAGACGACTTCAAGAGCCTTTGTTGAGGTAGTTGTCATTCTTAATTTCGTTAAGGAGAACAAAAATTTTTTGAGAAGCTCGGCCAAAATATTGGAATAGCTTTGATATATATTATATATATTGTGTACATATATGTATACGTAGATACTATATAGGTAGATATATGTACACAGTATGTAGATGTTGTTGTACGCTTGAGCTTGTCTAAGGTAATTATAGGGTTTTGGCTTCAATCTCTATGCAAGCGAAATTTTTTGTTATTTATTTTCCGGTAAGTGTACCGCAGGAAGTCGCATGTTAGTGTATGTATGTACACATGTCTGTATGTATGTATGTACGTGTTCGCTTATGTCGCTTAATGCCTCAAGGGGCATCATATTTAAATTGTTGCTCTAATTTTGCTTATAATGAATGAACCGTTCGTAACCTATTATTAAAAATCAATTTCTGAATCATTTGGGTTGTAACAATAAAATGTTGATTTTCACAAAAAAAAAAATTATTATTTTTTTTAATTAAAAACAAAAAAATGCCTCATAAAAAATGATTTTTCAGAATTAAATCTAAAAATAGCATGCATTAGATATTTTTGCTGTTGTTGTATTGTTGTTAGAGTGTACACAAAAAAATACCATTAAATAAAATTAAAATATAAAAATATCAACATACCGCGTTTTCCTGGAAGGTCTTGCTCCGCTGAGATTTACTTTGCAAAGAATATCGCCAAATTTGGCTTGCGACGAAACAAAAAATTTATCCTTGAATTTTGGCGCAAAGAATATTAATATGAAGCTTTTAAATACGCTCATATGAATTATGTTCTTGCATGCATTAGTCACTAATTACAGTTAGTTATAGCCTCCGGCGGTTACTTGTACTGCTTGCGCAAGTTTGTTGCTTAAGTCTTTTGGTTTTTCTCTTTTTCTGTCGCTGAATTTGAAGGGTTTTTATGCTGATTGCGAAACTCAACATATTTGTTAGTGTTATTTTGCTAGAAGGTTATTTTTAAAGACTTGTTGTTGATGGTTGTTTTTATTAATTAATTTTTTTTTATGTTTTATATTTGTTTTATTGTACTGGGTAGCGTTGTTATTTAAAGGCATCCAAGCAAATTATTATTTTCATGCGGGAACTTCGGTTGTTGGGAACATAAGTAAGGTTGGGTAAGCGCTGAGCCTTCTACTGTACTGATATCTCATTTACGCCAGTCTGGATGAACTCTTCCTTCGCGTAAAGTTATTCTTTTACACCCTATGTAATTCACAGGAATGACCTTTAATTATGATTCAAATGATTCGTTGAGTTCCTTTTCAAACCAGACGGTGACCTTGGGGCTGCTTAACGTCAGGTTACACATGGAGTACCATAAACAGAAATAGCAGCGTAGTGGTGGCTCCAGCTCTACTGGTACTTTCCAAGATTTTTTGCGCATGGTGAATATCTGATCAATAGTTGACTTACCAGGTCTAAAGCCATACTCATAAAGTCGAATCAACCTGGAGACAGTTTGATTCAGTCTTTCACATAATACACTCGATAGGGCCTTATATGCTATACTTAGTAGGCTCATCACTCGGTAATTGGCGCAGACTGTGGGGCTCCCTTTTTTGAAGATTTTTTGGAGACTACGCTGTACGCTTTCATCCGATAATATTCTGCTAAACAGCAAAGGTATGCACCTTATCAGTTCTTCGCTGCCAAAATTGTATAGCTCGGCCAGCAATTTATCGCCCTCCGTCATTTTATTGCTTTTCAAGTGGACAACTGCTATTCCAATTTCTTCATAGTTGGGCAATCAATCATCTGCTCTTCCGTGATTGTTTGGAGAAACGGGCTCGCCATCTTCTGATCTACCATTCTTACTGACATTCAGCAGAGTGGAGAAGTGCTCCCTACATAAATTCAGTATACTCTGCACATTAGTCGATAGATCACCTCTTTAGAAGGATATGCTTCGATCTTGAAACCTACCGTAATTCGAAGTAAAGATACATGGAGCTCTCGAGTAGTACCCTTGTTGAACAGCTCTCTTTCAAGCTCTTTATACTCCCGCATTTCAACCTCTTTTCTTTTTTGTCTTTATCTGTCCCATCCCGCACGTGTTGTAGTCGCACGCAATGTCTGCTCAGCTGTTCTTCGACCTTTTAGAAAACCAATAGTTTCATTTGCAGCTCTGTGTAGAGAACTTGAGATGCCGTCCTAAAGCTACTGTGCACCGATTTGGTGATGACTGTTCTCAGAGAGTAGCAGTGCAATTGAAGTAGAAAATCGTTGGATTGTCTGTGGTGATTACAGCTTTTTGACGTTGAACCTACATTGTGTCAGCTGAAGGACGTTCTTTGCTACACAAAGCCCAATGCGTATTTTTGCCGCTACAAAATAATGATCAGAGTCACTTCGGGAAGTAAATACCAAGACATCTTTGGTTACTTTTGCGGAGATTAACTATATGTTAAGCAACTAGTGACAAGACGTTCATCCACCCGGATTTCCTTAACTAATGAATTTTGCTTTCATATGATATCATTTACACGTAAAGATATTGGACCGTGAAATATACGCTCTTTGCATGAATCCCAGCCCCATGAACCAGTCAAGCCGATACTCAGGTTGAGGCCATGTGAGTGTAGCAGGCTTACTTATCTACTTTTGCTTGGGGGAGCAAAGTCGACTTTAATTTGTACAACAGCAAGAAAATTAGTCTTTCCTGGAGAAGATCAGATTCATACAGACATCACACAGCGCTGCATGAAGTTTTAAATGATCATAATTTTTTATTAAAAAATCCCTTTTAATTTTTTCGGGAATGAAGTTCAAAATTCCCAGAATGTACCTTTAGTTGGACTTTATTGATATCCTTCTGATTAAAGCTTTCCAAAAAAAAAAAATAAATTTGTATTGAAACAGTAGGCAGCAGACATTAAATTGATGGTTTGACTGAGCAAAAGTGAAAATAATATTTAATACAATATGACAAGAGAACTATATTTGGAGCGTACGATTTTGGAAAGTTCTTGAATGATCAACAAAACATAAAATAATTTCTCAAAGTAAAACCAGCTGGATTTTCTGAAGGACGGGCTTAGGTCTAGAAGTCTAAAGGACTTACGTCAACTTTTCTCGAGAAAGGCCTTAGGATGCTAAGCATAGTAAATTGGATCCAGAAAGCTAACAGGCTCATCATTTCAGGGTATGTCGTAACCAATAAAATACTTCGATACTACCAGTTTAAAATCTTTATTTATTACTAATTTCGAAAAAATTAAAATTTTATTAACAATAAGAAACAATTTTCTTCTCAGGACCTTGTGTAACGCTTGCGCTAAATTCTAAATATGTTCCAGGCCAGAATAAAAGTTTCAAGGAAACAAATTTCTGAAGCCGATTCACTATGCTTACCGTTCCATGGGCTTTATGGGAGACTCCGAAAACTTCAACATCAACTACAATATATCGAGTTCAAAATACGTGTATGTTTTGCAGGTAATTTTCAAGTAAACTCAAAATTTGCTGCTATATCCGCTTGTTTGGCTATTCAGCTGGAATAATTTTGAAATTAATTCTAAAAAAAAAGCCAAAAAAATAATTGTCTGCACAACAATCCGTGGATAACAATTTGGGTGGCTCAGTGCATGCATGCTTACATACATATGAATATCAACGGTTCAGCGGCTTGGGTGACCAACAGCCGCCTATAAATTCATGGCATGTCTATGCACATTCATCAAAATGCACGAAAGGTGCAACAACAAAAATAACAACAACACTACTACTGCTACTGCCGCAACTCTATTAACGTAAAAGCAATCAAAAGATTCGTGAGCTTTAATTGATTAAAAAGTGCAATGCACTACACGACGCTGCGCAAATTTGTCGACACATACATATGTACACATGTGTCTTATTACATGCATATACAGGTATACTCATATATCTGTATGGTGCGTTAATGATAGCGATTTACGATATTTTTCACTTCATTTCATCTGAATTTCTCTCCATCTCACTCACTCGCTAGCTGTAATAATTCCAATGGCAATTTGCTTCCTTTTATCACTTATCGTCATCATTGCTGTTGTTGTTCTTGCTGCTGCTGCTGCTGCTGCTGATGCCATGTGCAAAATGTACGCTTGGCAAGTTCTCAAGTGTTGCTACAACACTAAATTGCCCAGCTGTCATTGGCGGCATGCAACAAAGCGCATCAGTGTACAAAAGTCAATAAATATGAAAAATAATGAAAAAAAAATAAACAACTGTATATAGTAAAATTACTAAAGTGACCAACGAATAATTTTCTAACTAAGCAGCGTATGATCTGCGCCTTTGTTCAGGCATTTTGTCTGCTCGCGAGTACTTGCACAGCCGCGTAATTAGTGGAAATGTCAATTTCAATGTCAATGCGGTGATTATGACCATATTTAGCACACAAACACACACACACACAAACAATGACAACAACAAGCAATAACAATCAACTCTATGCGCTTTGCGTTTAACAGAAAATAAGTTCGCGTTGCTGTGCTGCGGCAGACGTTTGTTTAGTAGAAAGTAAAATTTCAATTTATACAGTCTTCCTCCTTTCTTCACTTCTCTCACCAACTTTTTGCTTATTTCTTTTTGTACGCATTGAGCTTGAATGGCTAGTAAAAAGTGAAATAAATTAACATTTAAAATGTATAATAAATATTTTATTTTATATTTTTTATAAACATTAATTATTTAAGTGTTGATTTTATTATTTATAACTCGTTTATTTTGATTTTAATTTTATTAATTTTGTTTTAATTCTTTTACTTTTAGTTTACTCTCCACAATTTTTTTTTCGAATTTAATTTTTATTGCGTCAATGCACCAACCTGCTTCGAGTGTTTCCTCATTTCGCCGCTAAAGTTTTTCACGGCAGCATAAAATCTCTTCCAGCTTTGTTGATGCACTCTTTCAATAGACGAGTAAAAATTAAAAAAAAAAAATTAAAATAAAAATAAAAATAAAATACAAATGTATGTATAAGTGTGTTTAGTCCACACTTGATTGCATAAACCAATCAAAAGTAATAATAATTTCATTTAGACTGACAACTGGCTGTGGACCCACACTCAGTATACCTGTCCACATACATATATGTATTTATATATATGTATGTATGTATAAGCATTTGAATAAACTCTTGTGCATATTCCAATTAAAACACATGACTGTTTTTGCTAAACATATCACGCTTGCACCACAAAAATGACACAAATCAAAAACCAAAATATTCTGTAAAATAAAATAATAAGTCAAGTAAAAAGTAATCCATTATTTTTGTATTAAATCATTACCATTGTTAGAATTATCCGATCTACATCAAATATAAACTGATTTGTTGGATAATAATAATAATAATAGTTGAAGTTACCTTCCATTATGCCTCTCTCTTAGACACCGTTAACCTTTTTGGCAAGAAATTGGAACAATCGATTTTCACCGGCTTCTCTTGAAAGTCAATTCTTCACTAGCCAAATCAGTCGTAATAGACCAGTACAGTTGGTAATAACTTGGTGCGAGGTCTGTACTCTAAGGCGGATGCATAAGAATATACCAACCAGCTGAGCTTATGGCGAGTCACTGTCGATGTGTGTGGTCTGGCGTTATCCTGATGGAACACAGTTTCCCTACTGTTGGCCAAGGCTGGGCGATTGCTTCCATTAGACGGTCTAATTGCTAATATTGCAGGTCCGAATTAAGAGTTTGGCTGTAGGAGAGCAACTTATAGTGGATAATGCTTTACATACAACAAAACCTTCCCTAGCGTCAATCCTGGTCCTCAACCCTGGCTTGAAGACCGTTTTTGCCGACTCAATGTCCTTCGACCACGAACGTTTTCACTTGATATTGTTTTAGGCCACTTTTTCTCTTTAACTAATGTGACATCCATTCATCGAGCTTCTTTGTGTATCCAGGATTCTTTAATACTGTCCCAAACTGCTTTTTGGCCAATGTGTAGCTACTGAGCAAAGAAAACAGATGAAACAGACTCGACGATTTCCATTACTTTATCCATATTTTCGACCTTTATTTGGCCTTCCCCACCGTGGAGCATCTTTTACATCAAAATTACGCGAACGAATTTGACGAAACCAAAATTCTGCATTATTAACTGCCCATCAATACAATTATATCTTCGGAAATGATTTGTGGCAAAAACTCTGTTTTGGAAATTTTTGAGTTAAGTCTATTTTTCGTTTAGTGTCCAACTACACTCGCTACTTGTGCGCATTTGACACTTCTCTACTTGATAACTTATTTACAAACATACCCACTCATTTTTCATCCGACAATTTGCCACAGATTGACCTTGAATGGTGGCGATTCCCTGCAGATGAAAATATTTGTTGTTAACTAAAATCCAACTGGTTTGCTTTTTTGCATTGACTAGTTCATCTTCCAGCTCTTCCAGCGATGCTCTTTGAACCATCAATTGTCCGACTATGCATCGACTTTGTACTAGTTATGTTCTAGTTGATTTAGGCATGCTGAATTTCTACTTCATCAAAAATAAAAGTATATAAAACTAAAAAATAGTTCTCGCGAGACTCGAACTATGTACCTCACCCACTACAGTGATAATTTCTAAGCACTTGGCTATCGATGATTGCTCAATAAATAGAAGACTGGTATGATTTCATCCTCAAAATACTAGTATTCAACTTAAATTTTGATTACTAGTCTTCCTTATTCTTGCCAGGGTGTCTGCAGTACAGAGTTAAGCACTCACACACTTATGGTATACAAATGAGTATGTGGACATAAATTTATTGCGGCTGAAAGGTCTTCTCGATGGGATGTGAAGGGCATTGATGTGTGTACGGCACCGTAAAAAATGCGTTGGCTTTGAATTGCGATGGTTAGTCCTATACTACTTTAATACGGAGTAGTGGTCTCGTGGCTCGAGAGTATGACTCGAGAGTATATCAACCAGCTCTCTTATGAGCATTGTGGACTAAGCCTACTAGGCTATGAATGTACGTTACGATTTACTCCCCATTTACTTTATGGGCATGCAAAACACAGTTTTTGCTGCATTAAGACCACAGAAGGTGTGTGAATGGAAGATGAAAACCCGTGTTTATTTCAATATACTACGAAGATTCTGTCTAATTGATAGGACAGACCACAGCAAAACCTGCACTGACTTCATGATTGACTATTAGGATAAAAAGCAATGGGACAACGTTATTCCGCCATATGCAGACTCGAACTATTTTTATACGGTTGGGTCTAAACAGGGTTTGTAGGAGAATCTACTGAGAGTTTTTAAACAGATCTGGCTGCCCCACTATCTAGGTCTAACGGTATTCTCGATGAATTGCATCTATATTTCTTCGAACATCCAGCACTAAGAGCTTTTGTATCTGTCACAATCAAATTAGAAACGGTAGATAATTGCCAGAAATCACAAAACGCGATGGCTAAGCAGCTCTCTCTTAATCAAGAATGGGTGTTAGGACACTAAGGAAGAGTTTGGGCATACCTCAGATGCTAATGTGACTAGGTTAATGCGGCTGATATGAAATAAAAGAAGGTCAAAGTTTTTTATGTTGCTAAAAAGGAACAAAATATCTACAATAAAGGGTCTTCTTAAGGCATCATTTCTATCAAATAGACGCACGGAGAGGCTGGGCGTATCATTAAATGACTTCTTCAAAAGATGAAGATGTGGATCGGTCTTTGCGAATACTTTGCACAAGACACGTTGATTGCTAACTCCTCAGATTGGTTTGACCAGCGGGTGACGGTAATAAGATCCGTAGTCATAGCACAATTTGCCAGCTTAGTGAGTGTGGACTTAGGTCTTTTTTAGACATATGGCTTTCAAGAAGAAATAATCCGCATACACTTTAATGTTATGACCAAGAAATTAGCTTAACTGTAATGGTAATGGTTTCGTTCAATTGACTGGCTCGAATAAATACCAGCCAATAGGCTCAATTTTCGATCATCTTTTGCAGCAATCAGGCTGTATGTCAGCGATAGCGCGCCGAATATTTTCTCTAAGACGTCAATTGTTTCGGGTTTATCTGTGTAGACAAGTGTTTACGCATAACCCCACAAGAAATATTCCAGCGGTTTTAGAAATCACGATATTGGAGGCCACGCCACAGGTCTACTAGGCGAGCTAATGCACTCACAAAAAATGTTTCCTTCAAAAAAGTGTACATAGAACTCACCGAAGAGTGACTTTTTGACGATGTAATGGCATCTCAATTGTGGATTATCATCATTCCAAATACGACAATTTTGCTTATTAACATATCCATTCAACCGAAAACGAGCTGCTGCGCTGAACAAAATTCTCTTCAGATGTGTCACGCGAACCGAAGCATTCCCTTGGTAATAAATTTGAACAATGTACAAATGTAGTTCCGAAGTAAGTCTCTTCATTATGAAATGGCAAATGTAACTTAGTATGGATCAAGTAAGAGCAGTCAATAGGACCAACTCTTCTTCCCAATTTTGCATCTTGGCGTTACTACAGTTTACTCTAATCCCTCTCCGACCGGCTGATGAATTTTTTGAGGTACTTTTATTCATGTCAAGGATCAATTAGAAAAGTTATAAATAATTTGTACAATAAATTTTCTACAATTTTTGTTATTAACCTGCCTAGGGTTCGAGCCCATGACTCTCTGCATAGTAGCAACCACCACTAGCCGCTCGACTTACTAAAAATTAACCAAATAATGCTATATTAGTAACGGTTCCCACCCGATTTCTGGGATCTTCTCCTGCTTTTGGGCTATGAAGCTCTTAAGAGCGTAGCATTTGGGTAGTATTTGATTAAAATTGCTCTAATTAAGATAGTAATTAAAACACAATATTATTGTAAAAAGTCCCTGTAATGATGCACAATTACATTCTTGACCTAAATAAAAGTAAAGTCTGTCTTTTGACCGCCAAAAGCTCAACATATCAAAACGCCTACACAAAATGGTCTGAAACAATGTCTCAAAAAACAAAAAAAAAAAAAAATTTAACTGAAAACCCAAAGCAATAGTGCATTTATAGATATACATATGTATTTGTCACACACATACACATAATACACATAACTATGCGCATGTATGCATTCAGACAGTCAGTGGCCACTTGTTGCACGTTCGAGTATTTGCTTTTCAAATTACTGGTTGTAAACAACAATTGAAATTTTCGGGTAATTGCATTGTCAACACCTTTCAATTGTTCACTTGCGTTGTTGTTGTTGTTGTTGTGCAAAACTTAATATGCACGGAGTATGTTGGATTGAGCGCAGAGTATTGTGTGTATGCAACATGAAGTTGTTATTGTTATTGTTATTGCTATTGATGTTGTTATTACTAAATTTGTTGCTTCACTAAATGTTGTTGCGGCTCCTGTTCGGCAATTGTGTGAAATACAATTCGTTTATTCCACCACCTCGACGAGGTTCGATTGCTATGAATTATGATGGAAATTTGCTGCCTCGACAAATAATTATGTATGTATGTAGGTATGGAAATAAAGATATGTGTGTAGCTGTCTACCATACATTTTGTAAAATTTGTTTGCTTTGTTGCCATCTTATTTTCAGTTAATGATTAGTTTTTTTTTTGTTTCTTCCCTATAATTACAATTATTTCATAGACTCTACAATTTTTTTTTGTTTTTCTTTTTGATCATGCAATACCTTAGCATTTCTTTTTTGGGGATTTCTTCCAACACAAATGAAAAATTTTCAAGGCAACACAATAACAACATGACATTAATAAATTGCCTCCTCAGGAATGGTTACAACACAAACGAAAAAAAAAATCATAATAAAAATAACAAAAATTTTCAACAGCTTTGTTATAATAATTCAGTTGTAGGGATTGTTATGTTATACCTATGTTATTATTCACGCCGAATACATCATACTCAAAATATTGCATTAACCTTATCCTTAACTTCATCTTAATCTTCATCTTCATCTTCATCTTCATCTTCATCTTCACCTTCTTCTTCATCTTCATCTTCATCTTCATCTTCATCTTCATCTTCATCTTCATCTTCATCTTCATCTTCATCTTCATCTTCATCTTCATCTTCATCTTCATCTTCATCTTCATCTTCATCTTCATCTTCATCTTCATCTTCATCTTCATCTTCATCTTCATCTTCATCTTCATCTTCATCTTCATCTTCATCTTCATCTTCATCTTCATCTTCATCTTCATCTTCATCTTCATCTTCATCTTCATCTTCATCTTCATCTTCATCTTCATCTTCATCTTCATCTTCATCTTCATCTTCATCTTCATCTTCATCTTCATCTTCATCTTCATCTTCATCTTCATCTTCATCTTCATCTTCATCTTCATCTTCATCTTCATCTTCATCTTCATCTTCATCTTCATCTTCATCTTCATCTTCATCTTCATCTTCATCTTCATCTTCATCTTCATCTTCATCTTCATCTTCATCTTCATCTTCATCTTCATCTTCATCTTCATCTTCATCTTCATCTTCATCTTCATCTTCATCTTCATCTTCATCTTCATCTTCATCTTCATCTTCATCTTCATCTTCATCTTCATCTTCATCTTCATCTTCATCTTCATCTTCATCTTCATCTTCATCTTCATCTTCATCTTCATCTTCATCTTCATCTTCATCTTCATCTTCATCTTCATCTTCATCTTCATCTTCATCTTCATCTTCATCTTCATCTTCATCTTCATCTTCATCTTCATCTTCATCTTCATCTTCATCTTCATCTTCATCTTCATCTTCATCTTCATCTTCATCTTCATCTTCATCTTCATCTTCATCTTCATCTTCATCTTCATCTTCATCTTCATCTTCATCTTCATCTTCATCTTCATCTTCATCTTCATCTTCATCTTCATCTTCATCTTCATCTTCATCTTCATCTTCATCTTCATCTTCATCTTCATCTTCATCTTCATCTTCATCTTCATCTTCATCTTCATCTTCATCTTCATCTTCATCTTCATCTTCATCTTCATCTTCATCTTCATCTTCATCTTCATCTTCATCTTCATCTTCATCTTCATCTTCATCTTCATCTTCATCTTCATCTTCATCTTCATCTTCATCTTCATCTTCATCTTCATCTTCATCTTCATCTTCATCTTCATCTTGCCATTACCGTTCATCTCGAACCTTAGGAAATCTTCAGGCTTCTAAGATTTTCTGCGAATTTTCTCTATTCCGTATCGCCCTTAACTCGGTAAATTAACTTTCTTTTTGTATAAGTATCTCGCCTCTTATCTCTCTTATCTTCCTTTTTGTTTCCAGTTCACTGCATCCATCAACTGTTAAGCAATGTGCCAACACAGACCACAAATCCACTCAACATTTGACACCCGCAATCGCTTACCACTTACGCCACCAACGCAGTAGTTTCGCCGACTACAACAACAACGATAGCAACAAAGAATCAATCGGTCGGTCGGTCGGTCAATAACAGCACTTTTTCTTACTGTTGTTGTTGCTGTTGTTGTGCGAACAAAATAACATGGCAGCTCGTTACGGATCCATGTTTAGGCAAATCGTATGTTAGGATATCCAATCATGATGGCAGGCCACAAATATTCAAACAGACGGATTTTACAGCCAGGCAGGCGGACAGGCACACATGCAAGAAGACGATCAATACGACGATCATACGAGACAGGCTGGCTGGTTGGCTGGTTGGCTGGTTGGCTGGTTGGCTGACTGTCAGTGAGGAATTGTCGTGATTTGTTGAAAGTCTCCACTTTGGAATATTTCTCTTCTCCTCTTTAACTTTACATTTGTGCCGCACCAGAGCACCAGCAGCAGCGCAAGTGGTAGCTGGATCGTATGAAAACAAAAGTTGGCAAGGCCCAAGATAGCGGTGCATTCACCTAAAGACACATATCAACAAATCTGGCAGGCATGCGCCGCATCCACCGACGTTTAGTGAGTGAAGCGTTTGTGCTGACACCTAAGTATCGGTCGCGTAGTTAGGGTTCATTGCGCCATAATAACTGTTGTTGCTGTTATTTCATACGAGTTAAACAGTAGCGATTAGTACATAACAGCAGCAGCACAGAGCAGTGAGCTTTACTTAAGTACCAACTAACGGTTCATGTCTATTATGTGCTCGAATTGCACTTGAACTTGAGGAGAAAAGACAGACTCCGTACTTACACGTATGTTGAAAGCAATTAAATGCCAACAATAACGCACCGCTACTTCTTGGCTAGCCAAAAAGAAAGTGAAAATTGCCACAGAAATCTCATTTCTACGCCATTTTTTACCTAAAATCCAAATCGGAATTCCTGGTTAAATAAGACACACTAAGTAGTTTACCTTAGGTGAAACCTCAAATGCTAGCAAACGGCACCTGGGGCTCATTCCCAAATCTGGCGGAGCTTCTGGCATTTTCAATTTTCCCAGTCCAATATGACTTTAGGGAAAGCCAAATCCAGCTCGTTTTCTTGCTGTCGAAAGCGCCACAAATAAGTACTTTTTCTTTACTATTCTTTGTGTGATAAAATGCCTATTCTGTCTTCATTGATTGGGGATTCGGGTTTAAGCTAGAGAAGTGTTCATCCAGAAATTTCGGAAATTCTGTAAATCGGTCTCCAGACCCATTTTGTGTAAATTTTTTATTTCCAACTACTCAAAATCTTCATACTCACGACCCTTCGTTTTTCCTATTTGTAAGTATTCTAAGATTTTTTCTAAGTCTTTTAGCTTTTTGTATAGTGATAGTTTCTCTAATGCCTGAGCTTTCGAAAGTTGTCTCTCAAATTTCCCTTACATTGAGTTGATTAAACTCGGAAACAGTTTAATTCATGTTCTTATGATATCATATGATACTGCAGACAATCATTTATGGATATATATTCAACTTCTTCTTCAATTTCTGTTTGACAGAGTGAAGGTCAGAACTCGGCAACAGAGTATCTCCCGCCAGGTTGAATTTGACATGCACCAAACTCCTTTCTGACCACTCTCATATGACTGCTAGACAAAAACCTTTTCCACTTACGTGTACTCCTGCACATTGGCTCGATCCAGCAGTCATAAGATGCTGGACATGGACTTAAATTTATATATCAAACTTCAATCTCTATTGTCTAGTACATACAAGAGTTAAATATGGCCACAATCTCGGACTTATAGCGGACGATACACTTGCCTACCAAAAATGGCTGTCAAGAGTTCAGAAACAGAGCTTCTTGCCTTATAACAGAGCTTCTTCTTTTATCGATATTACCTTATACGGTTTCGGATCTGTCCGGACTGCATTGGTCTTTTGCCAACGGCCCTTTGACGACTACATGTTCCCATCTCTCAGATAATTTTCAAATGCCATCTCTAAAAATGAATTCTCTCTGTCCTCGATACAATCATTGAGCAAATCTTCGATTTGTTTCAAAAGACTAGAACCGGTGGCCCCACAAATCGTTTTGCATTCGCCGAAAAAAAGTTGTCGGAAGGTACAAGGTGCGGAGAATACGGCTAGTGGAGTAAGACCACTCATTTTAGCTTTTCCGTGTAGTTTTTGACCGTTACAGCCACATGAGGTCGATCGTTGTCAAGTATGTCCACTCTTCTTATCCAGTCACGATCTGGAGTAAAAATCCATTCCTTTGATGTCTTTCAAGAAACAGTTCCGAGGTGAAAAATTGTCTTTCGAAATCTCTCGGCAACAGCGCAACGTACGGCGCTCAACTTCCTTGCCTTAGTATAAATCCAATTTGCTTTAACCGAAAAGAATATGTTTTTCTGAGTCACTCTCAACAGCAACAGTTTGCATTTGTCACGGAATTTGCTGCAGTTTTGAAGTCTGGAAATTACTCTTTGCATGATTTGTAGGTTAACATACCAAGATTCAGCATAAATTTCCACAAGCATTCGATGGGTTTCAGCTAAGTTTTTTTTTGGAATTTAAAGAGAAAACCAAGACATTTTTAAAGAGGCAATTTCAAAAAATCTAAACTTCGAGCGTCTATAGTAAAATTTTCTCACTGGATATATCCTTCTTCTTTACAGATATTGCCACCGTTAGGCGATTCAACAACAGCCACGCTATTCGTTCATTCTTTTCTAACTTGCGCCAGTATTACGCGGAATTCTCGAGGCAGTTTGAGCTTTTTGTCTGCGATAGATGGTGGTTGGACTTCGAGAATTGCATTCACTGAAAGAGAATTCAGGAAGCTGTTGAAGGACTCTCGGTGAATGGCATTTAATGCCTATGGGTAAGCTCTCCTGGCCAGCGTTTGTTGTACGTGGTGTTGAATGTAGTCTTTAAGGTCGAGTGCTCTCTTTGTGATGTGCCTAGGTGGTGGTTCGACTTCTAGTAAGTGTCTGTTAAGGTGCTTCCTGCGGTTACATCTCAGCAAAAATTGCTTGCACAGCAAAGTACCTATTATACTCCTTAACATTATACTCCAAGTGATGCTCTGGCGACAGTTGAAGGTTTTCCACCTAAGGCTGGTGTTTTGGCACATTTGTGGCTTCTTCGTTCAACTCATTGTTCCATTGACTGCTCGCAGCGGATCATAAATCTTACGCAAAACCTTTTTCTCGAAGTTATAAATCAGCCAGTCTGAAAAATTTTCGTACAAAAAAATGTTTCTTTATAATTTTCAGAATTTTTTTTTACGAATATAACCTAAATCTGTAGTATGAGTGTTGAAAAATAATTTTTACCGCTGGAGCGGAAAAAATGCGGAAGCAAAGTACAAAGGTAAGGCAGTGAGACATTTATTATACGAAAGGAATGTCTAACAAAATCTATTTAAAATTTTTTAAGTTTTTCCAACATTTTTCGAACAGTTTCTTACAACATATTTTCTATAGAAACTTTTATACTTATATATTATATATGTATAAGTATATTCACATACTCGTACTTGCACTTTACACAGTTTTCAACAAATTTTGCTAACAAACAACAAAAACAGATCTTCCGCATTGCCGCACTTAACACGTTTGCCAACATTGCGGGCGAAGTAGAAGAAGCAACCAAAGCAAAAAAAAAAAAACAAAACAAAAAAATAAAAAATTAACCAAGAAAATTTTTAACTGTTAACAGCTAATTACTGACAAAACGAAACAAAACAAAACAACAACAAAAATAAATTTGCGATATACCCAGAAATACTTATTAGATGCGCAACTCCTGCAGGAGGCCATGCGATAGCCAACAAACCCACTACGTCTGCTTGTCGCGCGAAGAAATCAGCGCCTGCTCCTCTCTATCTACAAAGTATGCGTGTGTGTGCATGTACATGTGTATATGTAGTATGTGTTGTTGCTAATTGCAAGCACCAAAATTTCTAAAGACATGGCCCTGTTGGTGCTGATGCTGTGGCTGCGGCTGCCGGCAATCAAGGCACACGGCCAATGTTGTAATCTCGACTACGCTATAACTGCTGCTACTGTTGTTATTGTAGACACTTTATTCTTTTTTTCCATTGCTGGCGACATTGTTATTGTTGTTGTTATGGTAACTTGAGTTCATTCGATATTTGCGATATGGAAATTATGTAGCAGGCGAGCGCGCTGAGACAGGCAACAGCACAACAGCAACTTGGCGTTCAGCTAACCTCGGCAGTAATTAAGTTGCTACCACTAAATGTGTTTTTGTTGTATTTATTTATAATTTTCGTTGGCATTGTTTGCATGTTTGTTTGCTTGTGTTTGGCTAAAAAATGTGGTAAGACAGCGCATAGGACATTGTTCGGTAATTGTTGTTGGTTGTGACGTTGTTGAAAGTGAAAGATCACTGCATCACACACATACAGACATAAACACACACACACAAGCCAGCAATTACATAGCGTTACTTACAAGCAGGTTAAATATCTGTTTTGTCTGTTCGGGTCATTATGTAATGTTCGGCTGGGTGTTGTTGTAATCAAGCCCTATACTATTTAAATATGGTTGCCAAAGTGTAACGGCCTGCAGTAGCAATAATTAGCAATGAGAAAGCATGCAAAATTTGGCATAAATATTGTGATTTAAATGCTTTAATTGGAAATTGTCCTGTGAAATCATTCAAAGTAAATTGAGAATGTCACCAAACAGCGATTTTTACTTGAACTCTGGCGATCTCTACGTGTGAATCACCAAATACCTACAAAAAATATGAAACAAGAGCTGTCTGGGGTCATGCCTTTATACATTTCATGGTCATGTCAAATTTATGGCACTTCACTTTTGGTTTAAATATCAGTTCTCGTATCTGAAAAATTGGTTGGTGACGGCAAAATGATGAAATTGTTCGATTTCGAAGATTTCCGGTGATAATCTTTATTCGTATAGATGATTTTTTGACGGATTTCTGAACAAAAACCTCATATCAGAACGAAACGGTTGTAAAGGGTGTTCCATTTTGAGGTTTCCTACATAAAAAAAACTCAGAAAACTCAATTTTATCATCATTCGGAAGATAAAGAATGTATTTATCTCTTTCAAATGTTGACCGTGGATACGCCTCAGATGGTCCATCCGTTGAGTCCAATTTTCGATGACTCGTTTGCGCAATTCAATTGGTAACTGGCGATTAACACGTGTGATGTTTTGCTCCAAGGCCTGAATCAAAGTGGAATTGTTCGCATATACTTTAGACTTTTTATATCCTCACAGGGAAAAGTCTAACGGTGTGACCTCATACGATCTTGGTAGCCAATCGACAGGCCCAAAACTTGAATTTATATGCTCACGAAAGAGTTCTCTCTCAATAAGTCCATTGATTGATTCGATGTATGGGAAGTGACGCCGTCTTGTTGAAACCAAATGTCACCGTTGAGGGGTACGTTCTCACCGGCGTTATTTTTGAAAAAATATGGACCGATAACTCCATCGGCCCACAGACCACACCAAACTGTTATTATTTCTGGATAAAATGGCAGGTTTTGAATCTGTTCAGACTGCCTTTCGTCCCATTGAGTCTCATCGTTGAACAAAGTTTGGCTCTAAAATATCGGATCTTCTTTGAACTTTTCAAGAGCTTATAAAGCGAAGTGAGATTGAGCGGCATCAGTTCTTGTACAAGCTGTATTTTGTACACTTTCAATTTAAGATCTCGACGTAAAATGCGCAAAGTCGTTTCATATGTCAGTCCGAGTTGCCGCAGACTGCGCCGAATCGACTCTTCACGGTCTTCATGTAGGTATATTCTCAGCTACGGCTACGGACGTGTTCTATTCCGACTAATATTATCCAATAATAAATAATACACTCGCTAAGTCGATTACGTTGACCATAAGTTGAGCGAAGCGCGCGTAACCGTAATCAAGTTGAACAATTTCTTAACGTTGTTCAGGCGTAAGTCTTTCGATGATGAAAAGCCAAAAAAAAAAAATACGGAACCAAAATAACATGACAGCTTGACACGACTCGCGTGATCTATCGAAAAAAGGCTATTGGAAAAAGTTGCTCTACTTGGATCATCCGTTACAGCAGCTAAAAATAATTGTCAGCGGATTTCTGCAATTCATCATACGTGTGCAGAATACCAATTTCCAACTAAAAATCGGTCGTATAAATGATAGATAGGTCCGTTCTTCCTGGTTCCGACAAAGGATCGCTAAATTATATCGGTGCTTCTGCGTGTTAAGTTTGGTTGAAATATCTCTTAATCTGAGGGACTAGTTGAAGACAGACAGACAGACAGACCTGATCGGTAAAAATTTTGATGGGTTTATCTCTTGTTCTTCTGACATAGAGGTTGACATTCCCTGACGTTAGGCGAACGCAACTAGAAAAATTAACTTAATTTTATATTGAAATTAATTTCCTAAAATTTGTGAACGCTGGTCGGACTTGTACTTCAACTCTGGTCTTCCGAATGACAGTAAGCACTGCCAGCCATTCGGCTATCGAGAACTCCGTATAGATTACAATACATAAGTAAACAAGTAAAGAAACTGTAGCTTTTATTGAACTCTCAAACCGAGTTATTTGAAGTGGCTTCAGTAAAGCTCCCTCTCTTTTAGTTTTGAGCAAAATCTCCATATGGGTTAGTTCTTACTACATCTTTCTACACAGGGAACTAAGGTTATAGAACATCTCGACGTACCACAAGCAATATTGTGTGAGTTTCAATCACACAGTGAAAAAGTGAGCTTGACAAGATCATATACCACCTTTTAGGGCTTTCGATCAGACTAAGAGAGAGGTTGCCTTGAAAGCGCGCAAATTCTTCCCGAGCAAACAATCTTTGTCTGTGCAGCATGAAAAGCATGAGCAGCTCAGTACACAGGACGGAAACTTTAATGAAACTTTAATAGCAATTTTGGTTAGAGAGAATGAGATGAAGTTTTAATTCATTGACAATTCTAAATGATAGTGAGAGACGAACATTCGAAAAAAACTACATCGTATATATAAAATTATTTATTAATTAATCATTTATCATTAAACTAATCAAATATTTATTATTGATTTATTATGAGTGCAGCTCTTATTCATTTTATCTAGTCAAAATCATAAAGGTATTTTCTCTCTCTGTGATAGCGTTGATATTTTTCACATTCTCTCTTATACAAACCATATATTTCGTCTCTCTTGTATGAAAGTAGTTTCCAAATCACTCCCAACGCCGTTAAAGAAGCTTCATTTCAAAAAGTTCGGTATTCATGTTAAATTCTCTAACAAATAATTTCTGGCTCCACTGTCGGAATGAATACTGGCCCATCTTCAAGTAGTCGTACTCTGTGCAATAACTCTATCACTCTCTTATTTAAAATATTTTTCTACTGAAAAAAGTCCAAGTCTAACTGAAAGCACCCAGAAAATTAATCTCCTTCTGCCAAGCTTTTCATAAATAAATTGTAGCTGCGGTTTCTTGAAACCTCTGAGGTGGATAATTTTAGAAGATCGGTTCTCCTAACCTATAAGGTAGTATAAAGGAGCAATGATTTTTTCATTTTCCGATTTTCAATATTTAAAACACAGAACAGCTTCTGGTCAAGCTACAGAACTCTTAATAGCTTTGAGTAAAACTTACAAGGATTGACGCTAAGATCTCTACTGGCTGCCACATTTAATTCCAGATTAAGACAATCCTATCCACATCCAGTTTGTTCTCCGAGTCTTTCTTTTAGACATCATTAAGTGGAGTCTCGCTAGACAACACTATGTATTTACCGTTTGTCGAAAAATTCATGATATGTGTTAACAGGTCAGCTTATTAATTTTATGGGAGCTCAGAAATCTTAATCCTACAAATATTTTCATTTAAATATTTCGTCATGTTCTTATCTGCGGTAAGAATTTGCTTAAATTTTTTTGAAAAATTAATCATTATTACGTCAATCGTAAGTACCACATTATTTTTATTTAAATTTTAAAAGAGCTTTTAATAATAATAAATGCTGATAAAAAAATAAAAAAAAATTTTGATAAAATTATCAAAACCTGAAGAGAAATATTTAGAAAAATAAAATAAAAAAAAAATGTATGTATTATATTTATATTAAAGAAATTCCGAACAGTCCACTCATAAGTTCTTATCACTTTGTTCATATACACATATGCGCATATATGTATATTTGGCGCTTTGTAACTGCTGATACGTTTTTTGGCCGAGCTCCACTCCCACATGTCTTGTTGATTTTTCCAACAAATTGAGTGACCTACAATTTATACCAAGCCGCCTTCGAACGACTGATGATGTTTTGAGAGTAGCTTTTTTCATGACAGAAATGCACTCGAAGGTTGTTGGAGCAGCCGCAATTAGTAAAATTAATTTAAATTTTTTTAAATTTAAATTAATTTTCAATAAATTTTAGATGTTTGTCGGAGTAGTACTCGAACCCTGTCCTCTGAATGGCAGTACGCAATGCTAAGCACGCGGCCACGATAGCTGCCATGCATTCCCAATAAACACAGGGAACTCGACTCAAAGTCGGGATGAGCTCGTTTGCTCTGAGAGCGCTAATGAGACCACACTGCGCGTTTATGGAAAAGTGTATGCGAATTCTTTTTCGGGAAGGATGACGAGTTTTATGAAGCGTTGACAATATGAAAGCTATTTGACTTTTCTTAGAGGATTCCAGCTTATTTTATATGAAATTTTCTTTTCATGAAGTAACCAAGGCTGTACAAATCACTTTACAACCAAAAGAAAAAAAAAATTTTCGAATTTATGCTGTAGAATAATTAAAACTATTTTGCTTTTAAGAAGACTGATTTATTGTGCCAGGACTCACCACAAAGTTGATACGAGCCCAAAGCATAGATCGTAACATTCATTTTCACGGTCTTGTTTCGAAATCGATTCGAAGCCGCTTTCGATTTTATGTTTACTGGGTTTGTGTGCAATACATAAATATATCCGAGTAATATGTATACACGTTCTTACATCTGCATGATCATTTTCATGGAAAACGAGACTGTTCAATAACAGTTTTCTTTCTATAATAATTTAAATTAGAAATCTAATTATCCGATACTCATTCAAATGCTCAACTGCCCAAACATTTGACATTTTAAAATTTAAAATTTTTTAATTAAAAATTTCTTGGTATTTCAACAATACATAATAAAATAAATAAATAAAAAAAAAAAAAATAAATAAATAAATAAATAATAAATAAATACATAAGTAAATTTAAAATTACGGAAAAAAGTAAAAAATGTTTCTTCAAAATGCTCAGAAAGCTTGCACTGCTTGAGCAACGTGCTCAAAAATGGACGAATAATGAACCATGAATAAGTATGAGACTATTCAGAGCTCAAATACTCGAGCAGCTCGAAAATATTCCAGCTAAATCTTGAGTTCTACTTGAAATATTAATGAATTTGGTAAGACGCTTCCTTTGTCTAATTTAAAATAAATGTAGCGTCGACCATAACATAAGCTCCGGCCAGTATTAGTTTTAGTTTTTAGAGTTTTGCTTGTTTAAAAAAAAAGATAAATAAAGTTTTGAGGAAAAAATAAATAAAATTAATAAATCTCATTTTCCATGGGCCAACTCTTGTTGAATATACGAGTATATTTTCTTATCAGCTAAAGAAATAATGTTTCGGAATTAATATTATAGTTCATACGGTCGTTAATTCTGTCTTGACCTCTCAGTTGACTAAATCACACACATACGAGTGTTTGCCTCAAAAATTATGTATCTACTAAAGTGTCTTTTGTTAAAATGTATTTTAATATTTTTTATAAGCTGCTGTTTGTGTGAAAATGAGGATAACGCGGAGACACTCGATTGCAATTGTGATGTGCAAATTGATGTTGTGAAAAATGTTTTGCAAAAATTGCAAAAGCTCGAAAAGCTCGTGGAGGAAATCAAAGCACGAAACGAGACAAAGCCAGTGGAAAACCTGTGAGCGTGGAAATTTTACCATATTTTTATTTAAAAACAATTTTAACTAATTTGTGTTTTTTTCTTAACTATACAAATGGAAACCCCAGCAAACGCAAGCCTGCAAATTGCCTTGAAGCAGCAGCTGGGACTTTCAAAAGCGGCATTTATAATATACAAATCGGTCGACTTGGCGACTCCGTCGAGGTGTGGTGCGATGAGGAAACCGATTTCGGTGGCTGGACAGTTATTCAACGGCGTATAAGTGCCGCCGAGAACTTCTATAGAGATTGGCGTGACTATAAAAATGGATTTGGTAATTTATCGGCGAACTTTTGGTTGGGTCTCGACAAACTGCATGCGCTCACGACGAATTGTGAACATGAGTTGTACATCAAAATGGAACGTTTCAATGGTAAAAAATATTTCGCTAAATATGATCTGTTCGTTGTGGGTAGCGAAGCGGAAGGTTTTGTTTTGAAAAATGTTGGCAAATACAAAGGCACCGCCGAAGATTACTTCCAACCGCACGAAGGCAGTAAGTTCTCAACACATGATCGTGATAATGACGAAAATGGCGATGCAAGTTGTGCGAAGAAATGGCGTGGCGGTTGGTGGTATAACAGCTGCTATTGGAGGTGCGTGGGAGAGGATGAGATAATATGATGTATATGTATGCTTCTCTATGCTTCTACATCTATGTTGTATATGCTTACAGCAACTTGAATGGCGATTACACGAAGAAGAGCACTGGCGAAGGTCTAGTTTGGATAGGCTTAGACCGAAATGAGGGCTTGAAGTTCGTGGAAATGATGATACGTCCAACCGATAATTGCATGAAACGTTTGGCATTGAGATTTTGAGCTGATATTTCATTCAGAGTTTTCATTTTCATGTTGCCCAATAGTATGGATGCTTACTTATTTATTCCATCATTCTAAATGTTTGTGAAATATCTTGTGTATAATTAGAACAGTTTTGTATTCAAAATATATGTATGTATAACCCAGAGTTTTCAACAATGTGTACTTTAAATCACATTAGTGACTCTTAAAACCGTAGAACTGACCTGAACGGCGATGGACTGGACAAGGACGGAAGAAGGTGGGTCCTTGTGAAATTTACTATAGCATCCATATAAAAGAGCGCAAATTTGGTGTCGGATTCGTCGTGGTAGAGAGACTTTGTCGCTGAGTAAGGGCATTCACTACGGTGGATGAACGTCTCACCACAATATGCATCAAAACGAAATTCTTTAACACCACGCTAATTTGCGCAGATAGAAGCGCTCGCCCCGCCACGAAGTCAAAATTGTGCTTGGCGACTTCAACGCTAGGGTGGGCAAAGAAGATAGCTTTGGGACAACAGTCGGAAAATTCAGTCTCCACAACGAAACATCCCCAAATAGACTGAGGCTGATGGACTTCGTCGGGGTCGGAAATATGGTTGTCTGTAGCATTAGTTTCCAGCACAAGAAAATTCACCAATCTACTTGGCTGCCTCTAGATCGAAACACTTTCAACCATATCGGATCACTATCTTGTCGCAGCGAAGATACGCACCGGGCTCTGTGTATCGAAGAACGCTCGTCAACAAATACAAGGAAGGTTCGACGTTGAAAAGCTGCAACGGCAACAGACTGCTGAGTAGTTTTCTGCTCGACTTGCACACTTGCTCTCTGAGAGCACTCATCAGCAACACGGTATACGAGAACTGTGGGACGGCATCTCAAACTTCCTACGTACCGTCACTACGTCCATTTGCTTTCATTTTACTAATGATTCATTTTTCAAAGAAATTTAAGCCCATTCTAATCGCAGATAAGAACATTCCGAAAAGTTTATATGAAAAGATTTGTAGAGGTCATGATTTAAGAGGACCCATAAAATTATTGTTATTCGAGCTTATGCTGGCTGCCGTACAGACGAAAATATCTACGACTTTAAAGTAGTGACTGTCAAAAGTGGCATGAGAATCAAGCCATAAATGCGTTGACTGTTTGTTTGATGACGGGAGATATTTCGTCTTGTTCTCGTTCACTACCAGACCTATACGCTTCGCTTTTTTATCCAGTCTGGAGAAGGCGGAACTAATGGCGCTTCTGGTAAGGCCTGTGATATTGTATAAATGTCATCGCTAGCAGCTGTAGACTCTTTTGATATTTACCAGGATCAAATTTAAGGAACTAGATGATAAAGAGTCACCTTAGTGATAACTCTTAGACTGACTGCGCTTCTCTCCAGCTACAGTTTACATAGATAGCCGTATAAATTTTGCCGGGATACCAAATTTAGACCTGGCGGCGTAAAGGCAGCTCCGTATTAAGCTGTCGACGGGCGAGATGGAGTATCAATTATTTTCTCATCTGTATTTTCCAAGTTTTGCGCGCCTTATGATTATCTGGTTAATGATGGATTTATCATGTTGTTGTCCATAATACCTTCTTGGGACATGTTGGAGAGCCAGGGTGTTAATTTGGTTAATACCAATTTGGTTTTCATATCCTTATGCTCAATAACTTTGCAAGTCTTCTTTTAATTCTGCTGAGGTATTGCATTTTCACGGTTATTAGTCTTTATATGAAAACAAAAAAATAAAAAAAAATAAATATTCAAATTTTGAACTCATATTTTCCATCAATCATCAATGATAACCGCTTGCTCTTGCCCCTTGATTTTTTGTTTTCATCCGAGTAAAAGTTAAATTTTGACTGCCACTAAATGCTTAACGTGTGTACGAGTATGTTTGTTTGTCTGTGTATACAACAGAGTTTGCCCGTGAAATATGCGCACACGTAATATACTTGTACATATTGTAAATATATATACATATATATATGGTATATGTATGTATGTTGGTATATGTGTTGCGCCACATGCAACAATATCGGCAAATGTTGCAACATCATGTCAGAAGTTTATCATAAATCGCCAATCACAACGGGTTGAGTGAGGTACTCGCTCAACTTGCTTTTCGCTCTTTGCTAAGGCGCTTTAATAATAATCATAATGCCAGCGAATGTAGATATGGAAAAATGAAGAAAAAAGAAAAAAAAAAAACAAAATGAAAAAGAAAAAAATATTTTCATTTCCTTTTTCACCTTTTGTTTTGTTCTTTTTTGTTTGCTGCTCGTTACTCCCGTTCATGTTGCAAATACATAAATACCTGCTGTGCCGCTACATGGAGGGCTATGGCTGTCGCGCCCGGCTTGTTCCTGGCGCCAAGAAAGTTGCTCACGTTTGCGCCTTTGTAGGCTTTGCGTCTTTTTTTCTTCTCCTTTTTATAAACTTGCCTTAGGGCTTACATGCGTTATGTAACTACACAATATTATATTATATTTAAGTACGCAGATTTTGTGGTAATTATGTGTCTTGGTTTTTCGATTTTGTTTTATAAATTATGGTTCGATTGTGTTGATAAAAAACTTATTGAAAGAAGTGTATGTATGTACGAAAAGTTGAGTGTGTGGAGCATATGTTCTTCTTCTTCTTTACTTTCTTTGCCCTTCGGTGTCAATTGTACAGCGAAGTCATTCTCTAACTGGTCTTCCCAATAAAATGGAGGTTTTCCTCTTCTTGCATGTACTGTATCGAAAGCTTTCAAAGCTGGAATACTTTCATCCATCCGTACCACATGAGCTAGTCAGCGTAGCCGCTGATGTTTGTAAATGTCACTCAGCTCATCGTTTCATCGGCTGCGGTATTCGCCATTCCCAACTCACAGCCAACCACAAATCTTACACGAAACCTTCCTCTGGAAAACTACTAACGCTGACTCATCCGATGTTGTCATCGTCCATGCCTAAGCACCATGTAGTAGGCTAACATTATTATTGGTTTTGATGCTGGTTCCAGGATAGACGAAATTATCTACGACCTCGAAGTTGTTACTGTCAACAGTGACGTGGGAGCCGAGTCGCGAATGCAACGATGTTTGTTTGATGACAGGATATATTTCGTCTTGTTCTTGTTCACCACCAGATCCATTCGCTTCACTTCTTTATCAAGTCTGTAGAAAGCAGAACTCTCGACGCGGTTATTTAGGTCAATGATGTCAATATCATTGTCGTACGCCACTCTTGTAGAAGATTACAATTGAAAAGGTCGCACGATAAGGAATCACCTTGTATCAAACCTGACGGAACTTGATCGGTAACCAATCGGCCCTCACCGCTTTGTTGTTTTTCAAGCTGGCAAGTGCTATTCCAACTGCTCCATAGTCGGTCAATGAAACATTGGTTCAATCTTTACCGATGGGGGAATCGGGTTCGCCATCTCCTGGTGTTGCACTTTCACTGCCATTCAGCAGGCTGGAGAAGTGTTCTCTTCATTAGTTCACTCTGTACTAGATCACCACTTTGTGTCTGCTCCGGTCTTGAAACCATCTGAAAGTCGCCGTATCTTTTCGTAGAATTTTCGAGCATTACCTTTGTTGACCAGCTTCTCAAGCTCTTCCGATTTCGGCCTCTTTCTTTTTTTATCTGCAAAAGCGTCTATCCAACCCCGCACGTGTTGTGAACTTCATCGCTGAACAAAATTTTCTTGTAAAAATCGGAAACGGTGGCCAACTCGTTTTGGGCCCATACCTCGAACGTGCAAGACGCTTGATGTTCATTCGGCAAGCCAAGATCCTTCCACAAAATCTTCCTTAAAGTGGATGGATACAGCTCCAATTGTAGTGTGTGATGGCGGATGGACTCATTCGGGTCTTCTTCGTTGCGCATTGTCATCCACTAAACGATGTAAAAACGATGCGAAACCGATATATGGTTGCTCAAATTATTGTCGTTGCCAGGTGACTTTGAAATTTGCTCAATATGCAACTGTGGCTCCGGGGTCTTTTCGATATGAAATGCAAGCCAAATCGAATATAAATCTGGCAACAGCTACAATATAGTCTCAGTGCAAGTCGCTTGTCTAAAAGAAGTCACCTTTCTTTAGCTTACTTCATATCGATCTCTCTGTTTCCCTCTCTTTCTTTATTTTTATTTGCCACTAATATGACACGCTTAAGGCATTTTTCACGCAATTTTACTCTTTGTTTTCATTTTTCATTTACAAAAAAAAAAAACAAAAAAAAAATATCCTCCTCCTTTTTAAATATTTTCGCTATTTTCTCCCCACTCCACAGCTATTAACAATTAATCACTTGCCTAAACACAATCTATTAGCACTGACAGTCACAGTCGTCGTACGCACGCATGCGCTCTTGCTTATTTAAAATTAATTAACCTTTAATCTTTTTTCTTCCATTCATCTGTGGGTTGCGCTTGTCAGTATATTTGTACAATATTTGTGTATTTGTTGTGAATGCACTCGCCCTGCCACATCATTTATTTGCTAAACGCCTGTTTGGCTTGCCTTGCCTTGCCTTGCCACGTTGATTGAGTGATGCGTGTGTGGCTTGTGACGTCGCGACGTCTGAGGTCGTCCAAACAGTTGATTAAACTTTTCACTGCGAACTCTGCCCACCTCACTCCCCCTCGAGTGAGTGCATTGCCGTGCCGTGATACTGCTGATTGTTTGGCAAATAGTCTGTCAAAATATGGACACAACAGCAGCAGCAGAGATAGAAAAGTTCGCATGTAATTTATTTTTGTAGCGATGCCATGTCAATTAGTGAGGCGTATTAGTTGGTAGCGGCAAATAATTAAATATTAATGTACTCGTAGATACTGTGCTGGGTTTCGCTGTGCCTTCAGTGGCTGCAGTGGCATCCTCAGGTGATTGCTGTACGTTGAACGATGGTTGCAGTCTGGCAAGCGAGGGTGTAGTGCAATATTAATAAAATGATGATTGGCGATAAATTTATATTATATTAGTGGGTAAATATCTTCCTTACATTATGCAGCTCTGCGATTTCCTCCTGTTTCTGTCCTGTTTTTCTACTTTAGCAGCGTAACCCCAACCACCTTTATTGAAAATCCATCAAGAGGCCACCGCGAGGGTCATCCTATGGCGAGTTTCAAAAAATCTGAGAACAACTTATGACGAAGTAGTAAGAAAATAGCTCTTGGAAATCCATAATCCATAATCCTTTTATCATACTGTCCAGAGGTTATTAATGAATCTGCTTAGGCATACATACCTCACTGGGCCTGTGAAAGACATGAAATTCAAGTGCCTTGGACTTCAGTCTCCTAAAAGCTGTGTAGTTAAGGAAAAAGTGTCAAGATGATATCAAGTTCCCATGAAACTTTGTACCAATAATATGGATCAGATGTATGTATACCAATCGAACAGTGGCCAGTTAAGGCCTCATGGCAAAAGCAAAATAACTTAACTTTCGGCGATCCTTACTAGGCCAAAAAGGTCTTGGGAAGACACATGGCCAGAGGAGGCAAAGCTAACGTGTAGTGCAACTAATCAGGAGAATACCGTAGGCATTTTCCACTCGTCTGTCAACTCAACAGCGACAGTTCTAATAGGCTCAATAGTTTTGGAATTACCAATCGCACTAAATAAACCTTTTCAAAAATTCGCTTTAAAAAGTAAGTTCAGACATTATTTTATGTATCAGCTCCCGAGCTGAGGGCAGTAGTTCTCTCTCTTTGACTTTTGCCGATTCCGCTTGTACTCATTTTCTTCTTTTTAACTGGCGTAGAAACCATTTTCGAAATTAAATCCGAGTTACCTAAAATAGAAAGTCCCAAGTACAGCCAGGTACTACTCCATCTGGTTTTTCCAAAGGAGTGGAGGTTTTCCTCATCCACTGCTTCCACCGGTGGTTACTGCATGGAATAATTTCAAGACTGAAAGCCTCTCTCTTTCATTTGAGACAACATATCTCAGCTTGCGTGGCCACTGTTTCTTTATTCACCCAGCTCTGCCGTATTACTCGTACAGCTTATCGTGCCATGCGCAAAGAACCATACATCTTACGTATAATCTTTCCCCCGAAAACTCTTAACCCCGACTCATTGAATGTCGTCATTGTTCACGCTTTTGCACTATATAGCAGGACGAGAATGAGGAATGACTTTTAGAGTTCGGTCTTTTCTTCGTCGAGAATGATTCTGAGTTGGATTTCAAAACATACAATGTTGTTGGGGTGATTTTCTGCTACCAAGATATACGGAATTATCTACGATTTCAAAGTTAAGACTGTCAGCATTATATTCAAGCGAGTAATATTACTTTTTAAACTTACTACTAACGGATTTTTGACAAATGAAAGACCCCTCATCCTCTCCTACATTAGTAGTGGCCGTCTCAACTGCATGTAAAGATCACAGAAAACCTGTCTGTACTCTACAGAGAAATAAGCTTTCTGAGGTATATAAGCCAAGCTTCTTTTCCAGATTCTATAGGCCACCACAGGTACCGCAATTGTGATTTTTTTTTTGCTCTGACCGAAGTGCTCGATCGAGATTCGAGATTTCAAAGCCCAGTTTACATTTCTGAAAGACTAATTTATGACTAGTTCTTTTGACATCAGAGTCAATTTTGAAGGATTTTTGGTGATTTTTGTTTGCTTCGCACAGATGAACTAAATCCGGAACACACTTTGAAGAAAAAAGACGATAAGAAGCCTAACAAACAGTAAATTTTGCTGATTCTGAATTCTTCTTAAGCATTTTCAGCAGTAATCTGAAGGTCGATGACGTAAAAATTCCGACTATAAACAATCCAAAGATATTGGGAGTCACACTCGATAGCCTGCACTCCTTCACTCCGCCTGCAATTGCCGAAAAACCCCAGGGCCGCAACAAAATTCTCAAAGCGCTAGCCGGCAGCACCTGGGATAAAGACAAGGAAACCTTGCTGGTCACATACTGTGCAATTAGCCGGCCGATCGTAAACTATACTGCACCGATCTGGGCGCCGGAGACGAACGAGACGCAGATGAAGAAGTTACAGGCCTGTCAAAACACCGCACTCAGGACTTGCACAGCGAAGCATCTATGCTACGAGTTGAGAAGTTACCGTAGGGAGCACCCCAATAGGCACCTTATTAAAGCCGAACCTCCACCTAGGTACATAAGAAAGGGAGTACTTGATATGAAGAGCATCATCCAGCAACACGTGCAACAACTGCTGGACAGGACGGTCTGTAGACAAGCACTGAACGCCATTCACCAGGAGTCAGTCAACACCTACAAAGACTCCCTTCCCATGAATGGCGTGCTCGGAGTAAAACCACAACCCATTGCAGACAACGAGCTCGAGCTGTCTCAAGAGACACGCGTGACTCTCGCACAACTTATGTCTAGATATTGTAGCAGGTTAAGCTCCTACTTATCAAGACTTGACTCCAGCATACCCAACGTATGCCCTGCATGTGGAGAGTCTCCGCATGACACTAACGACCTCTTCACATGCCCCTTAAGTCGACTCATCTAACCCCCCTCTCCCTTTGGTTCAATCCCTTCGAAGCAGCACGTTTCCTGGACCTCCCTTGAGATGACCTCGGTGACTTAGATTGATTAAGCCTGTCCTAAGCGAGGTTAAGGAACCGCTACTACAACAACAACAACAACAACACCATTCAATTATGGTTCATCCACACGCACACACATAAATGCCGACATACTTACGCGCCCACGATTTGCGTATGTTGTCACCGAAAACTATTATATTTGAATTTCACTTTCGTTTACTCCGTTTAGAAAATTGTAAAATTGCAAAATTACGAAAATTCTGCCAACTTTCGATTTCGTTATGCTACGCTGTACAAAGCTGTGCTGTATTGAGCTGTGCTAAGCGGCATGTGGCGAGAGTACATTGGCCCAAAGACTGAGTTGTCGCCACGTTTTCAACACCAAATTTGGTCAATATTGTGGCATGGACGACACGAAACAAAAGCAGCAAACCAAAAATAGTAAAACAGAAAACACCCACACACATGTACACATGCATACAGAGTTGCAGACGTATTTGCCACACTTTTCTATCGGCGTAAGCGCAAACCTCTTGCCAAAGCCTTTTTTTGATGTTTTCGCTGGGGCAATGCTACACACATATTACTCAACTGGCAGCCTGGCAGCGCATAAACATTTTCCTAAACTTACTAAATCGTTTGTTATGCTAGTTATCTTGATGCGCGTTTAACGGCGCTTGCTTTCGTTCGCCTTGCTTTGCTTTTTGTTTTTTATTTGTTTTCTTTTTCTCCTTGGCTCGGTTTACCTTCGACTGTCGGCTGGCTAAGCTTGGTTAGCGGTCACCTTGATTTGTTGAGAAAATTGCAAATTTTGGCATTTCAACGAAAACATTTTCACCGCACACAACAAAAGAAGCGCTCCGCCAGCGTGTTGCGTTTGCTACACGCCAAGGAGTTATTGCTAAAGGAGTTGCTGTGCTGAGTTGTTGAAAATCACCGACCGAATGATGAGCTGCTTTCTTCGCCTCATTGTGGCGTCGCGCAAACTGATCTGAGCGATAGAGCGATAAGCGGTGGGTGCATGTTGAGCGATTTCGTTGGCGCTGAGCGAATGAAAGTGAAATTTTCGTCTTTAGAATTGGTAGTTTAATTTGAACAGCTGTTGAGGTGGCCAAGTCGCCGATCGCATGCTAGAGCGTCAGTGGCACATTGCTCCTGTTGTTCGCAGCGCAGCTACTGTTGTGTTTGTGTGTGACAGCGGCTACCGTTGCGTCTGAAAGGAATGAACTTGCTCTAGCAATTATTTTCACAACATTTGACGCATGCATGCCATTGTTGCTATTTTTATACCCTTCAAGAATATTTTAGCACAAGTCTTTTGACTACAACTCCTATAATTAGTCTGCTGCAAGCAAAAAGTTCACTATACAGTATAGTTGTCATATCTGAGTTGCTTACAGTGAAAAAAAGCATCGAAATCGGGTGTATATTGTATAGGTGCCATACAACCGATTGTTCAAAAATGAGCTTTCTTGCCATAACTCCTGCAATTTAATCATTATAATCATGAAATTTGGTATACCACACAGTAGTCATACGTGAATTATTGACAAGGAAAATTGCAGATATCGTACTAATACAAAGTAGATCTCCCATACAAAAAGTTGTTCAAAAATGAGTTTTCTTGTCAGAACTTCCCTAGATAGGAAGATATGAGCATGAAATTTGGTATACCACATGCTTGTATTATAAAGATGACTGACAGTAAAACTTACTGAATTCAGACGCATATATAGTATAGTTCACATACAACCGGTTGTTCAAAAATGAGTTTTCTTGCCAGAACTTCCCTAAATAGGAAGATATGAGCATGAAATTTGGTATACCATATGCTTATATTATGTAGATGACTGACAGTAAAAATTGCAGAATTCAGACGCATGTATAGCATAGCTTACATACAACCGGTTGTTCAAATATTAGTTTTCTTGTCAGAACTTCTCTAAATAGGTAGCTATGAACATGAAATTTGGTATACCATATGCTTATATTATGTAGATGACTGACAGTTAAAATTGCAGAATTCGGACGCATATATAGCATAGCTTACATACATCCAATTGTTCAAAAATGAGCTTTCTTATCAGCACTGCTCTAATTAGAAAGCTACGGCCAAGAAATTTGGTATACCATATGCTTATATTATGTAGATGACTGACAGTAAAAATTGCAGAATTCAGAGGCATATATAGTAGAGCTCACATACAACCGGTTTTTCAAAAATTAATTTTCTTATCAGAACTTCTCTAAATAGGTAGCTATGAACATGAAATTTGGTATACCATATGCTTATATTATGTAGATGACTGACAGTTAAAATTGCATAGCTTACATACATCCAATTGTTCAAAAATGAGCTTTCTTATCAGCACTGCTCTAATTAGGAAGCTACGGCCAAGAAATTTGGTATACCATATGCTTATATTATGTAGATGACTGACAGCAGAAATGGCAGTTATCAGATGGCTATATGGTATAGCTGCCATAGAATCGATTTTTCAAAAACAAAATTTTTGTTTGTAACTCCAGCAGTTAGGCTGCTAGGAGCATCCTATTTTCCATATGTATTGACTATTGGTAGAGAAAATAGAACTTTTAGTAATATCTTACAAAATTTGTAAGCAGATATGATATGTATATCAGTTAATAAATTCCTAAAAATTTAATATATCCCAAAATTGTGAATGGTATAAAGTCTTCGCCTTTTATTTCCAATTTACCCTCACACTGTATGCGTAAATAAATCGATTAAGTTGAAGTGATAAGAGTGAGCTTGGCGAATACAATTGTTTTTAAGGCCAATTGTTGCTACTTACTGTTGCTTGTTGCTTGCTGGTTGTTGTTTATTGTTGTTGTTACTCTCATTTTCATAAACACATATTTGCTCTTTAGTTTCTTTTTGCATTAAACAAACAAATATTTAATTTATTTATTTTTTTCGTTATATGAATTTTATTTGATCTTTTATTTATTTTAATTTTATTTTATTTTTTCTTCAAATTTTGTATTTTGCTCTTGTCTTGAAAACTAGTTTACCATCGTTTGGCGTTGCCATTGTTTTCAGTGTTAAGTGGGGCCAATGTACTTGACAATCAAGCCGCCAAAACAGCCACCGTACACGAACCACCAACACCAACAACGCAAATAGCGGCGTGTGTTTAGTATGTTGTTCGTGTGTTGGTTTAGACTGGAGCTTGTGGGTTCGTGGGTGACTGATTGATTTGCCTATGCAAATGAATTGTTTGTGCTCCGGATTCGCATTGAAATCGAAGTTGAAAACAAACGAATGACATTTAACAACAATAACAAGAGTGTAAAACAACAACGACAGCGGTCATAAAGGCCATGAAACAGACATAATTTTCGTGGGTCGGTCGGTCGGTCGGTTGGTCGGTCGATTGGTTGGTTGGTTGGTTGGTTGGCGTGCGCCTGCACTTGCGCACATTTTAACAGCCAACAGTCGCGTGCAATTGTTGCCGCACATACACACACACACACATGCAATGTCATGCATTTGTATGCACTACACACTTATGTAAGTATATTTATGTATGTAAAATGTTTCTTATTTTTTACCTTCAAAACCATTTTCATTCCATATTTATGCTAATCCATCAGTTCGTTTTATGCAAAACACTTTATTTGGGCAGTGAGAAAATTGGCAACTCTCTGCGCTAGATCTATCGGAGTGGATAATCTTAGTCAATTATGAGATTTCATTCAACGAAATGCTTCAAAATTTATTACTTTACCAAAGTTGTGAAGAAAATCTCTTATAATATGGAGATTTTTAATTGAATCACGTTCTGTTTTATTTGTTTTTTTTTTATAATAAACTAATATTGAAATTCGTAAATCAATCATGTTGTAATTGTCGATAGACATGTCTCCAGTGTTTTAGGTGTTCAGAGCACCTAACACCGGCTCAGTGGACGCAGCGAAGATAGGCACCCTCCTCTGTGTATCAAAGAACGTCTGTCAACAAATACAAGGAAGATTTGACGACGAAAAACAGTAATCACTAAAGAAAGCCGAACGGTTACTCGGTATTAGAAAACTGTGGAACGGAGTTTCAAGCTCTCCACATACCAGCTGCAATGAGAAATGTCAAACTGCATTGAAGAGAAAACGGACTGACTGTCTTCCAACCTTGCCATCGACCACAGCACGTACGGGGTGGCACGGGGGGATACCGAGAGCTGAAGAAGGAAGCAAAAAGCAGGTACAGACCAAAAAGGAAAGAGGCCGAAATGCGTGAGTATGAAGAGCTTCAGAAACTGGCGGTCAAAGGTAATGCCCGAAAATTCTATGAAAAGATGCAACAACCCACAGAAAGTTTCAGGACCTGAGCATACTACTCATGTAGGAATCGAAGTGGTCATCTGGTGATCGATGTCCACAGAGTACACTTTCCATATGGAGGGAGCACTTCTCCAGCCTGCTGAATGTCAGTGAAAATGCAACACCCGAAGATGTTGAACTCTAATCCCCTATCAATGATGATTACCCGATAGGACGAGGTGCGAATAGCGATTGCCCATTTAAAGAATAAAAAGGCGGCTGGAACTGATGTCCTATCGGTAGAGTTATTCAAACAAGGCTATGCAGAGCTGGCAAGGTGCATACATCATCTCCTTTGCAGAATATGGTCGGACGAGAAAGCATGCCGAACGATTGAAATTTAAGCGCGCTCCGCCTAATCCATAAAACGGTTTGCGACAACGTACGCTGATCAATACTTGGAGCGCAATCGGAATTGGGAAGGACCTCTCTGAGCCGTTCGGTACCAAATAAGGCTTCAAACCAGGTGGCTCTTTATTGTGTGATTCTTCAGTTTGATGTTGGAGAAAATAATAAGAGCTACAGTGCTAAATAGACAAGGTACAATTTTGTGTAAGGATATACAACTGCTGGCGTATGCCGATGACATAGATATCATAAGCCTTACCAATCAACGTCGTTAATTTTGCTTTCTTCAGGCTTGATACCCTGGGTAAGTCACGTCGTTCGATTGGATAAAAGCGCTCCAGCCGCCGATGGAAGCAGAGGAAGAGGAAGATATCCGCTCCGTTGGAAGGATCAAGTGAAGAACGACCTGGTTTCTCTTGGATTTCCAACTGGCAAGTATAGGTATCACATCGGGCGGGTGAGAGCAGCGCTCATGAGTACGCTCCAGGCACTCATAAAAGGCATCTTTGGTTACATTGTTCATATCTTCCGTCGAGGCAAATCAGCGATATGGTAAAAAATGTCTGTTAAATGCGGATTGTGGTGAGACGTTCATCCACCGGGGAGAATGCCAGTACTCGGCGAAGGTGTCTCTTTTCCACCACGAATTCGACCACAAATTTGCGCTCCTTTATATAGACGCTATAGTAAATTTCACAAGGACCTAACCGCTTCTTGGATGTCAGCCTTTAGCCTTACGAGGACATCAATCAGCTGGGCAGCAGCACCTCCCCAATTAAGTCACCGAACATTTAAGGTGCAATCAACTTGATTACCAATTTGAGATATATGTATATCCTAGTGGTAAAAATGCCTTATTCGCATAATAGATGAAAAAGAGATATCCTTAACTACAGCATGTTCTAGAGTACGAGTATCGAATGTTCTGTATATCGTAAGAATATTTTGTAAGAAATTTCCATAGCTGAATACGAGCAATCGAAGAGGTATACGAGTATAAGCGAGCGGTTAATACAGCAATTAATAATTTAATAAACTCGTTGGTGGTGTTGAAAATAGTAGTGTGTTAGAGTTGTTAAACAAGTCGTCGTGTAGAGTAAAGCGTCATAAATAAACGTTGATTAAGTTCTTTGCAATTAAGAAATTTTACAACAAAATTGGTGGCATTTGCTTAATAATCCAGTAAAGGAGCTGAGAGGATTTGGGAAATCATACAGGCGTATTTAAAGAAAATTGCTACATTATTATTGCCCAGCAGTGAGATTTAGGGCAGACCTGCATATTCTCCTTATTGATTTATAAGAAGATGCACGAGGGAAGAATTTTAGAAGAGAATGGAGACAGATTTGCTGTTGGCTGCACACGATTTTTAAAGTATAACAAATAACTCTCTGGTGAAGATAAGTGCATATCTACTACCAATTTTTGTACTCTAATTCCAGAACTGGGAGCCTCTTACAAGCTTAGTTCCTTGGACATGCCTTTTTTTTTAATTGAATTTCTTTGTTTTTCTCTTGTTCAAAATATTGCCACACGCTGCCCCAATTCTACTCATTTAACACCAAACCTATCGATATATTTCCATTGCAAGCGGCAAACTCAAGTCGAAAAGCATTGCCATTTGCCATGTGTTGTGCATAAATAATAAATATTGACACATTTGCATGTTTACACCAGCTCAGAGGCAAACACAAGAAAAAAAATCCCCCGCATTATAAAGCGTAAACGATTTTGTGAAAAATAAAAAATAAATAAAATAAAATCAAAATTATAAAGCAATTTGTAGCAGCGCATTTTCCATTTCATTTGCTATTACTTTCAATTTTTGTTTTTTTCCTTATCAAACACACATATGTATTTAAATATATAAATATATGCCAGTATATATAGTGTAGCATTTGCCAGCAGCCAGCACCGGCAGCAGCCGCCGCCAACAATTGACAAGTCGAACAAATTGACGTGACTGCCACAGTCACGATTTGGCAGCAAAATGCCGGTGCAACAATTTAGTTATGCTACGCCGAATTTTGTGTATGCAAATATGCGCATGTGTGTGTGTGTATGTGTGTGGTGATGTTGATGATGGTTTAATTGTATATTTTCGGTGAATGCTCTACTTTTATTCATAACTTTTCATTCATTTTTTATTTTTATTTCTAATTTGTTTAAAGGTTTACCCATTTTGGGATTTCGAAAATAAAGGAAAATTCTATTTAAATTACTTTGTTATTACAAAGCTTGCGTCTTGGCATTAAATCTGAAGAACAACACAATTCAATGGACAACTTCGCAAATTTTTGCAAACTTTCAGCCCTTGAGGTGATATTCCAGCCCTTTTTGGCACATATTGGGCGACATGTCTCTGGCCATAACTTGTTTTTAAGAGCTGCTCAAGAGTTAAAGTTTTGTCTGCATAAAGACGATATTTCACATTGCCAGACGAAAAACAAGTCCAACTGTGTTAAATCGCGCGATCTCGGTGACCAATTGACATTGCTAAAGCCATATTCGACCTCGTTGTGTGGCATGTGGTATCTTCATTTTGAAACCACATATTCTCCAAATCTTGCTCTTCCATTGCAGTCCGAAAAAAATCAATTATCATACGATCATAATGCTCCAAATTGACAGTGATCCAATCACACCTCCTGACCAAAGAGCTTACCAGACAGTAAGTTCTTTTTATGTTTGGCACAATGACCTCTCTTCATTTATTTGCTTATTCTCGGAATATTTTATTTACAACATGTCCCTCCAGTGAGATGTGAGAAATGTGCCTCGTCACTAAAGAAAATATTGTACGAAAAATCGCCGTCTACTGTCTGTTGTTCATGCATCCAATCGACGTACGGACGGCTTAGTGAATGATCAGCTGGCTTCTGTAGTTGTGTGAGCTGGACTTTATTTCGATGTAGGTGTAAGTCCAAGCACAATTTGCCGTAAGAAATTCCTATCTGTAGAGAACGTCGAGAAATAGACACATTCGGTCTGGAACAAGCAAAACGTTGATCCACAGGCCCCACAATATCTGTAACCGATCCAGTCTCTTCATATTTCTTTTATATGCATGGGAATACAATTAACAGACTAACATGGAAAAACATGGGGCATTTCACTTGGATCCCAGTTCACACAGATGTATTGTAGAAAGCTCGCCCCGGGGCTGCCAACGAAACTGTCATTATTGATTGCCTCAGATCTTTCACCGCTTTGAAATATTGTTTAGAGGAACACTTTGGGTCTTGGAACAACATGGGATGTACTACTAAATTCTTGTCTGGCTGCGTGGATAATAGACAGACCAAACTGGCGGCCGCGGTAGCCGAGTGGTTAGCATTGCATAGGAAGGCGCGGGCTCAAATTCCAGTGCCACCATCATCCAAACGTTACGGAAAATTAATTTGAACGAAAACCTAAATTAAGTTTTCTAATTGCGGTCGCCTCTCGGTAGGGAATATCCACCCCTCCGAGTGTATTTCGGACATGAAATAAAAGGCTCCTCATAAAAAAATTATCAGCCATTCGGAGGTGGCTTAGTATAAACTGTAGGTCCCTGCATTTGTTGGGAAAACATCTAGACGCAAAACCACAAATTGTAGGAAGAACTCTGCCGAAAATAGCTTTAGCGGTTACATTACAATTAAATATATATATAAATTTTACTTGCGTTAAGCTAAAGGTAACTCAACATTCCTATGGGTGCATTAACGGGTCATCTGCCTCTGATATATCATGTCCATAAGCTACGTAAAGGGGAATCGGTGGTACACAAAGCATGTACAGAGGATGAGGAAATCTAGGGTACTACCTTTCGAGTGTCTGGTCTTCAGCAGATTGAGACGTGACATCTTCTACAATGCTCCCAGCTACAACCTGACGGAGGTGGGTTCGCATGGTTTGGCTTGCGGCAGGTCCATAACCTCCCTCTTTCAAGCAAGCAACTAAAACAAAACATGTTTGGTTGATTAGTTAATTAAGACAGTTGCCAAAATACAGCTCTGTGAACCACGAAATGGATAACCCTATATAATTTTTTACTAATAGCAGAGCTGTTTGTATTAGTTTTTCCCTCATTTTGGTTTTAATGTTGTTAATATTATTTTTTTTTGTCTCTTATAATTATTTAGACAATAAAAAAATAATAATTTAATTTCAAAAAATTTCTTTTCCTCCTTTTCTTTATTTATGACTCGTTCACCACACTGCACTATATTTTTGTTTACAAACATTTCCACTAATTTACCATAACTCCATTGCAAGTTTGTCACTTAAGTCTTCGGTTTCAACTATTAACGGAGAAGTAAATTAAATTGCTTGAAATATTTAATGAAAATCACCTCATATTTATCTTTACATATGCTCTTACATACGTACACATATAAAACAACTTCAATTTTTGCTTTTTATTTTACTTTTTCATTTTATTACTATTTTTATATTTATTTATCTTTAGCTCTTACTTGGTCGTTACTCTTTCTTTTATTCCCATAATTGAATTGCGCAACTCTCCTTCGCTCACATCACCTCACTTTTCGCTGTGCTGCTCACGCTCGCTAGCTGTTGCTGCATAAAAATCTGTCATCCGAAATTAATCTTTCGTCTTTTAAGTGTCTGACATATACCAGGTGTACAAGTATGAAATGTCGTTTTTTTAAAATCAAAAAACACGTTAAATTTTGTGGAAAAAGAAAAAATCATTTATTCAAAGTATTTGCCGTCGCTAGCTACACATTTTTCCCATCTCTCGGGCAATTTGTGGATTCCACGCTTGTAGAACTCATCGTCTTTTGCGGCGAACCATTCATCGAGCCATTTTTTCACACTTTCGTAAGAATCGAAGCGCTGCTCAGCGAGTGCGTGTCCCATCGAAGCGAATAGGTGGTAATCGGATGGGGCCAGGTCTGGTGAGTAAGCCGCATGCGGAAGCACTTCCCAATTGAGTGTTTCCAACGTGTCGCGAACCGCTCTTGCCGTATGTGATGGAGCGTTGTCATGGAGAAAAATGACCTTGTGTTGTCTTTTTTGATATTCCGGTCGTTTTCTCTGAAGCGCACGGTTCAAATTGATCAATTGTTGTTGGTAGCTTGCCGTATTTGCGTTTGAGCATCGTCTTCATCCAATAATGCTTGCAGTTCGGCGTCTTCGAACCTTTTTGGTGGTTTTCCGTGCTCTTTGTCGTCGACGTCAAAATCACCACTTTTGAAGCGTTGAAACCACCGTTCACACGTTTTCACAGTTGGTACTTGTTCGCCAAAGGCTTCAACAAGCATTCGGTGCGATTCCGCAGCTGTTTTCTTCAAATGAAAACAGAAAATTAACACTGTCCGCGTTTGCTCTTTATTCGGCACGAAACTCGACATGTTGACTGCACTGAGAGTAAACGATAATGACGCTCGATTCGCGCAAAACTATGGTGGTTCGACAGTCAAGGTTGACACTTCACAAGGTCAAAGTTTTATGACAATCGATAAATATTTACGTTTGCGAGACATCTATATGTTCGAACCGACATTTCATACTTGTACACCTGGTAAATTTGACACATTTATTTTGTCTGCTGTCCACTGATGCGGCTACTGCTGGACGCGTTCGTTATTATCAGCAGCTTCGCGCAGCAGCACTCATTGGTTGTTTGTATATCGCAACACTTTCGTTTTTCAGCTACACCATTCGCTGTGAGTGCACCCTCCTCTGTTGGTTGGGCTGTTGGAATGCGGTCAGAGGCGGAGGTGTATTCGATGTGTGTGAGGGATGTGATCTTCGGGTATACAGGTAGACAACGAAGTTTACTCAATTGTTTTTCTTTTTTTTTGTAGTTTTTGCTTAGGGTGACGACGTTCCAGGTTTGTAGTATTGATTCTTTGGTGTATTAAAACCTACTGAATGAATTTAGTAACCCTGTAGACTTTTTGATCTAGTTCGCTTTGAGTTGAATTTACTTTTCATCCCTTTTTTGGATGTGGCACAAGGTTTAGGTTAGGTTAGGTTGTAAGTGGCTTTCACTTTCTTTTAAAGAGCCGACTTATGACTTTCAAAAACTCGAAAAAATATAATATAGCCTATAACTTATTGAGGTTAGTAAATATTTGCGTCTCAAGGTGCTTGAGCCTAAGATTCGTAAAATTAAGGCAGTTAAGGCGCGTCTCCATGGATCTGTAGATGTGGGTTTATGGTTGGTGCACCTTAATACTTGGATTTCTAGTCATCACCTGTTCTGCTATGCTGAGCCTCTGGAGTAGTAAGCTTACCAGTTTTCTAAAGCTGCAACTGCTTGAAAAGCGACAGAAAGCCGTCGGGAGCCAGAAGTGGATGACTCACAGCATGAAACTATGTACCTACCCCCTCCCTTCTACATAGGCCCAACACTTACTAACACTTTCAGATCACATATCTTCCATAATAAATGTTTATTAAGAGCCAAATCAAGGGTGATTTCATTTTTAAGTTCAGGAAAGAAATCGAAATGAGGTAGAAATCTCTGTAGGGGTAATACAGGAACAGCCTCTCAATGCCAACTATTAATCAAAATATGATAAAAATGAAAAAACTCGTAGCCCTATGATATCAAATAACATTTGCTCTATATTTTTCAAAACTTTATGGAAATTGGCACAAAAAAAAGTCCGTGCATTGCATTCATAAATGTTCTCAACAGTCTTCAGTTGCACTTCCATAGTTGAACAAGGACACACAATTTATGTTAGTGTGTAAGATAGGCCGATTTATAGAACCCTAGGTTTCCAACCTGTCGAGATGAAAAATTTATAAATTCCATAACTATTAGAGGCTATAAGTAAGGGGAACCATTCACTTGAACCATCGTAGACTTTTAAATATATTTTCAGATATTCTGAGCTCCTTCAACAGTAAATATTTAAGAGACTAAATATACTCTCTCTATCTCTCGGAGCTTCTGCTGATTCACTATCGATGTGCGTGAGCTGGCGTTGTCCTGCCTTTTTACCAGGACCATTCTAGTTGTCCAGCTGGAGTTTCGGTTCATGAGGTTTTTCCGTTAACTCATGTGGTGCCCATACATTGATCTTCTTAGTGTATTCAACATCTTTCAAGTGGTTTCAAACTATTTTTTCTGCAATGTTTAGCTCTCGAAATAGTACACGCATGACGGTAAGACTCAACGATTTTTATTTCTGGAAGTGTTCCCTCAATAAATTCAATGTACTCTTGGCCGTTACCAGATCACCTCTCTGTGTCCTACAAGAGTTTGCCCTGGTCTTGAAACCTTCTGTAAGTCGCCGTATCTTTTCACAGAATTTTCGAGCGTTACCCTTGTTGGCCAGCTTCTCAAGCTCTTCATATTCACACATCTCGGCCTCTTTCCTTTTTTATCTGCAAAAGCGTCTTGCTTCCCTCTTCAGTTCTCGGTATCTATCCCATCCCGCACGTGTAGTGGTCGATCGCAACGTTACGAGGTAGGCAATCTCCTTCTTCTCTCATCATACCAGCTGTTTTTGCGACCTTTACAAAATTCAGTAGTTTTGTTTGCAGCTGTACGTAGGGAGCTTGAAATGCCGTTCCAGAGTTCCCGTATACCGAACTGCTGATGAGTGCTCTCAGAAAGCAGGAGTGCAAGTCGAGTAGAAAACTGCTCGGCCATCTGTTGTGATTGCAGCTTTGTAACGTCAAACCTTCCTTGTGTTTATTGACGGGCGTTCTTCAATACACAGAGACGGTTGCGTTTTTCGCTGCGAGAAGATAGTAATCCGAGTGGATGTTAGGATTTTGGAACATACGCACATCTAAAACACTGGATACATCTCTTCCGCCTATCACAACATGATCGATCTGGTTGAAAGTTTTTCGATCTGGAGACAGCCAAGTAGCTTGGTGAATTTTCTTGTGCTAGAATCTAGTGTTACAGACAACCATAATTCTGGCCCCAGCGAAGACGATCAGCCTCAACCCATTTGGGATGTTTCGTTGAATTTTCCGACAGTTGAGTTAAGATATCTTCTTTGCTCACCCTGGCATTAAAATCGCTATGTACAATTTTCACATCGAGGCGGGCGAGCGCTTATATCTGTACTCCAGGCTCTGATAAAAGGCATCTTTGGCCAAATCGTCCTTCACTTCCGTCGGAGTGTGGTGTAAATCAAGAATATGTTAAAAAATATTGCTTTGATGCGAATCGTGGCGAGACGTTCATTCATCGGGATGAATGCCAGTAGCCGTCGACCCGGTTCTCTCTCCCACCGCAAATCCGACACCAAATTCCCGTCCCGTCTATAGCACTTCTTGAACAGCGGTGGTGTCAGCCTTTATTCTTACAAGGACATCAACCAGCTGGGCAGCGGCACCTTCCTAATTAAGGTACCGAACATTCTATGTGCATGCCCTCAAATCGTAATCCTTTAAACGTTTGCAGGGGTCGTCATCATAAGGCATATACAAATTTCCCATTGTGGCTGGTTTCCATGTGGCGGTTCCCAAACCCAGAGCACAACCTCGCTGGACGAGTGAGTTTAAAGTTTGTACATATCTCAAGACCGACGCCCGCTCGCAGCCACAGCTCTGGTGAACAGACGCTGCCAAGACTTTTTTTGGAGCTTTTTTTACATTAAAATTCCCGGCACAAAATCGATGAAACCAAAACTCTGTATGATTTACTGCTACAGTATCAGAACCATAAACATAGGCCTGACTTTCGTTTTCGGCTTTACCGAAGAAAAATTGCTGGTGTCCATACTTGACACGAACTCAAGCACTACTAAATTAAGTGATCAACACTTCTCTTTTCTCTTTTTGTTACAGAATATTATCTTTCTGACGTCATCTGGCGTAATTCAATCCCATAAATAGAACAGAAGAAACAGATCACTAAAGCCAGCTATTGCAAAAATAATGGATTACTTTTTTACTAGGCCTCATGTTATATTTCTAAAATACATATGTATGTCCAAATGGCGGTCCAATAAATCTTTCTCGATTCTTGAGCTTCGTTTCCTCTACTAAAATTAAGCTACGGTATACCAGGATCTTTACTTATTGAACAGAAGAAAGTTGAAAAATAATATGAGCGAAAATATATACAATAGATAGAGGGGTTCACTTATATCAGATAATAAGGGGAGTAATGCAGGTGTAGAGTCATCGAATGCTTAAAAAAGCTCTATTGATCGCTAGTATCGCCACATTTATATGGTTCCAAAAATTTTCACGCTATCTCCGCTAAGAGTTTTTGGTTTGAACCCTCGACTGTAGCTCTAATATTTGAACCCCCTCTGCTTTTTGGACATATCATATGACAAACTGTAAACAAAAGCAGCTGTATCTTCGATTGATACACCACTACACTGCCGGCGCCTGTGTGTTGGCTGCGAGGTGTGTTGCGCATGCACATTTTGGCGCTTTTAATTTGAATGCATTTAAACAATTTTTTCGTGCAGCTTAAGTTGTTGCCACAGCGCCTATTTCATTATTTCGCTTTTTTCTGTTTTTTTTTTGTTTTTTTTTTCTGTTTGTTTCTTTTGTTGCTTGTCTCCTCCACACGCTGCTGCTGCTGATATTATGGACGTTGTGTTGTGCTTGTTGGACGCTGTGCGGCCTGTGAATTTTGTGAATTTGTCATCTCGTTAAAAACGTGACATATGCATATGTCCACGTCGACATTTGCTCGTCAACGCAACGATTTTTTCAATTATCAATTTTGACAATTTAATTTGGATTATCTTGTGCGCCGTGCGGCGTCGTCAGCGCGCCGGTTAGCATGAATGTCGTGAGTGGGGTGTGTGTGTGTGAGTGTGTGTTTGAATGAGCAACAATGTGTTTTTGTTTTTGCATGTGACGCTCAAAATATTTTCGTAATTTCGCTTTTATTTATTGCGGATTTTCATGAGATTTTACTTGTATTTTCGCACAGTTGGTGCTTAAAGGTTGCTTAAGTAAATATTTAAATTAATTTTCATTTTTTAATATATTTGTTTTTTTGTTTTTGTATACTTTTTTTTAAATTAATTTATTTTTATATTTTTTTTTTTTGTGCATTCACCATCTGCAAAAACTCATTAAATCCATTCTGTCGCAGCCAAATTGACTAACCAATGTTACATAATTCGCCGCAAATTCGCATGCTGCTCGCAGATTTGTGTTCATTCATTCGTTTATTCGTTTATTTGTTTGTTTTTTTTTCTACTTTTTATAGTCGTTTCGTGCCGGCCGTACATTGCTTGGTATCGCATGTTCTTTTGTTGTTGCATTGCAATGCTTGTAATCGCTTATTGGCTAAAAAGCAATACAAATTGCCACTGATTACCGCATAAATCTCGCACAATTTGTTTAAGCTGCTTGGCGTTTTGTTAATGGTTTTTAAATTTTTCTTTAATATTTTTTTTTTTTTATTATTTAAAAAAATCTGTAATTTTTTTTTAATTTTTTATTTATTATTTTTTTAAGGCAAAAAACTCTACATTTCGCTTTTGCTGCGCATACACATACAGCATTTCTTTCACTTCCCGCTCGGCCGATTTGCGTGTTTTGCGATAACGCATGCGCACACAGACATACAGACAAATGCGCAGCAAGCAGACGAATGAAAGGAGATTTACGTGCTTTTAACAATTTACAATTGCGCAAAATCAATAATAATCTTGCTGTACGCTTATTATATCTACAAATACGTATACTTGGTTACAATGCGCAACAACAACAATTTATAAATATATAGGTATGTATTTTATGGGCAATTGCATAGAAAGCACCTCTGCCCTTGAGTTGAGCTTCTTCTTTGCTTTTCTTCCACTCTTCGCTACCATGCACTTGCTTCTCGTGTATTTACATAATAATTTGCGGCATCAATTTTTTTAGTTTCATTTTATTTTTTTTTTTAACTTTTTTATTTATATTTTTTATTATTTTTATTTTTTATAATTTTTTATTTTTTGCTGATTTTTGGTCATCTGGTTGGCATTTGTTCCAATTGAACGCTGCTTACTGCGCATTTTTCAGTCAAACTCAGTCGTCGTAGTGCTCACTTTACTGCGGTGTTTTGTTTTTGTTTGTGTGGTTTTTGATATATTTGTTTTTGTTTTTTTTTTTGTTTTCTTCATTAAAATATTTATTTACTATTTAAACTGCCGTTATGTGTGGGTCATGTTGGTGGCAATTGCGGAGTTGTATAAGAAAAATAATAAACAAAACAACAATGATTTCAAGAGATTGAAAAATACTCGCTTCAATTGAGGTTAGAAATAGATATTGGCTTAATTCGAAAATATTTGTTTTTCACTTCAACTAAGTCGGTAGGCTCCGCAAGGTAAGCCACCTGAACTTTCTAAAGCAGTGGAGGTTCTATGCTTTCCCCGGTGACGCTTTGGAAACGTCGAAACGAGTTTCCGCCGAGCTCCACCTTCACTTTCTTCTCTTGCATCTGCTCTTATTCTAAGCCGCCAATGAACGGCCGCCTTCACTTCATGTCAGAAGCACACCTAGAGTGCCCAACATTCCCTGCCTAGAGGCAAACGGATTTAGAAAAATTAATTTTCTATAATTTTGTATATTAATTGGACCAGAACGCGAACCATGGTTTTTGTACTAGACGCCGGTTGAAGTTTCCTAATCTATTCACTGTCGCTTTATTCACTGAGCTATGACAATGTCACCGTTAAAGTATCACAAATCTGACGCAAAACTTCTATAGGTCACTCATCAGTTGTCGCTTTTGTATTATGTAACAATACGTCTCCGTGTTTTGTAGAGTTTGATCTTTCTTTTGACGATAGAGGATTTAAACTTTCACTTACTTACGCGTTCAAAGCAGCTGCTGCTGATAAAGTGATTGGTTTGTATTATTGTTTATGGAGATAAAAAATTCCATATAGACAAAGTTATTTACTACTGCAATCTCAATAGTGACGTGGAAGCCAAGACGCAAATGCGCTGGCTATTTGTTTGATGATTGGAGATATTTCGTTTTGCTCTTATTCTTGGCAGACTCATTCCTCGCACCACCTTAACCAGTCTGGCGAAAGCAGAACTAATTGAATTGAGACAACGCTTATTCGAAACTCGTCATAATCACATATTGGAACCCCATTCTCAATATCACCTTGTATATTCGGGTTCATCATCTCCAGGAGTTGACATTCCTCTTCCTCTTCCGCCATTTAGCAGGCTAGAGGAATGTTTATTCACACACAAACTCGATGTGCTATAGACGTCAGTAACCCGGCCACCGCCTTGGTTCTTACTGGAGTATGGTCCACATATAGGCTGATTCTCTGCCGTTGTAGGTTTCCAATTCTAACCTTGTTTCCAGAGGCGGGTATCTTCGATGTGACAAGATACTGATCCGAGTCGATATTAGGTCCTCGGAACGTAGGCTCATTTAAAATAGCGTAAATATATGTTCTGTCTTTAACAACATGATCGATTTGGTTGTGCGATTTTCGGTCCGGTGACAGTCATAAAACCCAATGAATTTTCCATATGTGTTTAGTGATTTCTGGGTGTTAGGCGAAAAATACTTTCCCCCTGGCATTAAAACCGCGCAGCACAATTTTAACATCTCCTACTCGTTTTCATCCTTGTCGCGTCCATTATAACCCTTGGACAGCGGCACCTTCCCAATTAAGGAACCGGATACTCCAGGTGCATGTACTTAAATCATAGTCCTTAATACATTTGCAATGGTCGTCATCAAAAGGGGGGTATCTCATTCAAGGCGTTGTTATCCTTTTCATTGGAGTTAGGTTTAATTTTTTTTACATATTTATATAGCCAGTCGCTTGCTTCAAGACCAACGACTTCTGGTGAATAGACGCTGCAATTAGATTTCAGCAATCCCTTAAACCGAATATGTCGGAGTAGCTCCGCGGAAGTTTCCTTCCTTTTAGCCGTGACCCGGGCAGATTACCACATCTCGCACAGTAGTTGCTCACATTTCTAGGGTTCGCGATGAGGGCGAAAGAATAGGAAGTGCGTGTAGCCCCGCTACTATGACTGCATACCCAGAAGCATAACTATACCCCTTAACATCTCACTTTTATTACCTTAATTATACTCTAAATATATTTTAATGCAAAAATGATTAATGGTGATGCCAGCTAGACAAGCTCTGTACTTGAGGCTGAAGAGTTTCTCAATTTGTTTCTCATTTAGGATGCTTACTATAGCTTCTGCCAGATCAGAAAGGCTGTCCATAAAGGCGACCCTTATAATGCGAAGAATATTTCTACTTTGACATGGAAAATCGTTTCTCATTATTACCTTTGAAATGCTGCTTTTCCAGGGAGTATGAGCTCTTCTGATCCCATTTTGGACAAGTTTACCACAACTCCTTACTGGACAAGTATCATTCCCACCTTGATGTGGCCTGCCTATAAATGATTATCATAAATGACTGTATGCATATGTGGGAGACATTCCAATGCATTCTTTATCCTGAAAAATCTGCCTAACAAGTTCATCTAGGCAAGCTCTGTTTTGACAATCTATCTAAAGTTACTCCCTCACTTCCAAAAGTTCAGGTTTTCACAAAAGTGCTGCTTTTATACAATCATCAGAATAAGTTTATGTAAATATTTACATCGCTTAGATGAAAACAAAGGAGTTATTCTAAGAGAACGATTCAGAGCAACGAATGAAAGAAATTCCACAGAATATTCGAGTCTGTCCCATAAACAATTGTTTTAATTGTTTTCAAAAATCAACAAAATTTAAATTTGTTGTTTTTGCCATACATATTCTGCAGTTCTTTGAGCGCCTCACATTTTGTAGAATTTTTTCATTTATTTACTTTGAATTGTTGTGGGCAAATAAATTATATTTTTATTTTTATTTTGCGTAAAACAAATTTGCACACTCAAAAATGCAAAGTCTCTAATTTCTTTACCATTCAGAACAAGCGAAATACGAAACGAACGAAGGTGCGAGAAAGAGCACGAGTTTTTTGAAAATTCCACTAAAAATTTGACTACACTGAGAAACAAACAGAAATTGTTAAAATTATTTATTTATATTACGAGAGGATTAACAAAAGTGCGGTCAGTTGGTGGCTTTCAATTTGTTTTTGTTAATTCTAAAAATAGCAAATCCTTTGCCATTGCTTTTTTAGTTTTCCTTTCAAATTTTAGAACGATCGGATAAAATGGAGACAAGAAAACGCAAGATATTTGAGGATAGGTCAGACGAAATTCTTACACCAACGGAAACAGAAATTCGCCATGCCATTCTCTTCGGGTTTCGGTGTAATTTACAGCCAATACAAATAGCCAAATTGCACATGGAACGATTGCACCGTTTTTAAAGACTATTTCTGAGTGGTTCCGAAGATTTCAGACCGGTCGTTCAGAGAGAGAGACGTAGAGAACGTACGTCACTGTAGCTCTGGTGAAGTCCAAAATTGACGAAGACCCACGATTAATTCAAGAAATGATTGCTAGTGAATTGGGCTTGAATACCATTGCTGTGTTGTGAATATTAAGTAATCTTCTGGGATAAACGAAGAAATCCGCTCGATGGGTATCACGAGTGCATTTTGCTAAGTTTGTTCTATATATATTCGAAAATTGTCAGTCTAGCAACTTTAGCCAAGTTGTTACTGGTGACGTATATTGGTTCTATAGAACGATCCAGAAACCAAACAGCAGTATATTGTGTGGATCTCAAGAGGAATCAACCCACCCGTAACATCTAAGCATCAAAAATCATCAGCAAAAGTAATGATGTCGGTTTACTTCACGTGATCGTGAGAATCGTAGCTGATATTCCACTGGAAAAGGGTCAGACGGTAACTACAAAATGGTACACCGAAGAGTGTTTACCAAAAGTTTTCAAAAAGTTTGATGGATAACAGGAAGAAAGAGGATTTTACAACATGACCACGCCCCAAAAATTCCGTTAAAATTAACAAGAATTAAAAAGGAGAGGTCTTTAATAACAATGAGGAGATAATTAATGGGTAAATGCTGAACTTGATAAGCTTAAGAAGCAAGACTTTGAAGACTGTTTTCAGAAGTGGATCTATAGGCTTAAGAAATGCATTGAAATTAATGGGGATTATGTAGAGAAGATAAAAAAGGACAGAAATTCACGAATAAATACAAAAAAGAATTTTTTTCTGGTCAACTTACCGAACTTTTGTTAATCCCCTCGTAAAATCTGTTGAAAAAAAATCAATGGTAGGGTTGACAGATTTATTTCCCCAAAAATCTGTAATTTATGATTTTTAATGCTAAAATACTATTGACAATGCTTTTAATGCGTTAAACGAAAAGTTGAACTTGAAGTGGTTGCGGTTTTGTCTATATTGACACATTTAGTCAATAAAAGCTTTCTTTTAGCCTGTGCCGCTCGGAAAATGCCAACCATATAGCCGACGCTAGTAAGCCTTTTTTATTCTTGTAACTTATGTAGTGGCTACTGTATACTGTCCTATTATCCAACGCCTTTTCTGGATCCTAAACACCTTTAAAATAACGCTCATTTTCTAAGAATATAAGCTGTACGACCACTTTCCGACAAGCTTAGAACTACTTGATATAGGTCAAATTTCGTTCCCACCATGACGCAGCCTGTCTATAAATGATTCCCATAGTAACTGTTTGAATTTGGCTAGAGGAAATCTTTTTGGCAGTATTTTATCTACCAAGATCATTTATTCTGTGCTTCTCTTCTTTGTTATTAATCACCAAAGATCCTTTGCTGTTCTGTTCAGACTCCTCCTAAAGAGTTATGCGACAGTCCAGAGCGTCGTTAAAGTTTATCCTAACTAAAACTTTTGTTGCTGCTCGAATGTCATTGAATACAATGATGACTCTATTTTTATAGCTTTCATGATAGTAAAACTGTCGTCGTGGTTTTCACGAGCGCCAAAAAAATTTTTGAGTATCTACGGGTTCTGTTGACCTAACCCTTTCGTAACCGTTGGGACACATTTTTTCCAGAAAAAGATTTTTCTTAACAATAGAAAAAACTTCGCATTCGTTGCTTAAAGTCTTCCATGAAAATTTCAATATGAATGCCTCGAAGTAAGCCAAAAACACCGTTTGGGTCTACGATTAGTCACGCCCAAGTTGAGCCTATATGAGTAGCAAGCGCGGAATAATAAAAATGCGAAGCTCACATCCAAATCATACTAGTTTTTGCCAATTTTATGGTGATCTCTTATTATTTATATTTCGAGCAAATCGAACTTGGTTTCAGTTGTCTGGTCTATTCCAAGGAAACAAAAGTTTTCCACTTAGGCATATCCTCTAAAATTTTAACCAAACCCAACCAGGGACATGAATATGTTTTTCAAATAGTAGTTCGGTCCACTTCCCGTAAAAAAGGGATTTCTAGTAAGAAGAACTATAAATAAGATTTTTTCGTAGATCGGTCTCTGGTCCAAATCGTGGAGAGAAGAGTAGTCTATCTGTTGGCCTAAGCGACTTTATGCTGATAAATATAATGTTTTGAATAGGTTAGACACTGGTCCAGATCCAGAAAAGAACAATAATATTCCTGTCGATCTGAGAAAAATTCCATTAAATGGAACCATAAATACGAAATTTTTGAAAAAGTACTGGTCCACTGAAGTAACAACAAAAAATTACAAATTTTCAGTACCATCTGTCGGACAGCCTCGAAGATTATCGGAAACAAACATACGAACTTATATTTACAAATATTAATACTAAAAAGGGTTGTCTACAAAAAGGAGCTATTTTGATATTCAAAGAAAAAGAGGAAAATATGCCATTAATAATGGAAAACAATATCAGCCAAAAGGCCGTCACGGCTACACTTGCAGGACCTTATCCTTTTTATGAAATTTTCCATCACCAAATCGTAAAGTGGTTGCGGTATGCCCTCAATAATTTCACAATTCCATATTTCAGGTCTTAAATAGACCTTTTGGCATAGACATTATCTTTCACGTGCCTTCAAAGGAAGATGTCACAAGGTGTTAAAACACAAGATCTCGGTGGCGAATTGAGATCACCTCTTCGAGAGATAACACGGTCTAGAAACCTTTCCCTTAAATGATCGATGATTGCTTTGCTTGTGTGGAGGGTGGTGCAGCCTTGTTGAAAATAAACGTTGTCCACATCAGGATCATCCAATTTCGTCCATAAAAAATCTTTAATCATCCCTTAATAGCATTAATCCTTAACTTTTGTTCCAGCCTCATTTTCGAAGAAGTAACGCCCGATGACCCCGTTAGACCATGATCTGTACCAAACAGCTACTCGTTGAAGATTGAGAGGCTTTTTAATAATAATTCTTCGGTTTCGTGAACCCTAGATGCAACAGTCTTGCTTATTAAATTAGCCATCGAGGTGGAAATGGGCCTCATAAGTCAAAATGATTTTTCGATGATATTTCGGAACATTTTCATGCATTTCAATTAGCAAAGACACGGCATTGCTTTTGAGGATCCGGCTTGAGTTCTTATGTTAACTGAACATTATAAGCCGTAAAACTCAAGTGTTTATGCAAGTCCAAAGAACGACGAGGAATGGACAGACTTGGGATATCTTCAACACTTTGGCCAACAGTAGCAATATTTTCTGTTGTTTTTGATCGACGTGCACGTATTTAATTCTTCTTATCACTAACTTGTCCCAACAGCACCATTTTTCCACTAATTTTTGTATTGCGGTGCTGCAAGGTGCTGTGCTTTTCTATTGCAGCAAAAAAAAAAAAAACACTGACATAAATAAATTAAAACATTAAATTTATCAAGAGCCTCACAGCTCACTACTTTCTGACTAATTACTACATTTCACTTTACTTTTTGTTTCTAATTTATGCACATAGATAAAAATATATTTCCTTTTATTGCCTTTTTCCATTTTCTCCAGTGTACTTAACGCCTCTGCGTCAAAGCTTGCGCCAATGTCTCCAACAAATTCACAATGTTTATGTTTAAAGATTTGTTGTTTTACTATTGTGTCAACCACAAAATTCTCATTCTAAGCAAAGCAAACAAGTGACAACCACCACTTAAAAATATCACAAAACAAAAATGAAAACAAAAACAACAACAACAACAACAACAACATCATAACAAATCATAAAGAATAACATAATTATCTATAAGCAAGAGTAACGGGCGGCAGCAACAATCACAAAAGCTAACAAGAACAACAACAGTAACAGAAATGCATAGTAATAGTAACAGCGAGTGCATACAAACAAATATACTCGTATGTAGGTATGATTATGTGCAAATGCGATTCGAAAGAAGTAACCATGAGTGTAAAGTATGCATAAATAAAATGTAGGGCTTCACATACAAACATACATACATACATATTCAAACATATTTCACTATCAGCTCCTCTTACAAACATATATATGTATCAACAAAGTATCAAACAGAGTCTTGCATTCCAAACGCTGCTCGGAGCTCCAATTTTGCATGCGCTGCACGCCAACTAATGATATATTCATACCTACATACTCGTATACCTATATGTACATATATTTGTTTATAGGTACCCATCCGAGGCACACGCTTTACTTGGCCTCCATAAGCACGCAACGCAACACGGCCCGGTATGTACCCGTCTCCAAACTCCAAACTGCTCATATTTCGGCCTCCTTTCGCATGCGTCCGTCCCCATGAGTATCTTGTTGCTGCTGAATTTCAATTGTTATTGCTTATGTTCACTTGATTGTTTTGTTAGTCGTATTGTTGTTGTTGTTACTGTTGTTGTGGCTTATTATTATTACTTTGTCTATTGGACGCTGAAATATTCTGTGTAAACAAGTGAAATAATTTCAACTAATGAATATTTGTGTATGTATGAATGTGTGTGTGTGTGTGTGTGTGTGTTTGTATACCTTTACACCTGTTTCAATGTAATTCCTTCTTTGTGTTAATCTCCTCAGCGCTTTGAGCGCCGTCACCGCCGCAGCCGCTGTCGCCGACGTCACTATTACCAGAGCTCTGCAGGTTTACGTTCCCAATTTCACTGCTTTGCTTGCAATTTTATGTGTCTTCCACGCTCTATTCTACACACTTAACACGCTCACGCTATACTAGAATTGAGAGCAATTTGTTTGCTAGCGTTACCGTCTAAGGTGGAGTGGGTCTTTCTTACCCAAACATACACCCGCTAAGTAAGTCATCGAAAGCTACATTAGATGGACTGTGGGTTGAAAATGAAATTTTTGTATTAAATAAAACCTGGAGAGAAACAAGAATATCTATTGGAAAGTAATTACTTTTAGTTTATGTTAGATTCCGAAAAGTATCTAAAAAGACTGGGAACTACCGGAGCTTGTGCTTGTAGGTGAGATCATCGATCGGTTGATGTCTTTCCAATAAATGGAGGTACCTACCGCCTCTGAATGGCCTATAAATTTTTGTGCGGAGCTTATTTCATATCAGAAACACCCTACGAGTAGGATGTGACATTCCTTGCCCTGAACTAAAATGACGCTATAAAATTACCTACCATAAATCTCTCTTCATGCTCGTCCTTTTCTATGGACCATGACGAACAATGAAAATAATGATCTAGGAGCATTTCATAGATTTTTTCTACTCAAGATCTATGTCCCAGTCTGCGTAAGGGAAGGGCATAGAAGAAAATGGAACCACGAACTGTATGAGCTCTAAAATGATATGCGGATACAACCTCTGCGCTGTCCTAGATATGTCGTTCGAATCGATGAAGATGCTCCCTTAAAAAGAAACAAATTTATCTCGGCACCTTGGGTTGCACTGCGAAGGCAAGAGTGCTCCCTCACAAAAAGTATGATAGCAGACAGTGCCTTCTTCGTATGAATAATTGGTGAAACATCGCTAAGAAGAGATAATATTTTTCGAAATTTGTTGGTCTCAGCCCAAGGAGGCAGACGATTGTAGAGCTAGAGAAATAGAAGAAAATCTGAACTGAATCGACATTGAGGCAGAGAAGTAATGTGCTCTACATTTGTTGCGACCAGAAGAGAATTCTCTGTCATGAGTTTATGAAATGCGGCCAAACTATCGACGAGCAAATGCAATTAAGGCAATAAGATAATAATAGTTGATCGTATATGATGGGTAGTGCTCACATAATTGCTCAGACCTCTCGATATCATACTTGCATGACTTCTGGACGTTGCAGAACTCTTTTAAGAGAGTAAGCCTGATTAAATGAGAAAGACAAGCAATTCTATTGGCGAAAGATATAAGTATGTAAAAAAACGTTTGGAAAAGTCAAAGCTATCGAATCGGCTCACGCTTGGGAAAACCAATTGTCGAAATGATTTTCTCTCTTCTCTTATCAAGCATGCTCATGCTCTCTCATTCTTAAAATACCATGAGAAGGAGTGATTTTTTTCTAATTGAGAGGAGATTTTGGTAGTATTTTAAAGGCGAAAGCCTACGAAGCTCGGACTTAACTAATATCGGTCCCTTGAATTCGAAATTCTACAAATTCCTTTGACAGATTTTGGTCTCAAGAAACATTCTGAAAGCAAAAATGTATAATTTTTTAAGTTTCGTAATTCAAAAAACTTGACATTTTACTTTCTGTATGGAAATATGAGAGAAGAAAATTGATTTAAACTAGACTATCTACTTTTTCTAAGTCAAGATTTCGAAATTGTTTAACAAATACTATCTCGAAGTTTTCTCTTTTATTTTCTTTCCGTTTCGTCCCACTGTCCCCCAGTAATGGTTATGAGAAGCCATCACCCAGCGTCAAGTTCCATTTCGCTTTGTTCGCGTTTCGCGCATTTTGTTGCTTTATGCGCGCACGAACCAAAATTATTTACTGTTTATTATTAATGTTATTACTACTAACTATTACTATTTGTTATTGCTATTGTTGTTGCTGAGAGTGTTTTCCTTAGTTTCGTTTCATTTATTTATTTTGCATGGCAACTGACTCACTCCCTCGCCCTAGAAAAACCCTACAACAAAGGTATTATCAACTACAACAACAAACACCAATGAGCGATTGCATTAAAAGCGCTTTCAACTTACTTTTCGTTAAAGTTGACAATCAGCACCAAAAACAAAACGCGCGCGATTGGAAGGTCTTGCGAGTGTTAGCGCATAGGACAGGCGTTGACTTGGTGAGAGCAGTGCAAGTGCTTTTATTGCATTTTCATTTGTTTATTTCGCCCTGTCAAATGCAAAGTTTAACCTGCAGTCAGTCAGTCAGTCACTCTGCCGCCATTCATGCATTTGGTTATACCACCAACGTGCGTCAGTCGCACTGACGTTATGTGTGCATCGCTTTAGCGAGTAGTATGTCAGTGAGCCGCCCAACAAGGCGGGCAGGTAGCCAGCCAGCAAACCAAGTCAAGCCAAGCCAAGCCAAGCCAAGCCAAGCCGAGCAGAGCAGAGCAGAGCCAGCAAGTAAGCAAACAAGAGCAGCCAGCCACAAGTTAGCGCGGCGGACGGCCAGCGCAGCCAGCCCAACAGCAGTCGCTCAGTTACTTCAGTCAGTTCAGTTAGACGAACTAGCCGCAATCGTAAAACGCAATCGAAGTGAATCGAGTCAAGTGAATTGAAATTGGCGCCGCGTGAAGTTGGCAATTCGCCGCGTATTCGGTAGGAGCATAGAAGAAATTAAGCGAGATAAGTGGCATGCAAAGAGTTCTAAGTGAAAGTAGTGTTTATGTGCAGTGCAATATTTAATTCATTAAATGCCTAAAAATAAAAAAATATATGAAAATCTGTCTAGTGCAACCATACACATATTGAAGCGGGTTATTGACGACCCACTACAGTCTTCTGTGTTATCCCTGTGCGCGCGACGTGCTTTGAACGCCTCTCTCTCCCTCTAACTTTCTGTGTTCCGGTGCATTTATCAACTATTTTTCATTGCCGTGTGTCGCCAACATTTGCATACTCTATTCGTCCTATTTTCGCTTGTAATGGTACTTTCGTGTCCATTTCGTATCGCTCAATCTGTCGTTTCGTCCGTCTACCTCCCACCTGTTTATCGTGTCTCTTGTGCCTTGCGTTCGCTTCAATGTTTACATGTCATCATCAACAGGACCGCTTTAATGGCGGCGCTTTATTTCAACGAATTTTTGCATTGATTTCAACATTTTTCAGTGGAATTGCTATGGCTTTACTGAAACGAGTGGATTCAATTAAACGATTCGTAATTCGGATTCGTAATTGGGTAAGTGATGAAGAGTATTTATTATGCGAAGATATTTATAAATAAATTTTTAAAATTAGAATTGTATACAACTGCAGAAATATAAGTATTATTTTTATTTTCTTAAGAACTCATTTACAGTATTAGTTAAAATAATATTCCCAACTCGCACTAAAAGATTCTTCAAATATTTTTTTATTTGATTTAAGATATTTTTATAATAAACTGTAGAAATATATTTAGAAAAAATGTGTACTAATGATTGAATAAGTTGACTAAGTTTTATTTATTTATTTATTTATTTAATAACAACACATTAGTACAATAAGATTTCCATATCTTTTTTAGTACAATACAAATAGTGTGAGGAAAAAGTAAATAAATATTACTTCACAGATACAGATAAGTTGATTAAAAAATTTATTTAATTATTTTCTTATGAGATATATCTAACAGTGTTTTCATAAATATGTAAATTTTCGCCAGACACATAAGACATTTCTTTTTTTTTTTTGGAAATTAAATTGATATCAGAAAAGGTTTGAATCGCAGAAACTCCCAGAAATAGCTGGAAATGTTGCCTACATTTAGGAGGTAGTCCAATTGAAACGACAGTCTTTTGTAAAAAATTAAATAATCCAAATTATGAATAATCTAAAGTTTCATAAATCATAGTCCGATCATGGAAACACAGCAGATCAACCCCTCATATTGGCATTAATTTTTTCATGAGTATTTTGTCACTAGAAAGCGAGTAAATTTATGCTCCCTCAAGTAAACTTTTATCTAATTTAATGAGGTCTTCAATATTTCCATTCATCCTTTTAGATAAAATTTAAGTTAAGGTAAAAGTTTAAGAGAGGAACCCCCACCTTCATTCTTAAACGCTTCTCTTTTCTCTGCGGACAATGTGGTTATGGCGTTTTCTGTTAGAACTCAATACGAGTAAGGTTTATAGGGGACAACGTAATGTACCGATTTTTGTAAAACTTTTTCTTCCGGGAAGTGCGAGACCTTTCTATTTGGATAAATCGTATTTATGTTTCGATTTGAACAATTTAAAACATACGAGTAAAATGAATAGGTGATTAGCCTTCTGCGTCCGAGCATAGTTCCGGGGCTGCCGGTATTGCTGTTAGAAGTTTCCTCCTCGCTGATAATAAGGTACACCGACTTAACATGCTCGTCGGTGCTTCCCCAGTACTGAACAGTGGGTACCGTGTTGATGACATTTTAAAGGGATAGCCTAAATTTTTGAATCACTATTCCCATTTGCACATTTTATGTATTACGTGGGAACGTTTTTCTTCAAATGAAGTGTAGGAGAAAAAATGGAATTATTTTTCCTTTACAGTATATTCATCTGCCAGATAGATACATTTGCCAGATCTTTCACTTAATTTTTATTTATACCCTCATAGGTAAAAAATATTTTATTTTTATCTTCGAAATTCGTCGATACTGCCGCCTTGATTTCATCATTGGTGAAAATATATTTTCCCTCAGCTATTTTTTTTACATTTTTGGAAACATCTAAAAATCGCTAATGGCCATGGTGGACGGGCGCGTTGTCTTACAAAGGCATCACACATTTGGTAAATTTTCTCCATCTTATCTCATTATTGGCTTCTTTTAGTTGCACCTTTCTCCTTATAATCGATGTATAATATTCATTCGAGTTCCTAAAGACAAAATGTTGCCATGCTTGACTGACACCTTAAACGACTTGGGAGGCGCTTATGAACCCGAGCTTCGTGTTCAGACTCAATATACCATCCCTCTCTTCATCACAGAGGTCCAAAATTGCACGTGAACACTCTACGCGCTGTTTTTTTGCAAAGTCTTGAGCCTTCTCGGCACCCATTTTGCGCTGTCTTTAAAAATGTCAAGATAATCGAGAATGATTTTGAAAATGGTTGTTTCGGTTACTACCCCTTCTGTGAGTTTTCTTCTTTAGCCGAACATCGTCGAGGATTATTTCGAGGAGATTCACTTCCCTGTTTAAATAGGTTGTGTGTGTAGACATCTCATTAATTATGGTCCTAACTTACTTGTTAAGGAACTCTTTAGTGGCACCAATTTCGATTTTTCAACATTTCACTTCCGTTTATGTTGCTTAGTTGAAAATTGCTGAGAGGCTAATTGTCTAATAACAATGAAACCTCGTACTTATACTAAACACCTTACCAATATATATATATAAATAAAGCGCTTAATTTTATTTTGGTTTTTCTCCCACTTGAATATAACTATTCTTCTTCATTCATTTTGTATATCGATCGATAGCCTATGGCAATCTAAAATTTATAGGTAATTAGGACGCTATTATTCTTTCTTTTTTTAATAGAAAGCTAAACGCTTGATTACATTTCATGGTTGGCATTTTCGACACAATTTCCTCCTACCACTTGGACTAAATTAACTGCTATACTTATGTTTATATCTACATATTGTAAATATGAAAGAACGAGGGGACAAACAAAAGTTCGGTAAGTTGACCAGAAAAAAAAACCAAAAAAAATATTTTTGTAATTATTCATATTTTGTGTCCTTTGTTGATTTCAATGCATTTCTGAAGCTATAGATCCACTTCTGAAAACAGTCTTCAAAACCATGATTTTTGAGCTTATCAAGTTCAGCATGCATTGCAGCAATTATGTCCTCGTTCTTATTAAAGATCTTTCTTTTTAAATTTTTTTTTAATTTTTGGAAATATCCAGAAATATAATAAATATCGGTCCCAGAGATCGCAATAAATTTACTCGTTATTTCAGCAGTGTGGGATGGTGCGTTGTCATGATGTAATAAAAAAAAAACTTTTGGTAAACACTCTTCGGCATACCATTTGCAATTACCATCTGACACTTTTTTAGTGGAATGGTAGCTCCGATTTAAGATCGAGTGAAGTAAACTGACATCATTACTTTTACTGTTGATTTTTTTTACTTAGATTTTAGGGCTTGGCTGCTGTTTGGTTTCTGGATCGTACTTATAGAACCAAGATTCATCACCAGTAACGACTTTACTAAAGTTGCTAGACTGACCATTTTCGAATTTGTTTAGGAAAAATTGAGCAAAATGCCTCTTTTTGGGCCTCATTTAAAATTCGGGGTACACATCGAGCAGATTTCTTCGTGTTTCCCAGCTGATTACTTAATATTCGCGTTACAGCCATGGCATTCAAGCACAATTCTTGTAATTATTTCTTGTGTCAATCATGGGCCTCCGTCAATTTTGGACTTCACCAGAGCTACAGTGACGTCATCAGTGGAAAATTTTGGTCGACCTTCTCGTGGCTCGTTTTCTACGGTCTGGACGACGGGTCTGGAATCTTCGGAACCACTTAGAAATAGTCTCTAAAAAACGCTGCAATCGTTCCATATGTAATTTGACTTTCACTGAATATTTGTATTGGCTGTAAATTATACCGAAACCCGAAGAGAATAACATGGCGAGTTTTTCTTTGCGTTGGTGGTGGAATTTCGTCTGACCTATACTCAGCTATCTTTCTTTTTCTAGTCTCCATTTTAGACGATTTGAAAGAAGGGCTATTAAGGTAATTGTAAATGTTTTGGTATTTTTAGATTTAACAAAAACAAATTTGAAAGTCATCAACTGAACGAACTTTTGTTAATCCCCTCGTATATAGTATGCATGTATAAATGCTAACTGCAGTCGATGGTTTGATTGCAATAATAAGTTTCTTTTTTTCGCCTAATTTTGTTTGTTGCTTTTGTAAATTGGAGCTAGTTGGTATGTAAGTACCAGTATATATAAATATATAAATATTTATGTTTACTGGTATGAATTGTTGGTACATATACATAGTATGCTCATACATATCATCCATAAGTACATTTGTGTGCTTGTTTGTTACAGAAGGCATTTTGAATTTAAATAAATAAAATAAAATAAAATAAAATAAAATAAATTAAATTATAGGCCTCTTTGTGAGCGATGTACGTACATATTTGAAATTAGTTTTATTGTTTTAAATTTTGTTATTGCCTTACATATACATTTTTATGTAACATTTATACGCTCAGACATTTGATTTCTTTATTCTTATTTCTTTTTCGCATTGCAGCTAGTTTTTTTTGCAAAGTTTAGCTTTATCACTCAAATTTAAATTAAATTAAAAACTTTTTCATGTTACCATTTGTTTTCACTGCCCTTTTTTTCACAGTCTACAATCAGCTGGTATGGCATATCCTTTAAACAAAATATTTTTTCTGCTTTGCGAAAGTTTGCTTTTCGTTTGTATTCGCTGTGGTCCTTGGCAACCAATATAAAAAAATTAACATTTAACAATTAAGTAAATTGATTTCCATGTTAAAAGCCAAATGATACATATTTACATACTCCTGCTTTCCGCTTACCTAGCTGAGGGAGTTAATATATTTACACTTAGTCACATATTCACTACAAACACATGCTTGCTGCAAAGAGCGAAGTTTCAAATGGAAAAGGAGTTTGAATAAAGTATGGCATGCATTTTGTACTTAAATTTTAGCTTGACATTAGTTATACTAGTCGTAAAACTAGTTTGAAATGAGGCTCTGTTTGAGGCGTAGTTATAACCCTCACATTATTTATGCTAATAGAATATACAGGAAGGTGAGAAAATGAAAAATGTATAGTTAAAACAAAAATCAAATTTCAGTTTGCATCAAAACTTCTTTTAAGCTGTTGAATTATAAAGATAATTTCAGAAATAACAAAATATGATTTAACTCCGACTATTGGTTACCAATATCAGTTCATACGGCATGTTTGCTGACTTGTCCAAAGCATACCAGGTGTCGCTGTAGTCATGCTGAAACCAACGATGTTTCTATGGGTTTTTAGAACTTGAAGAGGTTTATTTTTTCGTGACCAATTTTTAAGAGTTGCACTTAACTACGAGTGATCTATTACTAAGCATGCCTTACCTAAGTTGCTTACCCTCCCTACACCCGACAACACCCATCATCATTTTCTGAAAAATATCTCAACTCGCGCTTCCCTTCATATTCTACCCTGCGAGTACCATACCACTTACAGGGTTTTAGAATAAGAGGTGTCATTTTGATATTCAAAGAAAACTTCCATTTTTGAGTTAAATGATCGGATGTTTATATCAATGTAAAGAGATAGATAGGCGATTAACTATGGAAAACAATATCAGCCAAAAGGCCGTCACGGCTACACTTATAGGATCGTATTCTTTTTATGAAATTTTCCATCATTAAATTGCAAAGTGGCTGCTGTATGCCCTCATTAGCTTCACGATTTCCATCTTTGAGATCTTGAATCGACGTTGGCCTCTTGGCGTAGACCTCACCTTTCACATGCTTTCAAAAGTAAATATCACAAGGAGTTAAATTATAAGATCTCGCTGCCAAATTGAGATCACCTCTTCGGGGGATAACACGGTCAGGAAACTTATCCTTCAAAACATCGATGGCTTCGTTGCTTGTGTGTTACGTACCGCCGTCTTGTTCAAAGTAAACGTTATACTGATCAATATCATCCGGCCAGAAAAAATCATTAATCAACTCACGTGCAATCCAATAGTTTTTGAAAAAGTATGGTCCAATGATCCCGTCGGACCATAAACTGCACCAAACTGTTACACTTTGAAGATGGAGAAGCTTTTCTTCGGTTTTCCGAGCTCCAGATGGGACTGTTTTGCTTATTGACGTCATGTGCCATGGGTGCTATCAGTAAAAAAATTTTTTCGATGAAATTGTATAGTGAATTTTTATAATTTCAATGCGTTGTTGAAGTGTGTATCGTTCCATTTTAATTAACGACGAACCCAGCGTTACCCACCTCCCGCCCAACCGACCGAGGGGCGCGTCTGAGGGAAATCGAAAAATCCAACAGACCGGTGACCGAAAACCAGTAACAGTCCGGACTGCCCTGAACCCGAAACCGATTGCGGAAAGTCGCGGTTAAACTTGCCTCTTACACTAAACAGCTACAGATTTGTTCATCAGTTGCTATAAAATTGCATGGGGAAAAGAAAAGGGAATTTATTTAATTATTTAAAGCACTCAGTAAGTAGGTTTTGATACAGAATTACTGCCGTAGTTTTTGTCAAATGTCAAAGCGACATCTCTTATTGGAAAGCCCTTTATTTAGCGCTTTGTAATCGCCGAGCTCCTTCCCTAATTTTTGGTGTGCGTCTGGCGTTTTTTTCTTCAAATAGAGAGATCAATAGTTTTTTTCGCCGCTTCTGAACGGCTGATGTATTTACCGTCAGATATATACTCAGCGAATTATAATTATTTTTCATAATTTTGTCTGCTGGACTGGTTAGAGTTCGAACCCATGTCCCTTTGCATGGTAGCATGCACTGTAAACCAATAGGCTACTGCGTCTATCGAGGTCATGGTTAAGGTGAAATTCGCATGCTGCGATGTATTTTTGAGTCCAAGTTTCTCTCACGAATTAAAGGAGGTTCTCTGTCCTCTCTATTTTTAATGACCTGTCCTTTGTAAATTCACAAAAGTTTTAATGAAAATTACGAATTCCCACCAACTTGTTGTAAATATGAAAATCAAGCTGCTTGACAATTTACTTCGCCAAAGCGTTACAATGCGTACAATAAGAGTCAATCGAACAGTGCCTAGTCAGAGCCGATACTAAGAACTTATAACGTGTGGACTTTACTTACGTAAAATAACTTAACCCAACTAGTCCATAACTAGTACTATTGCCCATCTCAACTCATTAAAATTGTCTGCCTAGTTAGTTATGTAGCGTACGCTTAATTCCTGGGGCATAATAGCGTGACTGACGGCAATTCTATTTCGGATTTAGTGCATTCGCGTACTTTGGCCTTTGCAGTAAGAGTCATTCTGGCCGGAAACTTTGGTTGTACAATAGTTATCCTTTCGACATTTTTAATGCATCAACTACATACATACTGCTTGCAGGTAGCACATACAACCAAATAAGCCTACGTCTATGCGCTTGGCAGGCCGAGAGCAAACTTCCTCACAGCTGAGTTTAATAGTCGAGGTGTGTCCGACGAGTCTTGTCAGTTCTGTATGACAGACAGCTGACAAGTCCAAAGGGAGTCTCGTTAAAAAAAATGTTCAAAATAGGGTTGCTTTTACGAGCCATTTGACACAAATGTATGTATATACAATACATACGATGATATTTAATGCTGCTTAAAGCCTGACGAATTTCGTAAAATTTCAAATATGCCTTTGCATATTTTCCGCCCAAATTTTATGACACTCCAGGTAGAAGCATTTTTATTGCTTACTCAAAAATGTCGTATACGTACCATTACTCGAGCACTCAATGAAATTCTCATTAAATTAAAATAAAAATATTACTATTAAATTTTGTGAAATTTCATATAAATTTTGAGAGTGCAATATAAAATGCCAAATGCAAAAAAAAAAATTAAAAATTTTTCAAATTTTTTCGTTGTCATATCCATTATGCATATTTAGTGTGAATTAACTTCTCTTTTTGTTTTTGTTTTTGTCTTTCCACTCGCTCGGCATGCCAATTGGTGTTAATTCACTGCGGCTGCGGCTGGCTGATGTGCAACCATTGCGAATTCCTGGCAATTTGAAGCGCATCGCAGAAAATCGATGAAAAAAACAACACACACACAAACAGAAAAATTTAAAAGTGAATAAGAAACAGTAACAAAAGCAACTACAATAACAACGTACTCGTAGATAGCTAATAAACGCCACCAATGTTAAGTGAAAATAATGTGGGTGCCGCCGATCAACGTTGGCTGCGGTTGCACGTTGAATGCATGCAAATTTTTTGGAATTTTTGTTTTAAATACCGTTAATAATGCCTAGATACTACATAAGTGATCCACCACACATGTACACACATAGCCACATATCACACTTACTACTCTTGCATATGCATATGAAATGCAAATTCCACTTGACTCTTAAGACTGGCTTGGCTTTGATTTAATGGCCTGGCCTAGTGGTCGCTTGATGTTGTTGGTATTCAATGGGAGAAAATTTAAAAAAAGCGAAAAAAAAAACAAAACAAAAATCAATAGCCATAATTGAAAGTTTAAAAGAATGTCAGACTGACTAACCGTTTTGGCATAGTAAATAGGCAATAAAATGTGGGAGCGTGTAATTAGCTTTTACATGGTGAATATGCTTACACACCAATATACGAGTAGATATGTATAGATACATCTATTTGATTTCGCATGGAAAAAGTAGTTAGCACTTTCTTCTAATTTTAAATCAAATAAAAGTGAAATTTTGTTTGTGCTTTTGTCACGATTTTTCATGTTTTACATTGTTTTCTTGTGATTCTCACGAAATTTAGCATCTCACTGTTCCAGAAGCTATTGCGCCTAAAAGTATGATCTAGACTGAATATTTTTAAAAATCCAAAAAAACATTTTTTTACGCATCAAAGAAATTTATTTAAGTTTTCAAATCTTAGTGCTTAATGCAGATCGCTTCTTCGAAGACGAGTTCGACTTGCTGGGCAGGATAAAACGTTCGCTAGAGGATTCGGATGATTTTGCGGTTTCGGCAGGTATTTTTTGCCAGGTATTTGTCACTCCTGTGTCTACCATTTAAAGTCTCTATGTATGAATGTACATGAAAAGTCGACTGCGATAGTTGAAGTAAAGCAAAGTAAAAACCTAAAAACGGAAATAATTAGGGAAACATCGATCGAAACTTAAGTTACTTGAGAAGTTCCTAAGGTTAGTTGCCTAATATCTTTTACGGCGCTCTTAAAACATCTATAACACACCTTAATCTCTTAGCAGCTTTTAAAACTCAACTGTCTAGAGAGAAGTAAGTTTTTACTACTTAAAATAGCTGCTACATAGAACTTTTTGAAAGAGCGAACTACGCTGCAGAGTTAAGTTTGAAAGATATGAAATTAAAATTGAATCTAGTTCCATCAGTCACAAAGTTTCTTATTGGGAATGTAAGCTGAATTTAATGTCAATGTGAACTTTATCTGTCTTCTCAATTTTCCTACTCTCTCTGGTTAAAGCACCCTCTTTTATGAATGAATACATCCCGTGTGACATTTTTTCGTTCGTATTTTGGCCAACTTTGCTTGAGAACAATCTTCTTCCAGAAAATATTTATAGACCAATCGTTATATCACTGATGTATAGGTTACAGAATATACCCATATAAATATATATATATATATATATATATATATATGTTTTATGTTAGATGTGCTTTGAATGAAAGAAGCTCCTTTTTATTAAATTTTATTTTTTTGTTTTAATTTCCTTCCTCTAAGTAAAAAGTTTTTTTATTGTATAATTGATCTAACTACTTATTTGTATGTGTGGGTCACTGTTTAGTTGTTCAAAGTCTTTTAAGAAAATATCATAATAAATTCCTCCAATTAAGCCAAAGGTTCCTTTCGGATCAATGCTTGTTAACACTCAAGTTGAGCGTATAAAAATACTTTGTAACCCGCAGCCACAGAACAATAACACTGCGAAGTAAACATAACTATTCACTTTCTATGTTTAAATCCAAAATCGTACCAACTATAGTCATTCTGTCAGTTATGTGTTTCCCGCGCAAACCGCGGTTCGGTTTTCGTTCCCTGGTTCAATTTCAGGAAACAAAGTATTTCACTTAGGCATATCCTTCAAAAATTTAACTGAAAGGAATCATACATTTTCCCAAATAGATCGCTTCACTTCCCATGAAAGAAAAACTTCAAGTAAGTCGCACCAAAAATGCTGTTTTTTGAATAGGTCAGTCCCTGGTCCACTTCACGGAGAGAAAATTAGTCTTCCTTTTCTTCCAAATATAATTTCAAGTAATGCAAAACCATAAATAAGATTTACTCCAATAAGTCAGTCTCTATTCCACTTCTGAACAAGTATTTTTCGTACAAACCTTTCCGGCAACATTGTTTCTGTGGCTAGAAAATTTTCTGTACAATCTGACGGGTAGTTTCGGAGATCACTGGAAACAAACCGACAGACATATGTAACAACTACATGTTACGAATCGCAGAAAAAGAAGAATGTATTGGCAACTACCTCGCTATCATCGCTATTATGGTCAAATTTATACGGATCGATGGAAACTTGAAGGAAGATTTTGATTTTGGTGTCTTCTCGCCTCCCTACCTTTCGTGATCTTTCTTCAGAACCCTCTGTAATTACAGTGCTTGTAATCCTTCATCTCAAAAAATATACTGCTCTCTACAGGGTTCCAGGCCAAAGGGACATAAAGAAGAAATTTAAAGCAGATGAATAAATCAGATTTAATTTTAAGGAAATGTGAAAGGATGCTCACATGGAAAATAGGTAATTTCCAAAGTACTGCTTTTGGAACATTCTAAGCTAAGCTTAGAGTACCTTTTCTGGGTATTTGCCTAAGGTAGCAAAAGATAAATAACAAAATAAAGTTTATAAAAAAAATTGTAGGGAATGAATGGGAAATAATTTCGGGTTGGTTCAGGTTACATGGGTTTATTCAAACTTTTTAGAATTTTCCTAGAACTTCTTGCTCTACATGCCTTTGAGTGCATACTCTTTCAAGACTGCATCTCCAAAAGTGTGAAAAGATTTTATGGTCCTGATACTGTAACAACAGCCAATTCTGGTTTTGTCTTCGTTACGATGATTTTGTCTGTCGAAAATGTTGATAAAAAATGGAAATCGTCGAGTCTGATCTTCACGCGAGCACTAAAGGAACCAAAATAAGGAGTTAACGAGGAAAAAACTCATGGACCAAACAAAATCGACATATTTCTGAAGCAGATATTGAGTGGTGATGAAAGGTGGATCACTTGCAGTACGTCAAAACAGAAATGCTCATGGTCGATGAGTGGTGAGCCAGCACAAACGGTCTCCAAGTCAGGATTGATGGCCAGCAATTGTTCGTTTTGTGTTTGGTGGGGTTGGCAAGTTTTTAATTATACCGTCTGAGAGACGCAATTGTCCAAAAATGCCAATAGGAGGGTAAACAGGGTAATCCCAGACTACACATATCGATGGCGACTTGCCAGAAGCTCCAAAAGCTTGGTTCGGAAGTACTTATGCATCCATTTTATAGTACAGACCTCGCACGAAGTGTATATCAGCTGTTTCTGTTTATGGTAAATGATTTGGCTGGGGAAAAATATAGATAGATAGAAATAGATTGCCCCTTTTTTGGGTCTATATAGACAAGGGTTTTTATGAAAGAAGCACAATGACATTACCTTCAAATGACGAAAAATTATAGGGCTAAACGGTGAATATTTGACATAAATCGGATAATTCTAACTATGGTAAATAAAGCCTTCAATTCAATACAAATCTTGTGGATTTCTTTTCATTAGACCTAGTATTTGTGGAAATTAAAATTAATCCTCGATATTTTAGTAGCGTGTGTATATTGTAAAATCTCCGTTACAATAAATTTATTGACTTTAGAAATATGCTACAATTTTTAGACTTTTATTCTCTTCTCTTTCTATCAACAATACTCCTATTTTGAAATCTCATTATTTCCTTTGGCTAAGTTGTCAGTTGAGACCGCAACTGGTTGTTGACAAACGAAATTCACACAAAATGTCAAAAGGTGGCAGAAACATGAATAAAGATAACGTAAATGACGCTAAATATAATAAATTATTTTTTTTTTTTTTTATTTTCTTGTCAAATAACACACCCTCTCACACATACACACTCTGTCACATAGGCCAGACATAGGCAACAAGAAATGATAACTAAAAGCATAAAATTTGTATTAAATAAATTAAACGAGGGTTGTTGCACATCAAGAAGTAGAAAAGTAAGGAAGAAGGGAAGAAGACGAAGCACACTACGTAGTCAAAGTCAAAGCGGCGCTAACGATTTACAAGCAATTTACTAAAAGCTTAAAATAGCGCTGCCTCTGACATAGTAGTTTCTCTTCTTCGCCCTTCTTAAAGGTCTAATAAATATGTAAGATTTTGCGATAGTAGTGATATGTAGGTGTGTATATCATGTTTTTGAGAGACAATCCTCTGCTATTGCATAATTATTATATACTTACAAATATATACTTTTTTATAGGTATATTCATACATGAGAAGTCAATTTGCTCGTGAGAGGTGTGTTCTCGATACTAAGGAGTGAGTTTAGATAAACTATTAAACTGTCAAATGAGGTCTTATTGCTGAATTTTTTATGTTGTATATATGGTATGTAAATTTCATACAAGCAGTACTCTCACTTTTTGCAACTTAGTTCTTTTTTTTAATGAAATGAGAACTGCAATAAAATGAGTTTGCAAAGTGTGGTTCTGAAGCAAATTCAAAAAATTTCCCTATAAAAGAGTTAAGTGTGAAATTTTTATGAAAAAAAATATATTCTAATCCGATCTATTTATACAAAGTAGAGAGCTTTAAAGTCTCGTTGTATGTATAAAAAAAGGTTTCAAAACTATTTTGGGAGCACTCCAGGAACAGTTCGATAGTACTTCAATACTATATCTATACCATTTGAGTGGAGATCGAATTGGTTACAAGACTTTCATAGTATAACTTCTGTTGATGTTCGGCAAAAGTTTGAAACTTGGTAGAGGGAACACTTCGGAATAATTTTAGAATCATTATGGAATTAGTTTAATACCAGTTTATAATTACTTTCGGAAATTTTTCAGTTTACGTTCACAATTGGGTTATTTTAGGAAGAAATCGCTGCGAATTCGAAAATTTCGGAACACTTAGGTTAAAATCGGTTCGTTGTGTAACCACAAATATATTTTGTTTTATTTTCATTTCCTTCTACTTGGACAATTTAATGAATTCTAATAGATTGCTAACTTTAATGTTTCCTACACGGCATTATTTAAAAATCTACTTCTAATGAGAACATGAAAATCTCATAAGAGATGGAAAAAAGTCTGAAGAAAGTCTGAAAGTCTTGCCTGTCATCTGATATAGAAATTCAAGTCATCCAGGAACTCATTTGTCGACAGACCGATTACTGTGGCAACTGCTTTACTATTGGGGCTATAAATTAATTCGGTTTATTCTCAAAATTTGGTTCCATCTGCAAGTTATGGCCGCTCTTGGAAACAATAATATATGTTTTTGTCTCTTCGAAAATATCCGGATTTTTTCAATGAAAATGTCAGCATTTGCGGCAAGATTTTTTTTTTGTAATTTTTTCTTTGATATTTAGAAGAAAAGTGCAGCTGAAGCCGATCGAATGCTGGTGGAAGTTTATGGTGAATCTGCGCTGACCGTTAAGTCGCGCAGATAATGGTTTCGATATTTCAAAAGTGGTGATATTATCATTGAAGAAATCATCGATTGACTACTAGAGCCTTTGATCCAAGCACTGTGTGAAAAAATGGCCTCAAGCGATCAAAAGGCAAGACAAGTTAATTGAGAAACATCACAATGCTCAGTTCCATGTGGATGTAATGGTCAAAAACTACATGAAAACATAAGAGTGGGAGGTATTACCCCACCCGGTGTACTCTCTAGATCTTGTTTCTTCCGATAACTGGCTTTTTCGGAGAATTCAAAATGAGTTGGGGGTTACCAGCTCGGATATCTTAGAGAAATCGAATATACATAATTTTGTTTGTTGGGTTGGGTTGGGTTATCTTCTCTTCCGTCGAAAGGGGAGAACAACAAATACATATGTATACCTACTAATGCGACATATTTCGAACTCAGTTAGGCATTACTTGCGAAATTTTGTTCTATCATTATCAATGCGAGTTCCTTGAATTAATTTTCTAAAATTTGTTCAAATTTAATGCGACAAACTCCTTACGTGGCTTAATATAGGCAATCCTTCAAGTTGGTGTGGTCAATTATTCAGCGCTTGGTTAAGCAAGTGCCTGCTTATAAGAGGGTTGGTTACTAGCAATGAAAAAATAAAAAAAGCAAGAAGAATAGATTCGAACACTTTCTTAACTCTTGAGTTGTGTTGTACTCGTATTAAACGTGTACCTTACACGCTTTACTTGTTTATTTTTTTTATTTATATTTTTCTGTTATGCATTGACTGACTAGTTGTTTACACAGAAAGTTAGCAGTGCAATGCAGTGCAGGGCACAACAACAACGGCAACGCCTTTTCATTAAACAATTCATTAAACTTTGGCTCACATGATTGTTTATTTTGATGTGGCGTTGTTGTTGTTGTTGTTGCTGTTTTTGCATATTTTAGTTATTGTTGCGGTTAGTAAATATGTAGTTGTATATATACCCTGCAGGGAAAAATACTAGTTTGTATTATTTTACTAGAGGATTCATCTTCTTCGTACTAGTTAAGTACTAGTTTATTTATGCCATTCCATTATTCCATTTGGAAGTAATAAAAAGAAAAAAAAATTTGAATAAGCCTATATTCTAGCCAAAAATATAATGTCTAAAAGCATCAACAAGTAATCACTCGTCTATACAAAATTACATCAGCTTCATACTAGTGAAATACTAGTTCTTTTACGCATGCAAAATTTATAATTCCGTTGAAGCGATTTTCGGCGCAAATCTTCCACCAATTTAAGGCATACGTCTGAAGGATTTTCCAGCAAATAGAGGGACCTACGGGTTATACTAAGCCGCCTCTGAATGGCCGATGGATTTTTATGAAGAAATACACTCGTAGGACTTAACATTCTCTGCCGAGGGGCGACCACAATTAGAAAAATTAATCTTATACATATATAAAAGTCTTATGCCCGTTTGGAAAAATTCAATAATCTCCAAAAGTCTCCAAAATTTACCGATTGAATGACTTGAAATTTCGCCAGATTGTTTTTATTATTCCTGGTAAGATTTTTCCGAAGTGGATTTGGGGACTGACCTATTTAAAGAAATCTTATTTATAATTCCATTTACTTGAAATTCGGTAAAAAAAGGTGGCTCTTTGCTTAGACAAGCAGAAAAACTACTCTTCTCCCAGAGAAGTGGGCCGGGGACCCACTTTTTCAAAAGGTCGGACTCTTCCTCTCTCCGGGAAGTGGACCAATGTCAATAGTAAAACCAAAAATGTTGTATTCCTACAAGTATTTCATAAATAAAGTTATGATAAAAAGATATCCCATTATTAATTATTCATACATTCAATGAGTATGTGCTTCAGCGAAGCCTTGCAGGGTACAGCTAGTTTTGTATAATTTTGGAGGTTTGGTCGAACCAGTACTCGAACACTGGCCTTCCGAATGGCAGTAGGCAATGCTAACCACTCGGCTAAATTACTAGTGTAGCACTAGATTTTTATGTACTAGCCAAACTTTACACTATCGGGTAGATACGTGTGTGTTCCTGTGTATTTTCTTAGTCACTTTTGCTATACATACATTTCACCACTCCTTCTGCCCCGCTCGCTATACACTTTGGTTCCTTCCTTCCTGCCTATCTGCTTACCTGTGCACTCACACTGCCGCCTAACTACCTGCCTTCACCAACTGCACATTTATTCATTCATTCATCCATAGCGAAATATAGGCAACACCTCTTAACTTTATTACACGGTTTTGCTCTACTCATGCGCCAAATTCATTCATGCATTCATACATAGATATTCGTGTGCCACACAACACTTTTGCATTTAAATACACATACATACATACAAGCATACGTGTATGTATGTATGTAATATATACACAAGCCAAATAGATAGTCGGCAGCAGGAAAGCAGCTAAAGGTGCTCCTCTACCAACCACCTGAAATCACACCAAACTCAACCAACTTGGAATGTGTTTTAGTATTTATTTCTCACACCACACAACGCCTGCTTCCCCAATCACCAACCACCACAAACACCAACCCATACATACTCGTACATATGTATTTGTATTTCCTTTGTATATTTCATCAACTATTTTTTTTTTATTATATGCACGTAACTAGCCGCTTGTATGCTGTGTTGCGCTGACTACTCGCCGCTCTGTGCTTTACGGTAAAGCCCCGAGTTTGTATTTACTACATTTTTATTCAGTTGTTGGAAAACTCGCGAAACACTCAGTCTAGTCTAGTGTCTAGCGTCTAGCATGAGCAGTTAGCAGCTAGCTTTTAGATTCAATACTGGTGGGTATAGAAGAAGCAGAAGAAGAAAAAGGAGAAAAAAGAATAAATCGGACGGTCGGTCAACATCCCTCAGTGCCAAGAGCTGCAGACCCGGTGCGGGCGTTTAAATAATAATCATAACGTCTACGGCTGGTGGGGCAGGGAGTGCGCTTGCAACATGTTGTTACTCGTGTGTGTATGTGAAAAAAATAATAATAATATAAAAATATAAAAAAAAAATTAAAAAAAAAATTTAATTTTTAAAAAAATTAAAAAAAAATAAAAATAAAAAGACATAATAAAAAAAATAAAAAATTACTAAATAAATAAATAACTATATTAAGAAAATTAAATCAAAAACTCAAAAAAAAATTTTTTTTTCCTTATTTTTTTTTACGTGCAAAGGCTTTATGTAAAAGCAATAGAAAATGCTTTAAAACAAAAGTATACAATTTTAATTCCTCTACATCGCATACATACATACATACATACCTAAATACATGAGTATTCAGAAAAATATTACCAATATCTCCAGTCTTTCCCAATGCGCCAGTAGAAAAGTGCGTTTGTTTTACTTAAGTTGCTTAAACACAAACAAGTGTATGAATGTTAACATAAGTGAAATGTAGTATGCGAAATGCCGTTGTTGTTGTTGTTGTTGTTGTTGCAAGGTTGTTGCAAAAATATTATTATGTACAAATTCATAAGTGAACGCCATTGCATCGCCTGTGCCAGAGTTCGCCCGCGGCAACGGTTTCGTGGCAGGCGGTTGTGGGCCAATAAGGCCGACTGTGCGAAGAATGCGAGGTTGAATTGTTGGCCGGCCGGCCGGCCGACTGACCGCGCCGCGACAGGCTGCATGCAAACGGTGCATATGGCGGTGCTTGAGTGGGCATTTATGTATTTTTTTTTAATTTTTTTTTGTTTTGTTTTTAAATAAATCTTGGACTTTAGTAAATTTTTTTAATTTTTTTTTTTAATTTGTTGTTGCATTATTATTGATAGATTGCATATTGGCGATTTCCGACGTGACCTGCGTTATGCAAAATGTTTGAGGAAAAGTAAATACGCCAAAACACAAAAACAAAAAAAATTATTACGAAAAATTATGAAAGAAAAATAAAACATTTCAATATACATATGTATGTGCATACATATATAATAATATATATGTATATATCTATGTGTATGTGCTTAATGTGCAAAAATAGAAATTAAAACAAAATTATGAAAGTGAAGTGATTCGAAAATATTAAAAAAAGAACTGAGAAAAGTATTAAAAGTGAAAAAAAAAAAATTAAAATAAAAATTAAAAAACTAAAAAAAATTAACACAGACAACAAAAATCAAAATAATAAAAGTAAAAAATTTAAAAAAATAGAAAAAAAAAATAAAAAAATAGAGATTATGCAATAATGAAATAGAAAAATGTGCTTATACATATGCACAACAATAAAACATACAAATAAAGGCATATAACCGCAAATGTAGTAATGAAAGTACGCTAATATCATAGCAGAGCATGGCCTAAAAATGTAGCAAAATAAAGTTTAAGTTTAAGTCACTTAATGGGGGACCTTTTATCTGTAATTACTGTGGAAATAATTTTTGTTTATATTTTTTCTTTCTTATCTTAACTGCAAATGGTTTTAGAAAATTACTTTATCTGCACTTGAAAAAACTTCACCCTGAAATGATTTTCATAAAGTTATTGTGTGATTTTGCTATCATTCAGATTATGATTTAAGCAATAGTGGAACGCAAAATCTATCATAATACCATTCCGTTCATACGTGTACGATTTATGTATCACGTAATTTTCTTTCGTACGATTGCCGATACGTTCACGGAAATGGTGATTCGATTGCTGGAATCTTTTACCTTTCTTCCTTCGTGTTCTATACATTGCATTTTTGCCTTCACATTTTTCGTTACGTTCAAACCATTTGGTGTTCTATTTATATCTATTATGATTTTTGGGGACAGCAAGGTTTGGAAACTGAGAGAATTCAAAGTTCTTTATCGAGTTTGTCCCTATCCGTTTGTAGCTGCGGCCAATGTTGTTAAAAGGCAGAACAATTTGTGTTTTGCAAACTCTCCAATTTGACCAATATCATGGCTATAAATCTATATATACAATTTTTCCTGGACCTATTTAATAAGACCCAAGTTCTTATACTGTCATACTTAGGCAAGATCTGCCTCGTTATCTCATCTGATCTGAGTTTTTTGTCCGAATTGTACGTATTTGAAGGTCTCTCTTGTTCATTTCTACCATGAATGGTATTTAGTCCGCCTGCGACTCGTTAAAAATTGCTATTGACTTGGTGAACTCGTCAGTTTTTTTATTTCCCGCTATAGTTGTTGCTGTTACTGTAGCTGGAAACCCAGATTATGGATAAGCCAAATTGAATTGTCGGTGAGCTCAAAGCCTTTTGCTTAGTACTTCTGTTTGGAAGATGCTAGCTGAGTTTAGTGGACGAATAGTGAAAGAGAGAGAGAGAGAGAGAGAGAGAGAGAGAGAGAGAGGTAGAAAAATGTCAAAATCCTTGCAGTACACCCTTGTTCCCACTCCTAACTCCATTTTGGAGCCGTCGTCATATATTAAGATGGTATCCTACTCTCTTATTAGACCTCTTCCCCATACGCGCCACCTAGATGTAACTATCGAAATATGATTTTGTAAAAATCTAGTCAGACTTTTAAAAGCTGGATGGGCTCCTTCTCTCTACTATTTGCCAATATTTAATCTCTGCTGACTTCTCAGCTATAAATCAAGGATTTGGAGATTGTCCGTTGAGGTTTTTTGAATATTTCACCAAAAATTCACTTCAAATGATGGAATTTGCTGGTATTGCACTATCACTGGGCAAAATCCATGGGTTTGAAATATGTATGAAAAATCAATGATTTTGCGAAAGTTTGAACTTGCTCAGAAAAAAAATTTGAAAGTTGTGTCCTTGAAAATTTTCCATAAATCACATCAAAATAATATTTCTGGCAGCTTTCTTCAGGTGTTACCAACCGTTATTTATACCGCAGACAACTCAAAGGTAGGTTAAATCGGCTTTCCAGTCGATCATTTCTACCACTGAAAATTTTATTTTGTATATTAAATTTATTTTCGTTACCAAAATTTTAATTAATTATATCATAAAGGATGAATAAAACTAATAAATTTTATTAATTTTTAAACTTTTTAAATTAGTAATTAATTTGTTATACAATATAACAAAAACGATTAATGACTTTGCTATTCAAAGTGATTAATTAAATAAAAAAAATTATTTTAATTATTTAAAAATAATTAGCAATCAATTGACAATCAATTAATTCGTATACCATTTCCCACACTCGACGAGCTTCGTTTAAAGAAACAAAAAATATTCAAATTAACAAATGTAGTAACTGCAATTATTCGATCGTAGATTGAATAAAATTACATAACAAAGCTTCGGTTGGGATTTAAAATGGATAACTAATTGAAAATTTCGCACATAATAAAAAACGTTAAGCATCTGCATAAATAGACAAAAATCAGCGGCAAACAAAAATACAAGACGTTCGGCAGACGCCACTTAATGCGGAAAAAGACTACATACTCGTACAGAAGTACAACAGACATACACACATACACTTATTAACACATACATACATACATAGGTGTATGTGCAACGATTGCTAACTGCAATTGGCACAACTAACAAGTGGCCAACTGTTGCTATACCATTTACATCCATGTAGTAGTCTGCGTGTGTGTGTGTGTGCTTGCGTGCTGCCACTCATTCACCGATTATGCGATTTAAATCAATTTTTCAAATCACTTTGGCATCACAAGCAGCAACCAACAACCACCAACCGACAATCGACAGCCAAAGCACCAACCAACAGCTATTGCTACGCATTTCTTTATTATTCAACCATTTTGCTCGCACACATGTTGCACACACGTCATTTGCATCTGTAATAGCAACAACAACCGTCACAAGAACAACATTGTAGAAAGCAGGAGTGATTGCTTAAGCTTATAAAAGATAAATAAATAGATAATTGTGTCTGTGTGTTTGTATGTGCGCAGTTGTAGGCCATAAACTGCCTATTTGAACGGCATTTGATCAGGAATTACATCTGCAACGTTTCCACCATCACCAACACCATCGCCGCCGCCGCCGCCGCCCGTCACTCCAACGCGGCGTTAGCCATCCCTCACAACACACAACAACAACGCGATGGCTTATGTAATCTGGAAAATATTTATGAAGCAATATTCGCGTTTTCGTTTTGATTTGGCTACAGCAGCACCGAGCTCAGCCGCTTTGCTTATAAGTCGTCCGCTAACCGCCCCCTACCACCTCCAACAGCTGGCGATTATGTCGGTGAGTAGCGAATGTGATCGTCGTACATTCGAAAATCTATAAAAAAAAACTATTGTATTTTTTACACAAAAAACACATATATTTTTTCACTATTATTTTTTTTTGCGAACGAGAAGTATTTTTGTTTGTTGAATTTTATGCGAAATTAATTAAATCAATCGCTTGTCTAGTTGCCTTACAACGGTGAATAATTCGAAAAGTGATACGGACAATTTGGTTTCAAAAGCTGAATTTGGACAGAAGATCTTGGCAAACTTAGCCAACACAATCAGAGAATAGTCAGCGTTTGAACGAGTTGAACTCCTCGCTCTTCGTTGGGGTTCAGAAGAACCTATAGCAAATTTTATGATAATCTGATTTTAATTACCGTTTTTGACACGCTGTTTTATATATCGAATACATTTTTCTGTTCCCCTATACTTCTAGTTTATACTGAATTTCGTTGCTATCTCTCTGAATGATTCTTCTTTTGTTTTCATTACTACTGAGATCTTTACCCTTATGAAAACCAAACAAAATTTAAATAATTTAAAATGAAATAAAATATAAAGAATTAAAAATTAATGAAATTATTTAAAACACAAAATAAATAAATTAAAATATATAATAAATATATTAAAAAAAAAAAAACAAAAATAAAGCAAAACGAAATCAAATTAAATTAAACTAAAAAAACAACAAATGTAGATAAATTCTTAATTTTAAAAATACAAAACAATATATAATAAACCAAAAAAATCTAAATTAAATTATGTTAAATTAAAATAAATAAACTTAACCTAAACATAAAAATATAAATTTAAATTAAATTAGATGTAACATAAAACAAAAGTAAATAAACTTTAGGGGTTATATACAGTTAATGGGCCAAAAAAAAGCGAATTTTTAAGAATTTTTTTTGAGAAGTCTTTAGAATTTATGGATTCAAAAAGGTTACTTACTTATTATGATATTATTCAACAATATTTTAATTCTTATAACTTGTAAAAATATTTCTCTGGAGAAGAGCTACAGCTGATCTCCAGGAGGTCCTCTGAAAAAAGACGTCTTGCGGTGACCACTCTATCTCTGAACTGGATCATCTGAAATTAAAAAACCAAACAGATTTCATTAAAGTGATGTTAAATCTGGTAATTAATCATGAAGGAATAAGCGAAAAAAATTTTTTGTCGAAATGGCGCCTTCTCAAAGAAAAAAGTCGATTTTTCAGCGAAATTTCGATTTTAAATTGTTTCTAAAAAAAAAGTATTTATCGGAAAAATAAAACCTTAGATTAATCACTGAAAAATATATTCAATAAGCTTGTGTTAAAATTTTAGACAAATCGGTTGAGCCGTTTTCGAGTTATAGTGGTCACCGACTTTGAAAACACCATTCTGAGAAAAACGCGTTTAAAGTTATACTTATACTCCCAAGCGCTCCGACACGGCTTTACAACTGTGCGTGTAACTTCGAAAACATTTGCCGGATCGATTTGAAATTTCAGGTGTGTATTCTTAAATACCATATATGTAGATACAGAAAATAAAATAAAAAAAATCGATTTTGATCGATTTGAAAATCATAACTATAGGTATATAACCCCTTAGCTAATATTAAATAAATTAAAATTTAATTTTTTTAATTAAAAATCTGTAAAAAATAAAAAAAAATTAAACTATATTTTATAAAATAAAATAAAACGGAATAAAATAAAATAAAGCGAAATAAAAAAATAAGATAAAATAAAATAAAATTATTTAAATTATATAAAATATATACCTTCTGCTCGAATATAAACGAGACTGGCTCAATAAAACAAAAACAGTTTATTATTCTTCAATATTTATTTTATCCCCTTCAACATAGTCACCATTAGAGGCGATACACATATGCTACCTTTTTTTCCAATCTTCATAACACTTCTGGTAGGCCGCTTTAGGTATGGCTTTCAGTTCCTTCTTCGAATTCTCTTTTATGACTTCAATCGACTGAAAATGCTTTCCACGAAGCGGCAATTTGAGTTTAGGGAAAAGAAAAAAGTCACACGGTGTCATGTCGGGTGAATACGATGCTTGCGGAACAATATTTACGTTGTTTTTGGTCAAATAATCGCGTATAAGACGAGACGTATGAGCAACAATTTTGGAACAAGTCGAGCAGACACACGTCTCATGCCCAAAACATCTTGAATAATGCTATGAGCGGATCCATTTGATATGTTGAGCTCACTAGCTATCTCTCTTTCAGTCACACGACGATTTTCCAACACATTTTTCTTTACTTTTTCGACGTTTTCTTCGTTTATTGACGTTGCTGGACGACGATCATGGGGCAAGTTCTCCGGCGATGTACGGCCGTCCTTGAACGACCTATACCAATCAAAAATACGTGCACGTGATAGGCAAGACTCCCCATATGCCTTCTGCAACATTTTCATTGCGTCCGTCGCACTTATTCCATTGGAATAACAAAATTAAATTAAATTAAATTAAACCTATTTAAATTAAATAAAATAAAGTAAAATAAAATACAAAATATAAAAATAAAATAAATGAAATGAAATTAAATAAGTTAAACAAAATAAAATAAAATAAGATTGACATAAATTAAATTAATTTAAATTGATTAAAATAAAATTAAATAATATTAAATAAAATAAGATAAAGTAAACTGGTATAAAAAATGAGTTAATATAAAGAAAAAATAAATAAAATTAAATCAAATTAAATAAAAAAATTAAATAAAATGAAACAAAATAAAAAATAATTAAAAAAAATCTAACGAGAAATGTAAGCAACTGCTTTTTGCGATATCCTACATTTGTAAACTGGCCTACTTATGCATCAGCTTCAGACTAATTGTATACCAGTTTATTTAGACACTTTGTATTTCTACTTCACCAAAAAAAAAATTATTTAAGATTGAAAAAAATTATAACATCTAATCACTAAACTAAATATTATCTGCATTTTACACACTTAAACAACAAGCTACAACAACACACAAATAACCAATTTGCATGATTTCATTTTCAAAATAATATTATTTAACTAGTTTTTTGTATACTAGTCTACCTTTTCCCTGCGGGACGTACATATGTCTATATATGTATATTTCACTAAAATGATGATGAGTTTTTCTCATGATATTTACCATAAGTATCACTTGCATTGTACTATTTTGCAACAACTACATTTAATCGACCTGCGCTCAAATTCTCGCTTGTACATATTTCGATTGCAGCAGCGAGTGATGTAGTAAGCGTTGATTATTATTAAAAGGCACTTGGCAAACCAATTAGTGACTTCCATGATTGTATGAGCTTTGAACTTACATAAAGTATATATGTATCCCCAAAGCTATTTTAGTATGTGTCTAAGTACAAATGAATTAAAGACTCGCTAATAAGTTGCATTTACGGCCGCTCAATCGTCAGTTTTGAATCTTGTAATACATATGAGTACTTAAGATGTTATCACAGAGAGAGAGACAATTTAAGATATTTATGATTATACCATATTTTTTTATTATAAAATTTTATAGAAGATTTTATTTGGAATTTTATTTTGATTTGTTTTTAAACTTATGTCCATCATTAATGACGTTAATTTTATTATACTACAATGCTTTTTCTGAAATGTAATTTTCCTTATTTAAAAAAATTATCACTCGTACTGAGACTCCCCAAATTACTAAAAAAAAGTACAATTGAAAATAATTAAGTGACTGTTTATAAAATAATACTTATGTATCTCAAACTTGTTATTTAACACCAGCATTTATTGTTTGTGTATTTACGACTAAACATTTCTATGACTGCCTGCAACAGTTGTGGAAACAATTTTATTTGAACATTAAAAAATTACAAAGTAAATTGAACAAATTTACTACGCGCTAAGACATCTGAAATTGAAACTATTAGTGCTCCGAGTGCAGTGAGCAAGTAAAGCCAGCAAAATATTAATTGTCGAAGCGATCGAACGCAATTGAGGATTGCGACTCATAAAACATTTCACCACTAAACTAAGCACCGCCATCACTATCACTAAACTGGCGAATAATCGACACGCCAGCGGAATTCGCATACATATATATGATAATAAAGTAAAATATTTTTGGTAACTGATGGGCTTCGGGATCCCGATTGATTGAAATTTAATAAACAATATAGTCCAAAAAATAAATAAAATAAAATAAACTGAAACAAATTCAAAGAAAGTAAAATTAATAAAAAAAATAAAATAATATAAAATAAAATAAAAGATACTGTATTAAAATAAAACAAATTAACATAAAATGCTTAAAATATAAAATAAAAATAAAATAAAACAATGAATAAAAAAAATTAAATAAAAAAAGGAGTATAAAAAAATAAAATAAACTAATATAAAATAAAAAGGCATAAAACAAAATAATATAAGCTAAAATAAAATCAAACACAACAAAATAAAAAAATAAATTAATATATAATTAAATTATATTAAATTAAAAAAATAACTAACCCAAACTAAAATAACATAAAATGAACTAAAATAAGTAAAAATGAAAGAAAAAAATTAAAATAAATTAATATAAGTTAAAAAATATATATAATATAAAACTGAAATACAGTAAAATAATGTAACATTAAAATGAATTATATAAAATAAAATTAAATTAAATTTAATTAAAATAAAAAAGATTTAATAAAATATGAAAATAAAATAATTTAATACAAAATTAAATTAAATTAAAATTTTAATAAATTAAATAAAAATTAACTAAAACAAAATTTAAGTAAAAGTAAATAAATAAATTGATAATTAATTGATATTAAATAAATTGATATAAAACTATATTAAATAATAAAAACTAAACGAAAAGAGCAAAATATTATAAAATAATCTTAAATTGATTTTATTAAAAAAATTAAATAAAGCAAAATAAAAAAACAAACTCAAATAAAATAAAATGAATTAAAATAAGTTAAAAAGAAATCAAAAAAACAAAAAAATTAAAATAAAATTAAAAAAATATATGTAATAAAAAACTAAAGTAAATAGGATAAAATGAAATTTAATTAAATTTAACTAAAATAAAAAAGTTAAACAAAATAAGAAAATAAAGTAAATCATTATAAAATTAAATTATATCATCATAAATTCAATAAAATTAAAATAAAACAGATAAGTATTGTATAATAAAATAATATTAAATAAAATAAAATAAAATGAAATCAAAGTAATAGAATGATATCTAAAAATAAATAAAATAAAATAAACCAAAATAAAATGGATTATAGAATATAAATTTCAAATAAATAAAATAAAATAAGAATAGAAAAATAATTTAATTAAAATAAGGTAAAGTAGAATAATAGCACAAAAAAATATAATATATTAAAAGTTAAGAAAATTAAAAAAAAATGTTTTGATCCCGAAAAAATCGGTATTTATAATATACTCCTTTACAAATATTTCGAGCTTACATCATATACTCGTATGTGGCACCATCACAAGCTGCTCGAACATATGTATGTATTGTACATGGACAACATATGTTTGTACATATTATGTGGCACGTACAAATAAGTATTCATATTACAATATTGCCGCTGCGATAATAACAATCACGAAAAGTAAAAGATGCTATATTTCATGGGCAAGTGTTAAATTGTCGAAATTAATTGCATGCTGCGGTAGCTGGCGGCTAATAACTGGTAACTTGCCGCTTATAAGCGATCGTCTGAAGACTAGAGCACCGCGCAGCAGCAGCAGCAGCAGCAGCAATAGTGAATAGAAGTTAGCAGCAGCGGCATTTACCGGTACTCATAACTTACTATATGTTGCAGCATTAGTTGCGATTAAGTAAATGGAATTTTTGCTATGTTGCATATGGCATGTGACAGTGTTGGTGCAGGTGCTGCCGTATGAAAGCGAAATGCAAAGCATTTCAAATGTGCAACACTTAAATACCTGATCTACAGTGTATAGGTATGTACTCGTAAATAGGTATATGAGTTGCATGTGCAACTGACATTTAATTTATTAATATTATTTATCAGTGATGCTCAATTGTTGTTATGGCCAATAAAGTGTGGTAAATGATGCAGATCTGCACATACAAATTTAATTGTGATAGCATGTGTGTTTATGTTTTTTTTTTAATTTTTTGAAAATTTCCACGACAGTGTGAGGCAACAAGCCTTCTTTAACAGCAACAACACTGCTTCGCAAAACGTACTTTTTTAATTATGATCTTTGACTGTACGGAAAATCATCTCTCTTGTCTGTTAGTGCATAATCAAAATCGCATGTGCGTCTCCATTTATTAATGCAAAAATAAAATCAAACCCTAACAAAAGATGTGAAAAACAGCAACGGAAGCAGACGGCCGCAGCGCTGTATAGTTGTTGGGAATTATAAATTTCGCATTATTCCATTACTACAGTTATTAGTGGATTTTTCCTACCACGGCCGCTTCTGGTTGTGAGAAAAAACTTTTCTCTTGGACTTTGACGTAGGAAAATTATGCTGTAATTTAAATTGGAAATTTTGTGTAAAATTGTTAGAAAAATGTTGCAGCAACACGCATGACATGGGAAATTGTGGTAGGGAAAGCAATAAATGCATAAAAATTAAAGATCAGTACATACAGATAGAGTAAGTGCTCTTATAGAGGCTTAACAAGCGAGCACTAAGAAACAGTTAAGCCACTTTGGCGCTGTCAACTTGTGTGGGTGAATTTGTACGAATTTAAAATTTAATATTTTTTTCAGGCAAAATTATGTCTTGGCATTTTTTATGGAAACAATTTTGCCTTCCTCAATCAAGCCAGGTAAGTATCCCACTTTAAATGGTTAAATGGGGACTAAAGTCCTGTCAAAACCTGCTAACAGAGAACCAGGGACAGACCTACCTTCCCTTTAACAGACCTTCATTTTTTGACCATTTACTGAACTTATTATAAATATCAGCCGAGTAGTGGCTAATGCTCCGTTCCAACCGAACTTAGGCTTCTTCACTTGTTTCTATTTTTACTTTTAGTCGATAAAATAAGGCTATGCGTGCAACACAGACGTTCTCGGATTATAAATCACCGAGCTTAGAGCTTGCAATAGGGAAAGCTACGTCCCGGTTTCGTGGCGAACAGCAAGATTAGTATACCCACCCAAAGTATATAAGACATGGCATCAGCTAAGGGTCTACTCTCAAAGATCATGTGGAAGGCGGTATCGGCTCTCGAAAATTACGAACATGCTTCGGGTATCTTCCTCAACATCTCTGCAGTGTTCAACGACGTTTTCAAAAATACTCCTGAATGGATGCGTTAGACGCAAAAGGAGTTAAACGCGTCCTTAGGGATTGGATACATGTCTTGCTAAGTTGCCTGGAGCGTAATGGTTAGATGTGGTGACGTGATATGTGGACAGAGGAGGGTGGAGTGCTATCACCTCTGCTCTGTGGTTAATGGTCAGCGATTTTACGAATCTCTGGCAAATCAGGCACTTAGAACCATTAACAACTGGACTTATTCAGCAGAACCTAAGGTAAATACTGGTGAAACGGATCTGGTTCTATTTACAAGGAAATACCAAATTCTAGTTTGGATCAAACCAAAGCTGAAAAAAGCACTTCACAGCTAAAACCTAACACTAAGTACCACGATTAGTATCTGGGATTTGTTTTGGATAGCAAGTTGTCGTGAAGACTTAGGGCGAGGGAAAAAAGGTATCAGCGGTCCTACATTCATATAATGCTGGACTGCACTTGTGGTTACTCCCCCGCTATATCTCACTGGATCTGCTTAGCGATTATTAAGCCAATATTTTTCTACGGTGCTTTAATATGGTGTAAGATTATGAACAAGATAGCATATCTGGTTAGCCTGAAAAGCGTCTTCAAACTTCCAATTACCAATAACACCGCGGCACACAAAACAACACCATCTGCAGCATTCCACCAGCAAATCTAGAAGCTAAAAACGGGGCATTTTTAACTGGTGCGAGGCTTTTTGCTTCTAGGTCTTGCAGGCTCAGTAGTGTAGCGGTACACCAGGGCGTACGAATAGATTAGGAAATCCCATGCCTGCCTTTGGAGACCTGTTGAAATATAAAGATAGAGCTTTACATGGATTTACAGATGGTTCTAATGGGATGGGTGGGAACCTCAGTTTATTGCGCCGAACTAAAGGTAATGAAGTCTCTTAAGCTGCCAAACTAATGTACTTTTCAAACCGAAATTTTTTCTATAAAAATGGCGGCAGAGTACTTTTCAGGAAGGGCATACGCATTTATGTGGATAGGCAAGCGGTCATCAAGGACATAATTTCATACAGCACGATGTCGGCTGCTGACCTCACCAGCTTCACTGGAAGTGAAGTAAGCGCAAGGAGGAATTCGGATACGAGTTAAGGGCTTGAAAATTCCGAAAACTATGAAGTAAAACTTATGTTGCTAAACTTACAAAGTTTTTAACAGCATTGGCGTTGCATGCTTTCCAGCAAATGCTAGAAATGTCGGCAGGTAAGGGCTATGCTTACTTGGTAAAGGCTACAGGACCTTTATTCAGCAATAGTTAAGAGACCCAAAAGACTATTTCAATTTACAAAAATAACAGCAATTATAGAATAAAGAGAGTAGAGATGGTCGTATGAAGTGTGTTCGACAACACTACTCACGTACTATCTAAGCGAGATTCGCCGAGTCAGGCATAGCGTTGTTGTAAGCCCATGAGATTATCGACAGTTAAATAAAATTGTTTCTTTTTTTTATAAAAATCACACGATTAGTGTTATGTGTTTAATTGCTTTGAAAACATAAAAATATGAATTTAATGAGCGTTGATTGCAAGCGATTAATTTGGTAAAATGAGACGTTTTATGATTATGTCTTTTAAATCAAACCAATAAGGTGGCTTATAAGCAGGTACCTACAAAGTGTTTATCAGTGCAATTTGATATTGATAGCGGCAATTTCTATTTACTCTTTTGGGACTTAAAATTCATTGTGCATGCATATTTATTTATAATATTCATTATACAATTTTTATGCAAATTTATAAACGTAAAATAACAATACTCTTTAGCAAGTACCTAATATTGGCAAAAAAAGAAAAATAAATAAATTCTAACAAAAATAATAAAAAAAAATAAAAAAAATAAATGAAATTAATTTTGAGCACTTATTAAAACAAAAATAATAACTTTAATTTTAATTTAACATTTGTAATAAAAAATCCCTTTTAAAAGAGAATTTAAATATGAAATTTATTTCATATAGTTATTACAATATTTAAACTATTTATATTTAAATTTTCGAATTTTAATATTTATAATTTTTTTTATCTTCTTTTTGTAGAAAGTAAAATTTTTAAAAATGTAAAAAATACGTAATTAGTAATGAGGAAACTCTAAAGAGTACTGAACTCATCAAATGATGTAAGCAAACGAAAGCGAAAAGAAAGAGGATAATTGATTTTTTGAAAATTTTCTGCTCAAAAGCATTTTCCATAATTGTAAAAAAAAACTATGTTTCAAGCCTCCTTTGCAGTTTAAATAACTACACTGAGGCATTTCGAATTTGCACATTTGCATAATTGCATATTTGCCCTTTTGCCTGGTTGTTGTTGTGTGTTTACATGAATTTATTATTATCGATTGTAAGAGCAATATCCTCAAAATGAAATTTTCGTATGTTTTAATCAACGTAACTGCAAAAAATGTACATATTATATTATATAATATATGTATATTTATAAAATTATTATAATAATATTATTATAATAGTTTTATGTATATTTTTAGCAAAAATGGTTAATGTAAATTATGATGTCAGATTAACCAACGATTAACCAACGATAAAATGAATAAAAAACGAAAGAAGAGCATCGACCATACTGAAGTCTTTATACCTTTCAAAGTCATATCAAATGTGCATTTCACTTTATGATTAAATATTAATTCTCATATCTTAGAAAATCGCTTATATGGAGGCTATATGATAAGATAAGAAATATAGATTTCGATGATTTTCAGTGACAATGATTATTTGAAGAAAAGGATGTATAATATCAAATTTCAAATTTCTTTCTTGACGGATTTTTTACCTAAACCCTCAATCCCCGAACTATTCGATTGTACGGAGGCTATGTGAAATATCCCTCCGATTTCGATCATGTTCGATGGTAATGTTTATTTGTATACCATATATGTGTAGAGAATGTAAAATTATATGCTCTTAGAGGCTTTTTGATAGATTTTGGATCAAATACCTCAAATCTGACAAATCGGCTGTATGGAGGATATTCGGTGACAATATTTACTTCTATACATTAAGATCCGAAAGTTTCCGAATATTGTTGTTGTTTTTTCGATATTCGCGGTTTGGTTCATCATGAATTCGTTCCAATGGGACAGACGGTCAATAAAGAGTATTATTTGAACATTTTTAGACGTTTGCGCTAAAACATCCGTCGTAAATGGCCCAAATTGTGTGCCAACAATTTTCGGGAAACTTTCATGACGATAATGCGCCATCGCACCGATCTGTAATTGTGAATAATTTTAAGACCAATAACTCGTTCAATACCATCGAACAACCACCGTATTCACCGGATTTGGTCCCATGCGACTTTTTTTTGTTTCCAAAACTCAAGTTACCACTCCATGGAACTCGTTTCGACTCGATTGAGGCCGTAAAAGAACATTCGCAGAGGGAACTGAGGTCGACAGAACTCAACAGCTGCTGCAAACAAACTGGCCGACAGATCGCGCTCATTTTTGGCATAGTAATTAATGCTACCAACTTAACAAAAAGAATCCTGGAAAATATTCAGCGCGGAGAGTTTAAAAGACCATTTCCGGAAACTGTGTAGAACACTAAATCTCACTATTCTAGATGCTTTTTTGACGGAGTTTTCACCGAATCCTCATATCAGAAAAATAGGTTTATGGAAGCAATATTTTATAGTCGGCTGATTTCGTTAATATTCAACACTAATGTGTAATTCATTATGTTTGTGCAGAGTTTCACGCTCTTGTACTCTTTTTTGACAAATTTATGACCCAAAAGCGGTAATACGTCTATATGTATTGGGTACATGTATAAATTCGTGCGGTTTTTTTTCGAAAATTAAGACTTTATTGTGAAAAAATTGTTATACATTTAATGTTCAAAGTATTGCCATCGGAAGCTACGATGTTTGCCCAACTTTCTGGCAGTTTGTGAATCCCATCCCAAAAGAACTTCTCCGGCTTGTAGGTCAAGAAAGAATCGAGCCAAATTCTGATACCCTGTTCTGAAGTGAAGCTTACTCCGGTGAGGGCATTCTGCGTTGATCTGAACAAGTGGTAATCGGAAGGTGCTATGTCTGGGCTATTAGGCGGGTGAGGTAGAACTTCCCACCCACAGTTTTCCCAATTGTTTTTAACTGACCTTGCAACATGTGGCCGAGTGTTGTCATGATGAAAAATTATTGATTCGTGTCTGGTCGCATATTCTATGGCTTTTTTCAAACGAATCAATTGTTTTCGGTAGAGGTCCCCATTGATCGTCTGACCCGATTTCAATAGTTCATAATAGAGCACACCTTTGTGGTCCCACCAAATACATAGCATAACCTCGGCACTATGGATATTCGGCTTTGCCGTGGATGTCGATGGTTGGCCGGGCTTCACATACGTTCTCTTGCGCTTTGAGTTATCACAATGAATCCATTTTTCATCCAATTCAATCCGATGCAAAAATGACTTCTTTTGGTGGTGTGGAAGCAACATTTCCGACATGCAGAATCGACGTTCGACGTATCTTGGCTTTAATTCATAAGGCACCCAATTTCCAAGATTCTGGATGAATCCTAATGATTTTAATCGTCTGGAAACGGTTGCTTGATCAACTCCTAATAATTTTTCAAGTTCTTCTTGCGTCTGGCATACATCTGCGTTGAGCAATGTCTCCAAATCTTCGTCTTGAATTTTTTTGCCTGTCCGGGTCGTTCTCCGTCGTCTAAGTCAAAATTTCCACTTTTAAACCATGCAAACCACTTTTGGCACGTTCGTTTGGCTAAAGCATGGTCACCATGGTCACATGGTCCAGTAAAATACGATGGTTTTCGGTAGCACTTTTCTTCATGTTAAAGTAATGAAGAAGAACTCCCCGCAAAAACAAATTGTTGTTCACACTAAAACAAATGACATCTACTGAAAACGACGCGAAATGATAGTACCTTTGAAATGAATATAGCCACAGATGAACACGACGCGAAATAATACTAGTAGAGCCCTCTCTTAGAAAACCGAACGAATTAATGCATGATGTATTGCCGGTTCCGACAAATGATCAATTAAATGCATCTGTCGGAGGGACTAGTTTGCATACAAACAGATGGACAGACAGACAGACGGACCCTGTCGGTACAAATTTTGACGGGCATATAAATATCTTGTCCTTCCGGTACTTACATACTTCGAAGCGAAATTAATACAACATTTCAAGTTCACAAATGGTTCACATTCATTTATTCACATGCAATGTTTAAGAACAGGGTTTCTTTCATTTAAATTCTTTTTTTCACTGTTAATTACGACTACTTTAAGTATTATTATCTTATATTATCTCGTATTCTTAGCGCCAAATAATATGTTTCTCCAATGTGTCACATAAAACACCCAAAATTGCTGCCTTCGTTTAAATATTTATTTTTTTATTTATAAGTATATTACTATGTAGGCATGTGCTTGCATTAAATTACTTATAAATAAAAACAGTGTGCGTGTCTTTAAGCAGGATTAAAATTGGAGCAAGCGCCTTCTTTTTTTTCCTTTTTCACATTTCATATTTACAATATTTTAGGCGCTCATTTGAGGTAAATATCAGTATATTTATGTGTACGAGTATACCTATATGTATAAATAAATTTTTTTTGGCTTCACCTTGTTTTCATATGACTTCCACTTGGCGCTTGATGTGTTTATATGGCTTGCGTGTCCTGCGTTAAATAAACAACCCAAAAATTACGACACGCAAGAAATTATTATTATTTTTGTTTTTTTTTTTTTTGGTTAACCAAAATGAAATGGACAGTTAAATAGGCGGAAGACATCAAAGTTGGTTGAATGTAGTTTTTTATTTATATATTTTTCATTTTTTGGTAATGTTATTGTTGTTGCTGTTGCTAGTGATTGGCGATTGTCCAGCGATAAGAAGAGCGTTGCAAAACGTTTTGGCGTTCAGTTAATTGCATGCGTATGTGTCATAATTTTATTGTAAATTAATGACACTGCCTCACTACACAGTGCCACCTCGCCACTGGAGTTGGTTTTATGTAGGTAATAATTAAGTACATAAATATTTTCTGTGGGTACACACTTATACTTATATGTTTTTTACGGGATTTAGGTTATAATAAATACAATAAATAATTTTTGAAAGGTGCATATGTATTTAAAAATATATAAATTCAGTCATATAGATGTACCTACATATATCCAGTAGCGAGGTGGCACTATGTAGTGAGGCAGTGTTATTAACTTAAAATTTAAAGGGTGATCCATTTCGAGGTTCACTACTTTTTTAAAGAAAAAAACATAGAAATGTTTATTAGCATTCGAAAGAACTTTCTTTGGCATTTATTTTTTGAAGACTATCTCTTTCAAATGCTCAGATGGTCCATCCGTTGAGTCCAATTTTCGATGACTCGTTCGAGAATTTCGTCTGGTAACTGGCGAATGCCACGCGTGATGTTTTGCTCCAATGCCTGAATCGAAGCGGAATTGCCGGCATAGAATTTAAACTTTACATATCCCCACAGGAAAAAGTGTAACGGTGTAATATCACACGATATTGATGGCCAAACTGCTCACCGAAGTGTTCTCTCAATAAATCCATTGATTGTTGCGATGTGTGGGATGTGGCACCGCCTTATTGAAACCAAATATCGCCGAGATCACGAGTTTCAATTTTACACATCAGATAGTCGGTTACCATGGCGCGATAAAGGTCGCCATTGATGGTTACCTTCTCACCGGCAACTTTTTTGAAGAAATATGGACCGATGCTTCCACCGGTCCACAAACCACACCAAACCGTCGTAGTTTCTGGATGAAATGGCAACTCTTGACTCTCTTCAGGTTACTCTTCGCCCCACATGCGGCAAGTTTGTTTGTTTACATACCCATTGAGCCAGAAATGGGCCTTAGCGCTGAACAAAATTTAGCTCGAAAACGTCTGATCTTCTTGAAACTTTTCAAAAGCCCATGCTTCTCATGGTTTTTGTCATTTTTTTTAATATTTTTTTTTTTATTTTTTATTTTAGAAAATTATTTTTAAATATAACTTTCATATACACACACACTTCAGCTAAATATTAATAATTAATTGTCAATAATGAAGCATAAATGAAATTAGTTTTATTAAAAGACAAACAAAAACTATTTGCATTCTAACTGTTGTTTATTTTTCTTTGCTTTATTTACCTGTTACTTACATAAATAAATGTTTAAAAGCTTCATGGCGCCACAAGAAAAGCTTCAAATAAAATGAAATGCGCATACTCCATTCTGAGCGCCACCTATGGTGAGCTTTTTTCTAACAAAGTGCTTGATATACAATAACTAATAAACTGAAATATTAAAGAAGCATTTTTGACTGCTTTTTTTTGGTGGTTTCATTTTATACCTTCCACAAAAAAAAATATATTTTTTTACTCTAAAACTTTTAAACATAACTATCATACGCTTAAAAATTTGAAAAAAAAATTATGAAAGCTTCATCGAGTTTTTTTTTATTAGTTTAACGTTTTTTTGAAAAAGGTTGATCATCAAGTTTAACTGCATAAATTCAACCATAGTTTAGACAGCTAAGGTCCTGCCAGAAAAAGATACTTGGAAGCTTACCCTGCTATAGCAACAGTTTATGGAAAAAGTATACGAAAGTCGTTCAAGAAACTGGAAAAAAATGTTCGATTCAATAATTGGAAATAAGCAGAAAAACTATGCCTAGTAAACTCTACTAGTAAAAATTATAGAGCTGAAACATTAGATATGTTGATGCCATAATCATTTTTGCCACATTAAAGTACATATATTTATAGAACTAATTCAAATCGAATCTCGAGGACGTTGACAAAGCTATGCTCAGTGGCCTTAATATTCTCCACCGAAGTAGAGCTGCTAGTCTAGTCAGAGCTTCCACCCACAGGACTTTGCCCTGTAGAACGCAGTGCTAGCTTTCAAGCTTAAATTGAGTTGTTATAGCAATTTCTTTTTCTCAAAGGGTATAACCAACCATTTTTTACTTACTTTCAGCAGACGAGACAACTTAAAAAAACTATGCTCAAAGCTTTTCATACTTAACTAAGTAAAAGCCATAGCACGCAAAGCAAATTGGTCTGGCAATAATAGTGTTGCCAAGGAAATCTAGACAAATGCTAACATTTTGCATACCATAAAACATAATGGCTGACAACTTAGTTGGGTGGCTGAGCTAAGACTACCGCCTGACCACCCATTTGCCACCGCGGCGTGTTATAACTCTTTAGCGCCACTTCAGTATCTAGACACGCCAGCCAACTTACTTGGGTTTGGCATTACAGCTCCGCCGCCGCGGATAGGTATGTAATTGAAGGGATGAGTAATGTGTAGCGCCAACAGCGTCACTCCCAAAATACAAAAAAAACTTCAACGACCAAAAGACGAAACTAACCTTACAAAAGGAAATAGCAGAAACGCGACAGTAAACAAAACGCGTTCGACGTGAAGATACGCGAAATTCATGCGAAGCGGTTTAAAAACTACCAAAAATATAAATAAGAAATAGGAAAACATAATGAAAGTGAAATTTCGGTAGGAAGCAAGGAAGGAAGTGAAAAAGTGCATGCAAATTTAAAATGAAGTTGGAAAATATTAAATGAAAATTGAAAAGTTTTAATGGAAATTGGGAAGAAAAATTGAAAATTTTAAATGAAAAGAGGAATAATGAAATTTTCCTATGTAAAATCAAAATTAATTTTTTTTGGTGTGAAATTTCGTAGTTAAACAATTTTATGGCTTGAGTAAATGTCTACGGTGTGCAAAAGTGAAAAATTTAAAAAGAGTTATGTGCATGTGCTTAAATTGTAAAATAAATATTAAAAAATTGTAGAAAAAATTACTAAAAATTATATTTAAGTGTAAAAAGCTGATTGGCATTTTCCATGCAAAAAGGTGAGACGCCCTGCGGGTTAGTAGGTACTCAGCAGTCGCATTTTACTTGAGTAAAAAAATGTCAGAGTTTTCAATTGAATTGGGCAACTACTTAGGGAGTCTCCCATAGACTCTAACTCGTCTTCAGTAAATAGAGATAAATTTAAAAAAAAAAATTAATAAAATAATTAATAAAAAAAAACATAAAAATAAAATTTAAAATGTGAACTTTACAGAAAGTGAACTCCACACACTTGACCTAAGACAATAGCTTTTCTGCATTCAATTGCATGTCTGCGACAGAGATATCTATGGAAATTAAACATGCCAACTAGTTCTCAAAATGACTTGCATTATTCAAAAATATACTACAAAATGCATTCAACTTCAACACGCGATGTTTTTTTAGTTTTCTTTTTCTTTTTGCTACTATTGCTACTTCCTAAAAAACTTCTCTATAATTTCCACTTGCTCTGATTCTAATTTCTCCACCACTTGCTTGTATGCCATTTGGTAGCTCAGACTGTCTGTTGTGGCATAGTGTATATATTATATATGTATGTATGTATGTATATATAAATATACTTATCGTACTATGTCTCTTTCTGTTTTCCGCCCCCATTTTACCACACCTTTCATTTCGCGATCGATGTTTGCCCTCATTTGCTCTTCGCCACTTATGAATGAGTATATATACATAGGTACATACACATACCTATACATATACGAGTATATGCAGTTAGATTTATTTAACTGTTTGTCTGTGAGGGCGTGAATTTTTGTAGTAGCTCAGTTTGTATTCCATAATTCTGATTTTCAGAAATACACACACACACACAACTTAACTATGATTTTATCAGCAATTGATAATATGTCATGACATTGTTCTCTTGCCTTTGCATGTAGTAAGAAAATATTTAATTTTAAATTTATTTTCCGCACGCTATCATATGGAAAATGAGCACACTACACAGATTGTGACATAAATTTCATTAAAATTGGCAAATAAACAAATGCTATGAGGAAAATATAAAAAAAATGTGTTTATTGAGTTCCAATTGCGAGTTTAAAGTAAGGTGACGAGCTCCCAAAAAAAAAAATTATTTTAATTAATAAATTTGTGTTTATATTGTAAATAAGCACAGCCATGTCCTAACCATTAGTCAAATTGAAAATGCAGCCCAAAACCAATGAAAGTGCACTCATTTAGGAGAGTAAAAGTCGAGGATTAAGTGCCTTTTTAGGGCTAACCCGATATTTTTCTCTAATTAATTTTCAGCTAGTTATTACAGCACTTTCAGCTAGACTTTATGAATAGTTTCAGCTTCTATAACCGAGCCTTCTTGACACCATTCATTGCCATAATTGCCTTTGGGATGTTAGAAGAAATCTATAGATGCCCCTTATTAAAGCGTTGTTCGAGTGATATCTTTAGTAATGTCTCTACACTGGAAGACACAGTTGTAGCCATTGAGTTTGATACTATTTAAGTATGTATCGTATATATTTTAGACCGCGAGATTTTGTTCGAACATATTCGAGCAGCGCGAGCATTTGAGTAACGAATACCCCCACACTCGTTCATTGCTCTTTTGTTCGAAAATTTTGAGGAAATCGAGCTTTTTTCGAACTTTTTTTCTCGGAACTTCTTTTTAATTTTAAATTTATTTATGTATTGTGAAAAACTCATTGAAATGTTTAAGAAATCTTTACAAACAAATTTGAAAATTAAAAAGTGGAAAATAAATATTTGAGCAGTTGAGTTAGACCCATCAATAAAGATCAAAATGTGTTCACTATTATCAATAGCCACACCTTGCGCCAAATCTTTCCAAGTCGGTAACTCGCGCCTGGCAAGAGATTTCCTTCTTTCGGACGTACTGTTCGTTTAGCCCGGCATTCTCTATTATGCAATGTGCTTCACTCGACCCACTTGTCCAGGATTTTTAAGCGACCTTTTTTGGGGAATATCTCCGGAGATTAAATGCAGCAGATCTTTTTTGGTGACGTTCATCATACACGTGATACATATATGAGTGGTTTTAAAATAAACAAAATAAGTAATATTTACTTACCTCTCGAGAGCATTAGTATAATGAATGCTTACACCTGTTGTTGATTTTAAAACTCAAAAACGACAAAAATACTTCAGAATAAATATCTTCCTATATACCAGGATACAAAAGTCATGTTCGGATCTAAGTGTTAGATGAGAAATCATAATACGTGAAGTTATAAAGATTTCTGAAGGAAAAACGACTTTTTATGTTACTAGCAAAACGAATAGATCCCAAAAAAGTTACTATTATTCCAAGGCCGAAAGTTTTTTCTAAGCAGAGTGTGTCATTCGAAAGCTGAGAATATATTTATTTAAGGTCATGTCCAATATCGTACAAGAATGCCTGATCTCCCTCTCTCAAGCTTGCATCATATTGTGATATAACTTCTATCGGCGCGTCGGACATGAGAAGTATGAGAACAGAAGTTGAGTTGCGCAGCAATTCCGAGCATAGTGAGAGCATTGAAATTAGGGTGAAGTATTTAAATGAATAACAATATTTCTTAAATAGTGTTACCTGTGCAATGCATATTGAGAATTTGTGTTTGCGAATTTCTCATATTTTTGAGTGTCTTACCCATAAATTTGAAAAGGTAGAAGGTGTAGCGTGCGTAATCTAGACCTTCGGTATTTCAACATTGAGGAACTCTGGTATTTTTCAGCCGATTTTAATTTTTATTTCGAAGTTTTAGAACACAACGTCGATAAAATGGCCACCTTCATTCGATACATAAAAAGCAGCTCTTTTTCGCGTATTCTGCACAACATTAACTAGTAATTCAGGCATTATAGCAGCTACTTCGGATCGTATGTTACTTTTTGCTTCGACAACTGTCTTTGGCTTACTGGAATAAACTTTTCTTTTTAAATAGCCCCCAAAACAAAGTCAGGTATAGTTAAATCTGGAGAAGGAAGTGGCCACCTCCAAATCACAATTTTTCATGAAATGAGCTTCATACGATTAACACGCACTGTTTTCACAAATGAACGATTGTTCAATGTAAAGCGCTACGATTTCAGCACGTTCTTTCGGTGTATATTGGCTCATGTTAAAAATGGCACTGAATGACATTTCAGAATCATACATATTTGTCAAAATCGGCTAAAAACCGACAGAGTTATTCAATATTGAAATACCAAAGGTCTAAAATTTAATAAGAGATGGCGGGGAGTATCTCAGATCGCTGGGATAATGCCAAGACTTGAGCTATTGCAAAATCTTTTAACCACTTCGGTACAAGAGTCGGCCACAGATGACCCCACATAGTCGAGATATAGTCGACAGCCATGACATGAGCCGGCTCGGCCGAGTGTCGGCTATAGTCGATGTCGACAGCCAGAATTTTATCTTATCTTTACAGTGGCGCAGTGTTCGTTCGTATAATAAATAGGAGTTACTACATTTAGTTGCCTGCCATGGGCAACGTTTTGTGACCGATAGGCTCCCTACCGAAGTGGTTAAAACATAGCTATCGCTTTTGGTTGAAGAAGCTGCGAGACTAGGACTTAAGCGGCTTATGTCTCAAATCTTTAACAAACGAAGTGAGCCTTCGGGTTATTCTGCCGATTTCATGCACTCATTATTGGCACTAAGTGCTTTGTTCAGTTTTAGGTTATCCCTTGAACGTCATAAGGTTGTCCAAGTGGACCTGAGTACTGGATCAGGCAGCCACAGCTCGACCTAAGCTAATCTATTTCAGTTAGTTATTGGTTTTTATATAAAACTCCTTTTCTTTTTGCAAATTAAACCGAAACTTAATTCATGAACTAAAATTACTTTACCTTGAATGCATAAACATATAAAATACATACATAAATACATATATAAATATTTTAAATTATTTTATTTTTTTTTCTTCTTTCTAGGCAAATCCACAACCTAACACCCACAACACCAACAACAATGAAATTAGCGGTCAAAGCGGCAATATCAGTGGCAATAGTACAACCAGGCCGCCGGAGGGTGATGAGCATGATGTTGCAATAGAAACAGAAACTACAACAGCAACAACAAACCCAACAGAAACAGCACAGCTACCACGTAATAGCAGAAACAACAACAACAACGATAATCGCAAAGCACCAGAACACTTGGCCGAGGTGCTGGTTATGCCGATGAATGACACAAAAACTGCTACAACCATAACAACAACAGCAGAAACAACGAAAGCAGAAAAAGAAACAGCAGAAATGCTTGCAACGAAAAGCAACACCAACACAGTTGACGACAAAAACAGCTGGCATGTCAGTGGTAATGTGGCAAATGAGGCCAGCTCATCCGCGACAGAAGCTCGGCCAAGTGGTGCCATTGCACCAATTGCACAAGAAGAAGAAGACGCCGAAGAGGTTTGGTATTCGGAGGAGGAGACGGGGGAGGCGGAGGAGTTAGTGGTGGAATTTAGAGGCCGAGATTTGCCGGAAAAGCAACTGCAAAGCGGCTGTTGTTTAATCAATGCTAATGAACAGCGTAGTCAAGCCGATATGAATTTAAGTAAAAATGCAATAACAACAACAAACGCCAACCCACCGCATACAACCGCACAAGAGAAACCGGTGCAGCGCAGCAAATCGCGCGTGCGTACATATTTGAAGAAATGCAAAGATCGTCTGACGGGTCAACATCAACAGGCGGTTACACAAACACAAGCACAAACAACAACAACAACCAATACCACAATGTATTTGCAAGATGAAAAGACGAAAGAATCGATTGGGCTTGAGTTACATTACACAACACCAAACAACCAAAACTCCCAACACTGCAATCCCGTGTTCGAGGAGGCAGAGGAGGAGTACAAGGAGACGGAGCAGTCAAAACTCACCACCTTAAATGCCACAGCTGAGCGACGAGATGACATGGCAGCGCATACGCTATTAACCCTGACCGCGTTGGAGGTGGCAACAGCGGAAGATAGATTGGTGCTGGAAGCGCAAGAAGATGTAGAAGACGAAGAAGAGGCGCGCTCAACTAGTGAACAAACAGAATTGGCTTACGAGGATATCGATTTTAGTCTGCCATCATCAACGTTGATGGACAACAGCAGCGGTTCGAATGTCAGTGTTGACCAACGCCAACAAACGACACCGTTGACCTCTGTTGCGCACAAACGAGACGGCCTAACGTCCAATACTCGGGTGGAGGTTGAAGTTAAAGTTGAAGTTGATGACTCTGGTGATTTGGCTGTCGAACAAGAGCAACACGTCAAGTTAAAATGCTCAGTTGTCAGTGTTGAGTCTTTACAACAACAAAAACAACAACAACAACAACAAAAGCAACAACAACAGCCAATCCAAGTGGAAAAACATGAGCACTTGAGTTTTAACAGCAGCTGTCCGCCACTTGTCAAGGAGGAACAATTGGCTTGCGCCGTATGGATGGTAAGCCACACCAGCAATTTATGTCAAACGCCCTTTGCACTTATGGTACACACACACACACACTCTTTGGTGTTAACACTTTTCTATTATAGAAAAATTTACAATAAATCTCCTACTCAATTGTTTGCTCATCACCATAAGTCTCCACCTCCACCTTTTTGTTTTTTGTTCATCACTAATGTGCTTAACTATTTTCTTTCTCTTCCCGCCATTCCACGCTCTCCGTTCTCAATCACCAGGACTCCGGCACTGCTGCATTGATTGATAAACACCTCGCTGCCATTTATACTGTCTTTACGGCGTGCACTCGCTCGATTTTAATTCGCCAAGCACGTGATTTGCTCGTCTGTTCCTATTTGGGTTGCCTGCAGTCGTTCGAAATGAAATTCTTATGGAAATTTGCTGAAATTGCTGCTGAGCTGAGGCAACGACACGCCATCGGTGAGGTAAGTAATGGAATTTGATTACTTCTGTCTGTATGTAAAACTATTTGTAAGTTCTTGACCTAAGTTCGAGACGGCGTGTTAAATAATTGATATAACAGCCGTTGTGATGAGGTAATTTCCTAAAATAAACTCTAATTGTTGGCTAATAACTTTGAATTTTTCGTTCAAGTGGAAAATTTGAATATTTTTTCGGTTCTTCAGTTAATATATTTGGAAGTAAATATAGCGATCACCTTCCTTCGGGAGTGGAAAGAAGCTCGAGATAACGAGAAAGTTTCTTTTTCACTTTAAAGGCGATTTTTCCTAAAGAATAATGTATTTTGCTCTTTACTTGTGGATAAGGTTATCAACCCATAAGTTGAGTCCAAAGCAGTACAGGCCACTGAAGTCCCCTTGATAGCAAATTTCGATACCTGTGAATATACTTCCGACATAAAAGTGAAAGCTCCTAATAATCTTGGAGGCAGCTCTTAGCTATGGGTCAACGCAGTATTATGTTTTGAATCTTCCCTTCAAAACCACCGACGGTAGCAAAGCTGATCGTGTTTAGAGAGAAAACGAAAGGAGAGAGGTCGATCTGACATAAGGTATACTCAGTACTCACTATAAGAAGCTTTACCAATACCCTGATAACATATTTGTGCTCACTTTCTCAACTCGGCTCTTTCTAAAGTGGTCCTAGTTCATGAAGATGAAATGTTCAATTGCTGACACGAGATTATAAGTATTTTTGGCTTAATCTTTCTCCTAGAAACTGTCTTTGTGGCAGAATGTGGCAATGTTTTTGTGCTCTAAATAGAGTTTCAGTCTTCTTACGAACACTGCAGTCCTCTTCACGTCATAAAGGACCGGTAGCTCATTATTGCATTCAGTGAATCTCTTTTCGAATACCCCAGTTACTCTTTCTCTATATCCTTAATACTAAATTTGAGTATCGAATTGATTCGGGAATACATCCTTGAATCGTTATCATCGGGTAAGGGACATGTGGAAATGCCTCTGCCCTCCAGTGGTATTCTCCTGTAGAGATGAGCCTCAAGTGAGATTGGTAAACAATGAACCAACACCCGGCCGTGCGAGATGACGAGATTCTTTTACAGACTCGTTTCTTGAATTCTAGGTTATTAATCTTTCGTTATAAAGTTATCTATGTGTTACCTAGTCCTGGGTCAACAACCTACAGCATGCCTTGCCATACCAAAAATGCTTTTTCACGTTTTCCCTCCATTGAGCAAACCTTAAGTATGCAACTATGTAGTCTCTGTATAAATTTTACATTCTTTAGCTGGCAGCATTTTTGGCTGAAAGTTCCTCAAGTGGTGCTATGAATTTAATGCTTACTAGGCAGCTACATTTCAGCTTCAGAGGCAGTGGGACTTAGGCTTGACTTGGAATGGGGCTAGAATAAAGTCTAGATATCCCAATATCCCAATACTGCAAGAAGCACCAATGAAATTGTCCATGTTTTCTCGAAAAAAAAAATATTGAGTAAGCTAAACTTATATCCTCTGTAAGCAGAAAAAATATTGTTAATTATATTCCACGCTTCCAAATATTCATTTCATCAATTTTGTACTTTAATATGTCTTTTGTTTTTCTCTACCACTTCATTCATTAAATTCATTCAATTATTTCTTCATCAATTTATTTACCAATTTGCACGCTTCAATGTTAAATGATATGATTAACAATCATTAACGAGTAGACAACTACTGTAACTCGAGCTAATCACATGTACACCGCTACACATACATACAAACAAACATCTATACAGAAAAAAAAACAAAACTTCTACTCAAGTTAACGCGCCATGCCCATAATTATTCGGCTGCACCGCGGCACCATTCATTAATTCTGTCTGCTCAGTACACACAAAAAAACAAAATCACAAGCACATACATACATATATCAGATTTATATAAATTCAACTGTTAACCGCAATAAGCTGCAATGCTGTTAAATAACTGGTCGAACGTGCGATAACTGGAAAGCCGTTGATTTGACATGTACTCGTTGGAAGTGAACTCGTCGAAAAAATAAAACACAAATGTTAAGTCAAAGAGCGAGTACACAGCGCACTAACAGCATCGACAACAGCGATTGCATGCATCAACTTAACAGCGTTTGTTAATTCCATTGATGATTGGAATGTCAACAAGCAAAACGGAATTAGAGTTATCGTCTGTAGCGTTAATTTATTTTTTTATTTTATCTTAATTTTATTTGTTTTTTTTTATTTTAATTTTTCAATTTTCTTGTATTTCTTATTTAATACGAATATTATATTATTATTTTTTTATTTTATTTCATCTTTTTTTGTTGCATTTTAATTTTATTTATAATTTTTATTTTTTTCATATAATATTTTGTTTTATTTTACCTGATTTTGTATTACTTTATTCTATTTTATTTTACTTTATTTTGTTTTTTATTTTATTTTATATTATTTTATTTTACTTTTAATTTTTTGATATTTTACTTTATTTTATCTTATTCTTATTTGTTTTTTTTAATCTTCTTATATTTCTGATTTAATATTTTTTAACCTTATTTACTTATTTTCTATATATATATTTTTTTTATATTTTTATTATTTTTATTTTTATTAACTTTATTTGTCTTTATTTTATTTTTTTTTTTTTTGCATATTAATTTTGTTTATTTTTATATTTTATTTTGTTTTATTTTACCTCATTTGGTTTTACTTTATTCTATTTTAATTTACTTTATTTTATTTTTTATTTTATTTTACTTTATTTTATTTTTTATTTTATTTTACTTTATTTTATTTTTTATTTTATGTTATTTTACTTTATGTTATCTTATTTTTATTTTTTTTTATTTTCTTATGTTTCTTATTTCATATTTTTATTTTAACTTAATTCATTATTTTCTATTTATTTTTTTTTTTTTAATTTTTATAATTTTATTTTAATTAATTAATTTTTTTTATTTTTATTTTACTTTTTTATTTAAGTTATTTTTTCCCAAATTTTATTTCATTTTTTACCTCTTTTTATTTTACTTTATTTTGTTTTATTTTACTTTATTTTATTATTTTAATTTAATTTTTTATTTAATTTTATTTAATTTAATTTTTTATTTTACGTTATTTTACTTTATTTCACTTAGCTTTATTTTATATACTTTATTTATGTTTTCTATTGATATTTGCTTCACGTTTTGACAGAGGGAAAATTTTCTCTGTTCAGCAACACTGTTCCATCGCTACTCTTACCGCTGTCGCTAGCATACAGAGTAGAGTCGCGTATGTTAAATGCCCTGTGCACGTTTGTGGCACGAGATGCCGGCGTTTTGCTGCCTCGGACTATTTGTTGATTGTTGCTCATGACGTCGTTCGTCTCTTTGGCCCAGCCGGTGAACTCTCTGTTGCTTGCTTGTTTGTTTGCTTGCTGCTCGGCGACTGCGTTAGCTGCTGCTACTTCTGCTGTTGCTACGAGTTTACAGCCGATAGTTGCTTACTGCAGTTTTTGTCGCTCAACGATGCGGCAATCGAATCCCAGCTAGCGACGGTCGTGGACGCGTTTATCGGAAGAATTTCGAAATAATTTTTCTCGTCTCGTCGAGTAGTGCGAGTGTGACTCAAATATTGTACTTGGTAAATACATACATACATATGTACATATAAATGTATGCTGGCTGCAAAAGCAAAGCAAAACATATAACAAATAATTATGTGGTAAGAAGTGTACCTTAAAGATTATTTTTGATCTGAGATACAAATGTGAATTATAGTGCCTTTATTTACATACAAACACAATTGTGACTGTGCGTGTTTTATTGGTGAAACAGTGCAATAGTGCAAAAACAAATTGTATTACTATGAAAGTGTATTTTTCTCTCACAGAGTGACAACCTGATTGAAGGAAAAACTTATTTTGATTAAAACTTTTTGCTCAAAATAATGCCCCATTATTTTGTATAAAAAAATTAATGTAAATATTTAAATGCGAAATTTGTCTTGCGGAATGAAAAGTTAAATTACAAATATTACGTAGAGACTACATAAATTAGAAATTGAGTTCAATATTTTGCTAAAATGTAAATGTAATTAAACATTAAAATTACTAATTTTCTGTTAGAAACTGTTACAAAAACTACAAGAGATGAACTTAAGTGCCTATTAAATCGATTATAATATGAAAATGAAAGCGAAAGTGAACAGCAAAGTAAAAACATCTAAATTGTGAGCTAAACTACGACGATATATCGGAAAATTTAATGTTCAAAAAGAAAGTGACATAAATTGTAAAAATCCTTTTGAAAAAAAAAAAATTATGCCAAACTAATCGATTTTTAAAATAACATAAAAAAATTATGTGAATTTGCCTTGAATTAAAACAAAAGTGACGGTCGCTAAAATTAACTTAAGAAAAATCAAAAGAGAAGTGCATATCAATATATTTAAAAAAAATTGGCTTTAGAAGCTGAATAAAAACAAATTTTTATTTAAGCTGTGGACAAAATATCAAAAAAGTAACCTCGGAGTAACATTAATATACAGTAATAAAACAGTGAAAACAGTTGTTCCAGTTTTTTGTGCTGAATAATAATAAAAGAACTGACAATTTAATGATATTTGTAAAAGGTAAACCAAATGTTTTTGTTTTTAATTTTCTTCTGAGGGTACATATAAAAAATATGAATTCAAATAATGTAAAAAAGGCAATTAGAATAAAGTAAATTAAAACTAAACTAAAATACATTAAATTAAATGAAATTCAATTAAAATAAATAAAATAAAGTAAAATAATAAAGTCAATAAAATAAACATATTAAAAAATTAAAAATTCTAAAAAAACTACAAAAAAATAAGCCAAATAATATAAAATAAAATATAATTAAATTAATGAAATTTCTTTTCTAATTAAAATAAAATAAATGAATAAAAATAAAATAAAACCATATAAGAGAGAATTAATTAAAATAAAAGCGAGTGAAATATACAATAAAATAATAACATAAATTAATATTAAAAAAAATAATATATATTAAATTCAATTAAATTAAAATGTTTAAACTTAAAATAAATTAAATTGAATAAAATGAAACAAATTAAATTTACATTATATTATACACACATATATTATAAAATAAAAGAATATTAAATTAACGTAAATAAATTTAATAAAATAATGTAAAGTAAAATTAATTCAACAAAATAAAATGTAAAAATTAAGTGAATTTAATAAAATAAAATAGAATAAACTAAAGTAAAATAAAATAAAACAAAAAAATAAAATAAAATGAAATAAAATTATATAATACAAAATGAAATGAAATAAAATAAAATAAAAAAAAAAAAAACAAAATAATACGACATAAAAAAAAAAAATTAAATAACATAAATTAAAATAAAATAAATTAAATAAGGTAAAATAAAATACAATAATATAAAACAAAATTAAATTAATTCCAATTAAATTAAATTATAAATTAAATGAAACAAAATAAAATGAAAAAAAAATAAATAAAATACAATAACTAAAATCATTAAAATACAATAAAATAAAACAAAAAAAACTAAATTAATTAAAAGTAAATTAAATTTATTTAGTTATTAAAATAAAATAAAATTAAACAAAATAAAATGAAATTAAATAAACTACAACAAAATAAAACTAATTAAAAAATAAATAAAAAAATTAAGTGTAATTAATTTAAATATTATTAAATTAAATAAATAGTAATAAAACCAAAGAAAATGAAAAAAGAATCATTAACATACAATAAAATAAAATAAAACAAAATTAAATTAATTAAAAGTAAATTAAATTTATTTTAATTATTAAAATAAAATAAAATTAAACAAAATAAAATGAAACAAAAGAAAAAAAATTAAATAATATTGATTTAAAAATAAATGAAATAAAATAAAACAGAAGAAAACATTATAGTTAGTTTTATATTTCAAATAATTTTCATAAAGTTGAATATAAAATAATAATATAAATTATCAAAAAATTTCAAAAAATAAAAGAGTCATAATAAAATAAAATACAATAAAATTAAGTAAATAAATTAAAATAAATATTAAATTAAAGTAATAAAATGAAATAAATTAAATTTAAAATAAAAATAAGAATAAAATATATACAGTGCTATGGTATTGAGTTATTTACTAAGAAAAATATTGAATTTGCGCTATCTGTGTAATTGTGTATTCTGCTCAATTTTCGAGTTTCATTTGTTTAGGATCAAGTTAGAATTACTGTATATAATTTTCCGTGCTTAATCTAAATCTATAAAAGCAGGTGTTGTGTGTGTTAATATTAATAATTACTCATTTATCGGAAAATAAATATTTTATTCGATTTAAAATTTATCTAGTTTTATATTGGTTTTCGGCTTCTAGTGTTTTTAAGCAATTCCATCATTAAAAAATATTAATAATGAATATTAGAATATTTATTCTATACAAGTAGCCCATCTTAATAGTTGGTTATTATAATTTTTTATTGATTATTAGCTCAAAATTTTCATTTGTAAAAGTAACTACTTTGGAAAATATTCTCTTAAACATTATGTACGCGATTAACACATATGCTATACATATATGTATCTACTTGCAGAGATATGCGCCTGTATATGTGCAAATATTACGCATTAGTTCTTTTCCCGAGAAAATTTTTTACTTTCTTTTTTCTCTATTTTTCTTTACAACTACTGGTTTGTACACCTTTCGCTTTGCTTTTCTTCAACAAACATACTCTGGCATGGCACACGCACACACTATACGAGTATGTACACTTCAAGAAGTTTAATGACCTATTAAATGTATATAACAATCGAATCGAATTTCCAGTGAATGTGATCAATCAAAAGATAGTTTTGTGTGTAGAAACATGAGTGTATATGTGTGTTATAATGTATATACTAATTTTCATATACAATAAAAAAAGAAAATAACGTAAATTCGACAAATGAAATGAAAATAAATTTAAAATTCAATTTACTTTATCATGGGGTGTTGAGTAAAAGAAAGTTGTAGGTATAAGACCAAATCAGTGAAAAAAAAACAAATAAAATTGTTCACAAATATATGTTAATCAATGTCGTTAATTTTTGTTAAAATGTTACATTTGTAATTTATAATTCTCTATTATGTGTTGGTATAATGCCTTTTATTTATTATTTAGTTTAATTGTAATTCACACATTCCCATATAGTTTACTATATAATATTTTTTCTTTAGATTCTTGAATATTTTCAGTTGGATATATTATTTAATTTAATTTAATTTTATTTTATTTTATTTTATTTTATTTTATTTTATTTTATTTTATTTTATTTTATTTTATTTTATTTTATTTTATTTTATTTTATTTTATTATATTTTATTTTATTTTATTTTATTTTATTATATTTTATTATATTTTATTATATTTTATTTTATTTTATTTTATTTTATTTTCTTTTATTTTATTTTATTTTATTTTATTTTATTTTATTTTATTTTATTTTATTTTATTTTATTTTATTTTATTTTATTTTATTTTATTTTATTTTATTTTATTTTATTTTATTTTATTTTATTTTATTTTATTTTATTTGATTTTATTTTATTTTATTTTATTTTATTTTATTTTATTTTATTTTATTTTATTTTATTTTATTTTATTTTATTTTATTTTATTTTATTTTATTTTATTTTATTTTATTTTGTATACTTTTATTTATTTATTTTTCTCAATTACGTTTTGGGCATTTATCCGTGGTTCATCCACCCGAATACTTGCCAAAAATATTGTTATTGTATATATCTATTTACGTAAATATGTATGTATAACAGTACCACCCATTAGCCTTCTGTTAGTCACTTGTCGCTTGACTTGCATTCGACTTACATGCAAACATTTATTTATTCTTTTTTTTTTTGTTATTTTTTTTTCTCTTCAGTATTTGCTTCTTCTACACGCTAACCGTCCGTCCGTTCGTTCACTTGTTCGCTTACGGCTATACCGCTTGGCTGCTGTGACACTGTCAAATCGGCCGTGACTTAATGAACTATTAACAATGTTGGCAATTTGTTTAAACAATAAATAGTTTTTTTTTTCAATTAACATTTTTTTTGTTGTTGTTGTTGTCGATGACAGTTCACCCAGCCTGCTTACTAAGTGCCATGCCACCAGACAACATCATCGCATTCGTCGTATTTTGCCAATTACAATTTAATTTTGCCAAGCAATAGCAATGATTACCGCATTTGCAAGCATTTGGAAGCATTTGGATGTTTGTGTGTATGTATGTATGTACATATACATGTATGTAAGCATGTACTCGTACATAGCTGTTGGTGGTGCTGCTGCTGAAGTTAGTGTTGGAGGCTCGAAGCTGCTAACAGTTAGCTGGTGATTTTAGTACGATTGTAGTTGTTGTTGTCGTTTTATTCAATTTTGTAATTTTTGTTGTTATAGTTGATAGTTGTTGTTTTTTTTTTTGCTATGATTCCACCTTTTCGTTTGCTCTTTCTTATTTTTTCTTGTCGTTTTTTGTTTTGTTTTTGTATTTTCTATTGTTGTTTTAGATATTTTTAGTTGTTATTACCTTTGTTGTTGTTTGTTTTCTGCTAATAAATTATTTTCTGTTATTTTTGTTGTCTTGGCTGATGCCTGCTGTTGGCGTTTAACTTTTGGCATTGCCACTCTTAGTGCCGCTGAGTGGCAATTTGAAATACACACACTAACGTAAAATATTTATTTGTAGTTTAGCATAATTTTTTTGTTTGTTTGTTTGTTAACATCTTTACTCTTCCAACTACACCTCTCCACCGCCTCTTCGAACAGCTCATCAGCAATATTACCTCTTTATTTCACCCACATTGCTTGGCGTGCGGGGGAGGTTCACGATTTTTTCACAAATTACGCTACGCGCAGACGTGCATTGACTTTAATTTCAATTTATTTTACAATTAAGTGTTTTTTGCAGTTTTCTGTATATTCGATTTTTTTCTTTCCAACCGTCACCACTCAACGCCAAGTGTTGCCTCTTGCATTTGTGACTTTGAAGTTTGTTGCTTAAGTCTTTTGTTTTTTTCTTCTGCTTGTTCGCCAGCCGCGACCGCACCAAAGTCACAGTCAAAGTAAATACAATAGTTAAATGGTTTATAGAAGCCACACTCTGTTGTTGTTGTTGTTGTAATAATTATTTCTATTTTTTTTTATATTTCTAAATTTTTGAAGTTGAAGGTCTTCCTTGTCTTGACTTGCTGACTTGCTGGTGTGACATTGAAAGTGAAAGAATTTAATGTTGCCACAAACACGTTTGAGGCAAATGTTTCGCTGTAATAATAAGATTATCACTATAAAAATAGCAATTGTAAAACTTACAGCATACAATTCGTGCGCTCTGCTGTTGGTTGATGCGTTCATTGAACGTGGCAAATTAATTTGTTTATATTTTTGTATTTTGTGCTCTTTTTGCTACTTTTACAATTTGACGATGATGATGCATTTAATTGCTCAATTTCCTGGCACCTTTTACTTTCATTTACTCAATTGTTGTTGTGCTTTTTTCCCCATGTTTTAATATAGTGTGTCTTTTACTTCCCCGAATGTCAGGCGCGCAATGGCGTGCAACCCACGCAAGTTGTGGCAAGTGACAAAAATTGTTTGTGGCATTTGGTAGTTTTTGACTATAATTTTGGATTTTATTTTTATTAATTCGGCTTACGGCTTATTGATATGAAAAAGAGTTTCTTTTAGCTTGTTACTTTCCTTGCCACAATGTAATTTTAGTGTAGAGTCTTACGAAGCTGAGGAATATGAATATTTTTATATATATTTTTTAAGTATGTACTTATGGCAAGAGTTGAACTGTGCGAAATTACTGTGTATATTTAAAGCTTACCAAATTTAATTTAGTCGTTATAATGCCCTAAAGAATATAGAGAAAGTAAGCAAAACTACTACTTGAAGTAATGTAGAGGTCTAGACGATAAGTTGCCGGAATGTTATAAAAGGTCTGAAATTCAAAATAATCGCGAAAGTGGAACTATAATTAAAAATATTAATTTCTTGGGACGCCCAGGTGAACAGCAGTTAAATGATTTCCCCACCACCGTGGAGGTTAAACCTGTGCCCATCGTCCACCAAAAGTTGTCTATTTTACCTATAAAATTGTTTATGAAGTTATTTCTTTTTCAAGTTGAAAATTCATTTTTGCTCAGTTGGTGTTTAAATTTGTTTTAGAATAACAATGAACTGAGTTTTTACTGTTATATTTTTGGCAGAAAATAGCGTTTGAAGTGATTACTAAGCCGAGAGCGAAGGTTAACTTCAAAAATGCCTTCAACTTGCTTTGTAACACGACATAAATCTCTTTAATATTTTAGTTTTTGTTTTTCCATTGTAATTGGAAATTTTTTTAAACAGGTGGCAACTTTTCTCAAAACGTCTTCAACTATAGGTCTCTCAGGTGGAAATATTGTAATATTTCGTTTAACTCATTAATTTAATTGCCCTTAAGTTTCCAAACAGGTGGTAACTCTGCTCAAAAATATTTCACCTTTAACTACTTTTATTTTCTAACTTGATTTATACAACGAAATATTTTTTTTTTCATTTTTTTATAAAGATTTTATTTAATTAAAATTTAGGCATCTGCACACAAATACGAACTTTATTAGTTTATTATTATTATTTTATTTTTTATTTTCCTAATAGAAAAAATTTAAACATATTTTCAGCTATATGCTTTCTTAATAAGCCAACTGAGAGCTAAAAATATAAAATATATATAATATTTCGCTAATACTATCAATTTAATTGCAAGTAAAATTTTTCCAACATAAGGTACTTTTATTTATAAACGAAATATTTATTTTTCTGTATATAAATATTTAATTTAATTCTGAAATTTTTCTAACAAAGAAATGGTGAATCCGCCAGCAACATATTTTGTAAGGTTTTGTCAGGCCATTCAGTCCTTTACCTATATTGTAATATTATATTTCATTAAAACTTAATTTTTTTTAATAAAAAATTAGTAGACAAGTTTTTCTAGTTTGTTAAACACAGTACAATATATCATTTATGTTGTCGATTTTTTTTTTTTCAACTAAAAAAATGAATCCGGTGACAACCCATCTGAAAATATATTTTATCGTGGCTTCAATTAACTCTCTATAATCCGATAATGAGTATTTTAATATTTTTTTCTTTACAATATATTATATATATACCTTCGAGTCTTAATCTATGTACAATATATATATCTATGCTTCCGCTAGTACAAAAAATTATAGGAATTTCCCGACCAAAACTCTCTCAAAAATGTCTAAGGTTTTTATTATGACTCAACACTGAAGAACAAAAATATTGCCTGTTAAGAAAAGTACAGAAATTATTGCTAATTCCGACAAGCTGAAATTTATACTACTTTTACATTTAATCCAAAAAAAAAAATTATAATTAGTTTAAATTTTTTTTCTTCTTAATTTTTCCGTAAAGCGTGAGAAAGTTTTGAAATCAAATTAAATTTCTACACATTTCTTTCGCTCCCAGCTGTCTCAACAATCAAATATCGCGAAAAAATATTTTCTCCTTAATGAAAATACCTGAAAGCATTGCTTCTCAACTATAGATATCTAAGCGTTAAAAATGTACAAAATTTCGCTATTATCGCAAATATTATTTACATTTTCTCTCTTTTTTTCGCTATTTATACATTTTTTCCTTATGTATTTGCTAGTTTTGTAAAATTAAATTTAACATGTTTTTCTCACACGCCCAACGTGCAACAACAGTATGTGTGAACCCACAACGCCCATTCGCACTGCTTGTTTTCATCAGCACCTAGCCGAGTCTGCGCCCAGCTGAACTATTAAAAAATATTTGCCTACTTTATGCCACACGTTGCCAGCCGATATATGAATTTTGACGCTTTCGTTGTTCATGTGTGTTGTAAAATATGGGTCAGATGGGCTGCCACAAATGAAAAAATTAAATTAAAATGTAAATATAAATGAATGTATGTGTGTACATCAAATTTTGCTAATCAGATAAGTGTGAGTAAATATGTAGGGAAAGTAGTAAGAAAAACAGTACTGATGAGTGCAATGAATAAAGGGGGGAATCATGTTTCAATTTTTTTATAAAAATATTTTATTTTAAATGTGACTTCAGTTTTTATTTTTCTTTAATTAAATGATATGAAAAAACACTTTTAAATCACAATACAATAAAAAATATGTTGCATTGAAAAATATACCACAAAAATACATGATATTTTGTCAATTGCAGTCAAGGGCAAGCAAATTGAATTAGGGCGTTGTAATAGACTAAAAAAAGCTAGTAATCAGTTTGAATAAAATTAAACAAAATGCGTTCATATGAAAATACAATAACACTTTAAGTGTCTTTATTTGTGTTACAACCGAAAAGTGCTCCAAATACGAACAAACCAATTTGCAGTGACGCATTAGTCATAAACATAATACATGTAATATAACATACCCGCCGGTGTGAGTGCGTGAAATTTAATGCGGAAAATTTTTTAATGATTTATAATTTCTCATGCATACAATGTTTATTTTTTTTAACAAAATTAAAATTTAAATGTGTTAAAAAAAAATAAAAAAGGCATAATGCCCTTGAAGTTTGCCAAAAATTTGCAAAAATGAAAAGGCTAATCATTTTTTTTTTTAATTTAATTCAATGCATTTAAGCTGTGCGGTAAAATGTGGACTTATTTAACTCATTTGTATATTCTACACATTGTATTATTGATTTTTCCCCCTCAATTGAACCTTCATGGCTGGTTTGAGGTGCAGCACCAGCAACAACATTGAATTAGTTATTATAGGGTTTCATATACCTTGAATGGAAATTAGGTGCAAGTTAGTGGTAAATAGTCTAGTCAGCAGCGCTTTGAAGGCGAGTTTTATTTAAAAATAAATATAAAAGCGAAGTAAACCAGCGAGACAAAAATTTTAGTTGCATATGGATATTCGGTTAACAAAATATCTCCACATAACATGCTAAGCAAGCGGAGTTATTTAAATAAAATAGTATTAACAATCCCATTTTGATAAATCTTATACGGACTTTTGTATTTTCTTATTTTATTGTATGATATTTTATTTTTATATTTAACTTTATTTCATTTAATAAAATTTTATTTTATTTTACCTTGTTTTGTTTATTAATTTCTAATTTATTCAGTTTTACTTCATTTCATTAAATTATTATAATTCATTTCATTTTATTTTGCTTATTTTATTTTTATTTCTATTTATTTCGTCTTTTTTTAATTAATTTTATTTTTTTTATTATGTTTTACTTTATTTTAATTTTTATTTTATTTTGCTTTATTTTATTTTATTTTATTTTATTTTTTGTTTTTTTATTTTATTTTATTTCATTTTATTTAAATTTATTTTATTTTATATTGCTTATTTTACTTTATTTTATTTTATATTTTTAATTTATTTAATTTTTTTTTATTTTATTTCATTTTATTTTATTTTATTTTATTTTATTTTTTTTTATTTTATTTTATTTAATTTTATTTTATTTATTTTTTATTTTATTTTATTTTGTTCCATTTTATTTTATTTTATTGCAGTTTTTCATTTTATTTTATTTTACATCATTTTAATTTAATTTTGTTTATTAAATTTTATTAATTATTTTTAGTTTACTTTTATATTTAACTTCCTTTCATTTAAAACAATTTTATTTTATTTCTCCTCATTTTGTTTTTTGATTTCTAATTTATTTTATTTTACTTCATTTCATTTAATTAATTATATATTTTATTTTATTTTATTTTATTTTATTTTATTTTTTTTATTTTATTTTATTTTATTTTATTTTATTTTATTTTATTTTATTTTATTTTATTTTATTTTATTTTATTTTATTTTATTTTATTTTATTTTATTTTATTTTATTTTATTTTATTTTATTTTATTTTATTTTATTTTATTTTATTTTATTTTATTTTATTTATTTTATTTTATTTTATTTTATTTTATTTTATTTTATTTTATTTTATTTTATTTTATTTTATTTTATTTAATTTAATTTTATTTAATTTTATTTCATTTTATTTTATTTTATTTTATTTTATTTTATTTTATTTTATTTTATTTTATTTTATTTTATTTTATTTTATTTTATTTTATTTTATTTTATTTTATTTTATTTTATTTTATTTTATTTTATTTTATTTTATTTTATTTTATTTCATTTTATTTAATTTAATACAATTTAATTTTCTTTTATTTTATTTTATTTTATTTTATTTTACTTGATTTTTTTATTTTGTTTTTTTTTCATATTATTATATTTTACTTCATTTCAGTTATTTAGTTATTTATTTTATTTTATTTTATATTATTTTATTTTATTTTAATTTATTTTATGTTATTTATTTTTTTTATTTCATTTTAAATATTATATTTAATTTAATTTTCTTTTATTTTTTTTTTTGCTTTACATTTTCTTATTTTATTTTGTTTTATGTTATTTAATTTTTTTTGTTTTATTTTTTTTTCATTTTATTATATTTTATAATATTTCATTTTTTTAATGTTATTTTATTTTATTTTGTTTTAATTTAAATTTATATATTTGTAAATATGTAGGGCGACGTCTGCCACAAAACAGCAGATTTTGTTATACTACGATATAACTACACATACAGACTCATACTACTTACGTAACCATAATGCATTGAATACTCAACTCGAGTGCCCACTCTTGGACTTATGCGCACAATTAGTTATTCCCGAGCAACACAATACACTATTTCCGGTCATACAAAAATACATATAAAAAGGGAAATAGTACAATAATGAAAATATTTATAAAATCACTGCACAACTGTTGTGCCACACTCAGGAATGAAACAAAAAAACAGTTCTCCTTTGTATTTACAGTTAGATGTAAAAATTTGTGAAGGGTAATCTTTGGGAAAAAATATTTATTTTTTTAAACTATAATGCTTTTAATAATTTTTATTTATATTTACTTTTATTATTTTTAATGTAATGCATACATAATTGAGAATTAAATCAACATTATAAGAATTCAAAATTTTTTTTTTATTTTTCGATATTTATAAAGAATATACATGATTTTGTGCGATTTTCTATTAGCTTATGAAATATAGGTATACCCGTTTTATTTAGTTTTATTTTAGTTTTAAATAAATCACTAGAAATTAATTTTTACTCCATACTGTATGTAAATGCTCTTACACACATACCATATACCTATATAGCAGTACAAAGCGCTATTTATGCCGCTTAAGTACTGCTTTCAGATTTCATACAAAAAAACTAAAAAAAAAGTCTCTCTACAGAAACACATACTTATGTACATGTATTTGCATATATGATAGTAAATACATAAACCCTTTATAAAGTACTAATAAAAACGCAAAGCTTTATAGGGTAAAGACAGAAACAATAAAATTCAAACTTCATTACTATAATTTTGAATGAATTTTCTTTTTTCTTGTTGTACTTTAATTCTCTTCTTTGTATTAAGTGTACACACAAATCATTTCCTCTTTACCTATTTAATATATTGTGTTTTGAAGTGCTCAAAAAAGTACGGACTAACAGCAACATGTACAATTGTATTTATGTAAATACATACATTTATGCTCTATCCCTCATAACACTTTGAGCCGCATTGGACTGCCACAACTGCATGCGTGTTGCAAGCTCAGTATGTAATATCAAACAGACGGCTTTGACGCACTTGATTAAGTTTTCAAATAAGTACTTAAGTAAGGAAAATATGAATGAATGAATGAGTGAATGAATAAATGAGTGTATAAGTGAATAAATGCTTTGTGTTAATGTTGTTGGTAGAGAAGGCTGGGCCACACTACGCCTTAAATGCTTATGAAATGTCAACAATAAGTGCAAATAAAAAAATATTAGAAACAAATTGTTTGTTGTACACAAGAAAAAATGTATTATTCTTTTATATATATGTATGTATCCAGGCAGAATCGTAATGATAACTTTTATGTTAAACAAAACTGTCGATCAAATCGGCTGAAACATTTGAAAATGTTCAAACATTTATCAAAATAAATGTTCAAACATTTATCAAAATAAATTTTATTTCATTTTTATACGAAACGAAATGCTGTCGTTAATGTTAAATCGTTAGCAGATAATGTTAAACGTTACATTGAAATGTGCTGTTAATATCATAGCAAGCATCGCTGCGCATCACTGATATATACAAATTTATTTATGAATTGTTTTTAATTGGTTTTTTTTTTTTGAATTTTCACTTATTTATTTTAATTTTTTTTTTTAAATTTATTATTATTTTTTTTTATTTTTTTTTTTATTTTTTCTTATTCTTTGAACCACTGAAATTTAATTTTCTCTAAAAAATCATTTGCATTTCCAAAGAATAATATTATTATTTTTTCCTACATTAGCATACTGCGTACAGTCAAGCAAAATACTCGTACAGCTCCTCAAGTATGTAAAGCTCTGAATTGCCTAATATTATGCGGGTGCCATAACTTCATAAAGTATTTCCTCAATTACTCAAAGATAACCCAAAGTGAAAAAGGGTCTATGCCACTTGAGTTAAGTACACAGAAATCATTAAACAAATCTCTACTCGGCAATTTATGCATAAATTACAATTAGAAGAACAAAAAAACTATCTTTTTTCTGCCGCAACTCATTCACCAAAGCTTTTACTATCGCCAGCTGTGGCAATATTCTTGTCTATGCAACATGCCCTATAATGGTGCGTGGTGGAGAACACTTATCTCAGCATTAATTGTTTGCATTAATTTATATTATCTTTAGTATATTTGCTTATAAGCATATCTTTATTGACAATTGTAATTGTAATGTAATTGTATATATATATATATATGTAAGTAAGTGCGCATATGGAAGTATCTTGCACTCTAAGCTGAATTGGAGCACTTATAAGCGGAAAACGATATTTTCTTTTTTTTATTATTTTCAAAACAAAAGTACCATGTGCCAACAGCAAATAAAGATAACGTTCCTATTCATTATATTATCATAATTATTATGCACATACATACAAATTTATGTTTATATTTATTCACATACTCAGTTACTAACATATTGCTGTTGGCGATAAGTTCTTGCCAGCTCTTAAAACCTACAGAATCCGAAGTGTTTTTGTGTTAAGTTTGAAGAATACGCGTTCATAGAACGCCCATCATTTCTGATCTTTCAAAAAAATAATAATAATGAAATCGACATAGCTCGTCGGAAGAAAATAAGATAGCTTGACCGAAGAAATTTTATATAAAAAAATATATAAAAGAATTTTCTTAAAAAAGAACTAAAATTGAGGTTGGTATTCGTACAATAAATAGATCGGTCACAATACTGCTTCCATTCTAAGCATTCTTTTGTGTTATAACATATGCTGGAACCAGTTGAAGTACTGTGAAGATTTCAAGGCACAAGATGAGTTGGGAGAGAAGTTGTTGCGCTTGTTATGCCACATCTTCACACACTTCAGCCTTCTGGATACCACTAGCTCACCACACTAGTTGCTCAAGTAATTTAGTTTGTTTGTCGAAAAAACTTCAAAGAAAGCGATGTCGAGTCGAGGAATATGGACTGCGGAGTAGCAGAAGTAGTCCGCTAGTGACTATTCCTCTTTTATTCCCCATTAGATGTGGCAGAAATCGTTAGGGAACTCGTCTAGCCTGTCAGACAGGAGTAATGAAGTAATAGTTGAGAATGTGTAATATAAACATTTTTTTCTTTTCAATCTCGCCAATCTGTCTGATCATACAGCATGTGGTTTCATCGTTCAAGCGAAAATTCGGCTTGCGGGTATTGCTGCTCTTAGCAGGCCTCGGAATATAGTGTAATAAGCACAGTTTCCCTTCTAGTAAGCTAGTCGTGTTGTTGTTGTTGCTGTTACTGTTGCTATTGTTGTTTTTGTTGTTGTAACAACCGCAAAAATATTTCCCGAATTGGTTTTCGAAGACTATTGCTGGAGTGGCAATCCTTGGCCGGTAAAAATCCTACTTCCGATATATAGACCGGACTGTCGCGGAAAGTATTGGATTTTAGCTCATCCAATGAAAGGCATATCTTGTTCGTTAGTTGGTTGGTTGGTTGAAGTGGTTGCCAAGCATCCGCTCGCCTAGACCCCAAGCAGGCCCATTGTGATATAACTGGGGATTCTAATTACCCCCAACTGCAAATGGAACCAGCGTGTGGAGTTTGCAAACCTGGATCAGGTTTCCAAAGTTGCCGCCCCTAGAGACCTCACCAAAGTAGGCAACAAATAAAATGTCTTAAGGTTTCAGGTTCTTCTTCTTGTCTGTCATGTTAGTGACTTTCTTCTGTTCCATTCTGGCCATATTGTCTTAGCCACATCACATGCATTAAAACTTCTCCATCTTAAATTAGCATCTTTGGCGAATAACTCCCTAACCTGTCTTACCAAGGGAAGGGGTCGACCGCACAGTTGACTGGCATGACCCCTCTGTATCCGACAACCTAAACCACGGGCATTTTACATCTAATCGAGAGTTATTTTAGAACCTTCTTGTCTCTTATTGACACTTCAAATGTAGTTTTGCAATGTGGGGACTTAATGAAAGGCTCTCTAATACAAAAATTATGTGTCTCTCCATTCGGACTTTATTACTGTGACTCCAGACTCCAGTTCATTTCGTAGAACATCTGTTAAAAGCTACTTGGAGCCATATTTTGGAAGACATCTTTGGGCAAACTAGTTTGATGATCTCCGGAAAGACAAAAAACACAAATCTAGGGGTTCCATAAGATTCACTACTTCCTTAACTCAGCTCTTCAGCTTGAGTCCAATATTAATGGAGAACTCCCATGCTTTGACTTCATCAATTTTTAGCTTGCTCATCTCAGGTTACCCCCTTGAAGAGTCAAGAAAGGCAACTCCTTATGTACTGAGATGTAGAACTTTATGTAATCAATAATATACTCAAGGTTAGTAATTGTGTTTTTAAGTCGATCCTTATGCTATCGAGCTACGCATTCTTCGTTGTTAGAAATTAAAAAAATATTCTATGACTTGTTTTAATTATATACAATAATTATTATTTAATTAATTATATTCAAAGAAGCGAATCCAATCCCGCCACTTTCCATTAACTACTTTTCTGATTTTTAGGCTAACTCAACACAAGTCTTTCTTGAAAATAGGTGGACTTTATTTAGAAAAATAAGTTGTCAAAGCTAATTCATCGATAAGGAAATCTTCTGCTCCGGAGCGGCCTACTTGAAAATATAAAACTACTTTTTCATACATTTTTTAGACATTCCTCCGATCTAGTTTAAAATTCACCACTCTTTGACTCATGACTGCAGCAGTCAAATCCACTACTTGCTCAGAATTTTTGTGCGAAATGGAAACTCCGTAAGCCAAATACCGCTTGCCTCAGCTGTCAGCCACCAGCAAAAGAATCTCAAGGCTCGACTTTATCAAAAAATCACCGCATGGCATGCTGCTGGCGTAAAACCCCACAGGGAGTCATAACGGGCCTCTGTCTAATGCACCGTAACAAAACTGTATTTTCTGCGTCTCTTTTCACACATCTCGCTCTGCCCCTACCCAACATTGCGCTAGCGCCAAGGTATGAGCTGTAGATTATGTCAATGCCTGCAACATTTCCACTGCCACGCCACTTTTTGAATTTCGTTAACATTGAATACGAAATGTGCGCAGACAATCACACAAATATATATGAATAGATCAATTTTATGCGCTTTCAATAATTCATTACTCAGCTAGCGAATGGCATTGACACTTCCACATTACGTATGGCGCAGCGTGTGATTTGCCAAGAATCACAGAAAGGCACAGCGCGTAGTTGTGACTGAAGCGGGCGCTTGGTGCTGTACCAGAGACTTTCTTGCACATTTCAGAAGACGATGGCGGTGGCAATAGCACTTTGCTGGAGGCACATCTACATACACATGTCTTGTGGTACTTTTGTTTGTAGGTGCCTTTGTGTATCTCTGTGTGTGAGTGTGTGTGTGTGCGTGTTTGTGATTAGAACAACAATAGCGTAGACATACTGAGCTTGGATGTACATATTTGGGCTGTTAACTTGCTGACTTCCTGGGGATATTTGTGCCGTTTTAGACGGCCTCACCACCTCGCTGCGCATACAAATACATAGAATCTCGCTTGCCACACGTCCAAGCGATCTGTCGCGCTCGACAAGTATATACCACTCGTACGTGTAGTACATATGTTGTGTGCCGTTGTTGTTGCACTTTGTGTACGGCGTTGGTAGGTAGGCGCATACTCCTAGGCGCGTTGCACGTTTGCTTGTTGCATTCATGTATAATTTGCGCGCTTTCAAGTGCTTTGAACTGTACAACATGATCGGCATTTGTTGGCGATAATGAATTGAACATTCGTTCGGCAAACATGTTGCACCGAGCGCGCGCCGCACCATACGCGGGCACCGTTTGGCTTGCACCGTGCGCTTGTGGCAAATGGAGAGATGTCCGTCGGTTCGAGACGGAGCTGCCGCCGCTGCCTATTTGTTTTTCAAATTGCGTAAATGCTGATAGTTGTTGGTGTTGCTGTTTGTTTGCTCCTCCAATAGCAGAAACTGCAGCTTGTGTGCGTGTGTGTGTGTGTATGTGTGTGTGTGTTGTTTATGCAATTGTCGAGTGAAATGATTGTGCCACATGTTGCATTCATTTGTTAAAACATTTCGCATTGCATGAAATAAATAATGGAAAAGCCGCGTTTTAGTTGTTGTTGTTGCTATTGTTGTTTCTTATTGTTGGTGTTGTTGCATTTGCTATGATTATTAAGTAAATAAAGTTTTCCGGTTGCACACACACAAACACACACACACACTCATATGTTACAAACAAATAACAAACATATAAATATACTTGCTTGCCACATGTTGCACAAATGCTTTAAAAAAAAAAGCTTAACATTTACTCGCGTCTGCATTGATTTTTTTAACTACAGCCCACCAGCCTCCAGATGCCACTTATGACATCACATCATGTTATACATGCATTCATACAGACATACATACATACATACATACATACATACATACAGACAACATATTTGCAAAAGAAAAAAAAACAAGGCGGCTCATTTTGTGTGGAAATTATTTCACTTGCATTGCAAGTCGGTCACTCTGGTCGGTTGGTATTTATGATGTGCAACTTTAATAGCGCTGCATGCCTCTAATTGTTGCATAATAACAAATGCATGTGCTGCAGAGTCAAGTTGTTAGTTAAAAAGTTTTCAATTTGCTTTCAATGGGCGTTTTTGTATTTTCTTTTCTCTTTTCTTTTAGGAATATGCAGTGACGTCGGGGGGCACAAAAAGTGTTAATAATTTTTTTTTTAATTAAAAGATAGTATTAATTTTTTATTTAATAGTTTTTCTTTAAAAAGTCTGCATCTTAAATAAAAAACCCAGGCAAAAAGCCCAAAAATTGTTTAATGATTAAACTTAACTGATATATGTGGCAACCCTACCTGAAAAATTTTTCAATCATAATATAAATATTAAACAACTCTTTATTATATTTCATGCATTCTGTTAACGATAGTATTAAATTATTTTTTATTGGTAAAGCTGGCAACCCTACTACGAAAATATGATTTTCTTTTGTTAGTACTTTAGAAACTAATATTATTTTACTTGAATTTACCAGTTTATTTTACTAATTTTATTTGCTTAAAAATGGCAACCCAATCCAATGTCATTTTAAATCGAGAGCTTTCAGTGAATCCCGCTTGATTATTATGATACTATTTTTTTACTAACTTTACGATGTGTGTTAAAAAAATAAAACGATTTTCCATTTAACTCAAAATGTATTTATTTTTAATCATTTTCTCTTTCATTCCATTCAAAGCAGCCCCTCAGATAAATAGCCCTGGCGCCAGCGTTTTTCTCTCCTCGAAACAGTTTTGATATTCGCATTTGGGTATGTCCTTAAACTCTCCCAGAGATTTGTGTTTCATCTTCATTTTGTACCTATATACCTAGATCCACAGACCTAGTCAAATATGTTGAAAACGGTGAACGAGACATGAACACGGTGACTTTAAGATATAAAACTCCAAAGAAATAGCGACTAACCCATTGCAATATGCAAGGATACTCAGAGAATTTTTAAAACACTTTATACTCACTCTTTCCCTCCAGAGAATTTTTGATGAATTTAAAATTGTTCATACTAAATCAACAGGCAAATAAGTTTCCGAAGGCTTCACAACAAGAAATAGAGCTCAATGTAAACTAAACCCTGTTGCTGTATGGTATCGTCTCAAGGCGCCAGAGTAACCAAATAACCATGTACTATAGCTCAAAATTTAGTTCGTTTATTATCGAACAACGCGCTGCATTGAACTACGAGTGGTTTCCTCTCTTCTCAAATGTTCATTATATGTGCTAAAATTAACGAATAAGAGAACGAGCTCAAACGATTCTTGAGAATATTTTTGTTTTAATGGAAAGAGTGAAAATATTTAATTTTGGGAGAAAAATATTTCTTATACAGTATGGCTACAGGTTGTCCGCGACTTCGTCCGCATGGAATTTTATTTTATTATTACTTATTATCTACTTTGTTAAAATATATGAAAAGGAAAGAAACCTTTTCCACATATTAGCCTAATCGAAGAGATATCTATGTTCCAGATATCCAGCGAATCGAATTATAAATACAACTTTTCCGAACAGATCAGGTGCCTGGTTCACTTCCAGAAAGAAGAGTTCTCACCATATTGACCTTCGCAAAGAGCCACCCATTAATAAGTTCCATATATTAGGCAAAACCGAATCATCAAATCGACTCCAGTCTCACTTCCCATATTAATTCAAGTATCAAGCCACCTCTGTAGCGATAAATAAAAAAGTTTCAATTAGGTCGGTTCCCCATGTCGACTTAGGCAAAGAGTTATCTGTGTACCAAATTTCACGAGATCAAAGCAAATTTGACTTTTTTCAAATAGATCGATCCCGGGTCCCTTTCCCGGTAGAAAAATTACCAATGGCAATTTGGACCTAAAGATACATCTTGATATTTTTCCAATAAATGAAACGGTATACGGATTTTTATGAACATTTTTATTTCTGGGGTTGGAAATCCCACACCAAAGGGGCGATCGACTAAGACTCGTATCTATGACCTTTTGGTTTTAATCACTAAACTACCGCGGTCGCCATTTAAAGTAATCATACGAGTGTATTTATGTAGCACTCTCAGTTGTTGACAACAAAACCAGCAACAGAAACAGCCGGATGAACATCTACAGAAATTTATGATAAATAATAAGGAAGTGAAATTGGAATAAGAAGAGAACTAAAGTTAAATGAAGCAAAAAAAAATATAGCAGATAAAAATGCGCGCAACATGATTAGCAGATACAAAGTACGAGTATATAATAAATATATATATAATTGGCGCTTTGTAACCGCTAAAGCGATTTTCGGCCGAGCTTCTACCCCTATTTGTGGTTTTGCGTCTTAATGTTTTCCCTACAAATGGAGGGACCTACTGCTTATACTAAGCCGCATCCCAACGGCTGATGGTTTCTTAAGAGGACCCTTCATTTTATATCAGAAATACACTCGGAGGGGTGGACATTCCCTGCCGAGGGGCAACCGCAATTAGAAAAGTTAACTTAATTTAATTGACACCAGAACTTGAACCCGAGCCTTCCGAATGGCAGTACGCTATGCATTGTCAATAGCATGTGACATATTGCGTTTGGTATGTAAGAAAAAATGCGTATTTTATACTCTTAAATGAATACAACGGGACACTTTTTCCTTACCTTATGTGTTGTGTGACAAGCAAGGCAACTATGTTGATATGCCTCTTGATTCGAGGGGACCTTCTGGTGACAGTGATGTGGTATTAATGTGAAGATGGTTGCATAGCATATATTGGTCGATTAGTTGGTTAGAGGAGGAGGTTAAGAATATATATGCATATACCATTTGTATGAAATATAAGGGCTACGAGTATGTAGTTTGAGGAACAGAATAAGTCCTTTTACATACATATGTATATATAATATATATAAACAAAAAGAAAGTACAAAGCATCATGCTGCATGAAATAAGTAAATCATATTTCCTCTAATATTATTTTTTAATTTTATTTTTACACAAAGGAGAGCTTAACTCTGGGTCGCCACTGAGTTAACTCTCTCTCTCTCTCTCTCTCTCTCTCAAAGCGTAGCTGACAAAGCAGTGAGCTGATATTTGTCCATTAACTTGGGCTTCTCCAATTGTAGGTGTCTTTAAAAATTTATCTTGAGGATATTGATGGCCAAATCGGTATGTAAATTTATGTATATAATCATGTACATACGTGCAATTTATTTCAAACCATTTTTCAGTGAACCGCTGTGGTTTGTCAAGCGACGACGCGCGCATTCGTAGCGCATATTAAACGCGTTACGTCTTCCGCTATATAATACACCATAACACGCTGTTGCACATATGTAAATATAATATAATATATACCAATGCATATATAATACATACTTCTGTAGCGTAGACATGTGTTTGCACCTAAAGAAAATATATATCTTCCTGTGCGTCGCCTGCTGGTGGCCAACGGCTTCACTTACAACTCATACAACATATACCTACTTGCCACAAGTCTACGTAGTATTTCTATTGTTGTTTTCTACCGCGTTCCTTTCTTATTCTTTCTTAAATGTAATTTATCTTTTCAACTTTCCGTTCATCGATTTGTTGATTCATGTTCATGCGTTTTTTTTTTTTATTTTCTTTAATTTAACTTTATTTATGCATTTTTCTATGCACATTTATTGTTGTGTTGCACGTTGTTATGTATGTAACACACGCAACTAATTACAATGCAAGTCACAGTTGCGTATTTGAATAATTCAAGGCTAAATCAGGCGCTGTCGGGGTAATAAGCTTTCAATGTGCAGTGGAAAATGTGGAGAATTTAGAATTTAGAATTTGAAATGTAGATAATATCGACTAGATATGGAAATTGTGTATCCAATAAGCATAAGTACATAAGTCTCTGAACTCTAGAAGAACAATTTTGTTGCAAGAGATAAATAGAAAAAATGTGAATAAACTATAAAATAAATATTAAATTACACAAAAAAAAGAATATAAAATGAGATCAAATAAGTTTATAAATTTAAGTAAAATGAACAAAAAAAATTTAATAAAATCAAATATATCAAAAATAAAACAAATTATAAAGATAAAATAATAAAAAAATAAATAAAATAAAATAAAATAAAAAGAATTAAATTTAATTAAATGCACTATAAGAGAATATAATAATGTAAAATCTATAAGATGAATAAGATGAACAAATAATAAGGACTAAAATAATCTAAAGAGACAAATTACAAAATAAAATTAATCAAAATAGAATCAAATAATAAGTCGATATTTAAAAACAAAATCAAATTATAAAACAAAGTGAATTAAATACACAAAATCAAGCAATATACAAAAATTCTAAAAATTATATAAAGAAAATAGAATAAAATGAACAAACAAAAGAAAATTATAAAGGCAAAATAAGAAATAAATTAGGAAGTAAAATAAATTAAAGAGATAAAACTCAAAATAAAAAAAAAAACAAAATAAAACAAAATAAATTAAAATAAAATTAGAAAAATAAGACAAAATAAAACAAAATAAAATAAGGTAAATTAAAATAAAATATAATAATATAAAAATAAATAATAAAAGAAAATAAAATAAAATAAAATAAAATAAACTAAAATAAAATAAAATAAAATAAAATAAAATAAAATAAAATAAAAAAAATAAAATAAAATAAAATAAAATAATTAAAATTATATAAAGAAAATAGAATAAAATGAACAAACAAAAGAAAATTATAAAGGCAAAATAAGAAATAAATTAGGAAGTAAAATAAATTAAAGAGATAAAACTCAAAATAAAAAAAAAACAAAATAAAACAAAATAAAATAAAATAAAATGAAATGAAATAAAATAAAATAAAATAAAATAAAATAAAATAAAATAAAATAAAATAAAATAAAATAAAATAAAATAAAATAAAATAAAATAAAATAAAATAAAATAAAATAAAATAAAATAAAATAAAATAAAAAAAATTAAATAATTAAAAATGAAACAGAATAAAATTAATTTAAACAATTATATATAAAAAATATAAAATAAAATATTATAAAAAAGGAAAACTTACTAAATATATATTTAAATTGGTATTGTATTGTCACTGGTGTTAGGCATACAAATCTAGTCTAATTTAGAAATTGGCGTGATTATGTTACGTTTTTGACAGCTGAAAATATGTATGCCGTCTTTAGCAAGCTTAAGTATGCAATATTTCTTGTTAAAAATATTTTATAAGAAAATATTGAAAAAATATGGCATGCCTTTTCTTCCGAGTAATGACCTGAACATTTACCATTTATTTGATACTTAGGTACATATTTTTATATTTTTATTTTAATTTTATTATTATTTTGTTTTAATCAAAGCAGCACGAACGTGTGCAAAACTTTAATAGCCAAATTTCACTATGAAAATCAAATTATTTAAATAAAATCAAGTGTCATGAGAAAATAGCTGATTTGCAGCACAAGCTTGCCACATAAGGTTTTATTACAATATTGCTAAAGGTACAGTTTGGTATTATTTATAATCTAGAGAAAATTATATGAGTAACTAGAGCAAGTTTCATTACATTTTTCTCAGCTTTTCTTTAAATTTTATTGAACTAATACAAATTTTTGATTCGCTTCATAACAAATTACAATAGAGTAAAATAATAAACGCTTTCACTAAAATTACAAATTTTTGACTGTAAAAAATTAAAGAAGAAATTTATTTAAATTACAAATATATTTCAAATCATTATACAAACCTACTGGTAGTTTTTTTTGTCTAATGAACGTTGAGGCATGCCTGAGCAGTGATTTGGCAAATAAAAACAATTTTTTGCATATAAATACCGTAAATTCTTCTTCACTTGTAGTTTTTTTGCGATCCCTTTATGCCACACTTCATTCTCTTTCCTCAAAGGTAACACTTGAAAGCTAATAAAACCTTTACACGCAAATAAAGATTACATTTTACAACTTAAATTTTGTTTTTGCCAAACCTCACTACCGCAGACCACACCCTCAACATGAAATTAATTACGCGAACCAACTTTATAGCTAACGTATATGTATATACCTACATGTATTCAAGGGCACAAGACAAAAACTATTTATTACGAACTTTACAAGTTCAACTAAGCAAACTCAAATAAAAGTCCTGTCATGCCATTGAACTTAGGTACTAAAGATTGTTATGCGAATTCTTTTGTATTTATATTTCTGTCTGCTTCGTTCTCAATCACTACAATATTTTTGTTTAGTTTATTACTTATTTCAATACATTTTCATTTATCTTAATTTGTTTCAATGTTTTATTCACTACATTAATTTTACTACATTTTCTTTAATTTTATATTAAGTTATTTTATTTCATTTTAATTTATTTTATTTTATTTTATTTTATTTTATTTTATTTTATTTTATTTTATTTTATTTTATTTTATTTTATTTTATTTTATTTTATTTTATTTTATTTTATTTTATTTTATTTTATTTTATTTTATTTTATTTTATTTTATTTTATTTTATTTTATTTTATTTTATTTTATTTTATTTTATTTTATTTTATTTTATTTTATTTTATTTTATTTTATTTTATTTTATTTTATTTTATTTTATTTTATTTTATTTTATTTTATTTTATTTTATTTTATTTTATTTTATTTTATTTTATTTTATTTTATTTTATTTTATTTTATTTTATTTTATTTTATTTTATTTTATTTTATTTTATTTTATTTTATTTTATTTTATTTTATTTTATTTTATTTTATTTTATTTTATTTTATTTTATTTTATTTTATTTTATTTTATTTTATTTTATTTTATTTTATTAATTTATTTTAATTTAATTTAATTTTGTTTTAGATTTCTTATTTTAATTTTTTTATTTTATTTTTTTATCTTATTTTGTTTTATTTAATTTTTTATTTTATTTTATTTTAATTTAATTTAATTTTATTTTATTTTATATTTTTATTTTATGTTATTTTATATCACTATATTATTATTTTTTGTTTTGTTTTGTTGTTGTTGTATTTTTATATTATTTTATTTTATATTATTTTATTTCATTTTTTGTCTTAATTCATTTTATTTATTTTTATTTTATTTCTTTTCACCGTCAGTCCTTTATGAGCACTTTTGTCTTACAAAAAAAAAAAAATTAAACAAGCTTATGAATGTATATCTGTAAATGAGGTAAAGTTCTAAGAAAAAGTGATTGAACTTCAGCAACCATTGTTGCAAAAAAATCAACTGAAGAACTTGTAACGACCTCATCTTCATGCCGAGCAATCAAATCAATACAGTATGCACGTACACATTTACAATTATATGTTTATAAATACATTCGCTAGACAAATCCATTCCCATAGACACAGTTGGGTTAGGGTTCCTGATCGCACGTTTATGGGCAAATAAAGACAGAACTGGTTC